>CM037915.1:2920449-3250449 GCA_021346845.1 Apeltes quadracus | reverse complement strand
TATATATAGATATATATAGATATATTTATATGATTAATATTAGGTGATAGGGATGTGATAGGGGTAAAAAACGGAAGCGTTGGCAGGTAAAACTCCAAAAAAGTGCGCTGAGCGGTCTGCCTCGCTCTCTTTCCATGGGCGTACATCTGGTCTATTCGCATAGCGCGAGCAAGCAGTGGACCAAACCACTGTGATGCAAGGGAGGGGGGACTCAAAATGCCGTTAGTGCACTATTTTTGACAGCCCTAGTAAATATGTATATATATATATATATATATATATATATATATATATATATATATATATATATATATATATATATATATATATATATATATATACATATATATAGATAGATTTAAATGAACAATATTTGAATGTTCACAGATGTGGAAGGGTTGGTTTACTTTCTTACAGGGCAGAATTGCGGCTCCCCAGCCACATCTGCGTGGGTTTACCCCGGGTCCTCCGGTTTCCTCCCACTCACCAAACAATGTTTGGTTTACAATTGGCAAAAAAAAAAAACTTTTATGTGGCGTTTTCGCCGGCACTCCGGTTCTCCACACACACCCAACACCGTTTTCTTTATAATTGGTATAGAAAAGAATAAACATTTGGAAATGTACCTTTTATTATCTGTGTATTTTATTCAACATTTCATTGGCATTTTCTGAAGGTGCATCAAAGGGAAACTGTTGATCATTGTTCTTGATCTTTAACAAGGACTAAAGTCCTAAACACTGAGGGAGCCTTTCATTGTTGGTGACAGGTGATCGTCACTTTTAGCAGTTAAAATGACACTTTTAAGGTTAACATAAAGAAGAGCACACTTTAAATGCTTATTATTGTAACAAAAACAAAACGGACTGATGAGTCTTTGCTGGTAAAATGATGGAGCTGAACGTCTCAATTACAAAACGATTATGTAAGTTTATGGTGTTGACACCGGAGTTCCAGTATTTTGTTCAACAAGCTCGTGCAAAAGAGACGCCGGTCAGATAGGTGGCTCTACATTGCCTGTCTGCATACATTAATTTAAAAAAAGCCTAATTCTGATCAACTTTGAGATACCGACTGGAACTGGGACTGGACAAAAAAAAAAACAAGACCAGGGATAAGTTTATACATGGTTCCATAAAACAAAACAAGGGTAAAGTGTCGCAGGTTAAACTGAGAAGCCTCGACTCCACCCAACACAAGTGCAAAGATCATCAACACCCTTCTCCACCCAGAAGACCAGGACGTGGTTCCATCCATCCGTCTTCAAAGCCGCTTATCCTTCAACCATTCACACTCACGTCCACATGCCTACGAGCAATAAAGAGTCACCAATCAACCCTGATCCCCAGAACGCGTCCTTGGCCTGCGGGAGGAAGCTGGAGAACCCGGAGAGAACCCACGCGGACACGGGGAGAACATGCCGACTCCACACGGGAAGGCCAAATTTTATGCAAGGGTCCTTTATTTCTTAACCAGTAGCATATATACTGATGATTCCAGTCAGATCACACCCACAGCTGTTCCCCTTTATTCAGACAGCAAAATGAATTCGCATAGACAAAGTCGTTCCAGAGAAAAGGCCCTTTTCATCACGGCGATTCAAGCAGGGGCCTAAAAAATTGCCTGTTTAAGTAGTTTCCCCACTTTGTAGGTAAACAAAGATTGTAAAGTTGATAAAGGACATTTTTGTCATTGCATGTTGAAAAGGTAATTTAAAGCATTCGTTGACACATTCTATAGTAACTTTTTTCAACATGCTAAACTCAAGCAATAAGGTGTATAAGAGCGCATGGTCATAAAGTTTAAGGGTGGTGTTCGGTCTTTATTTGATAAAACTCTAAAAATGCTCCAGTTCATTAGTGCTGTCAAACAATCCACGGAGTCCACTTGTGTCCCGTCGACACGGATCTACCAGCCGAGTCACAACGTAGGACTACTATTCTCCCCCAAATCCTTGCCTTGCAAATACAAACATGACTCAAAAAAATAAAAGCTCTTTTAATTACTGGAATGCATCAATACATCTGTGGAAACTGATCACAAATGACTAAATTTGATATAAAAGGTTTGTATGTTATTTCAAGAATAAATTAACACTCATTTGTTGTGCCGAATTCCAAGAAACACGTGTTAATTTCCGTTTGTTACAAAAAGTTGGTCTTTCCAAAATACACTTGCATCTTTACAAAAAAAGTACTTAATTTAGTCAAGGCAGCAAAAATACTTGATTTGTTTTAGGATAAAATTTATTTACAATCAGGCGACAATAATCAGTTGATCAGAAAATATGGTCGTTATTACTGAAATACGCAATGTTACTGACCAATTAAGTTTCACATTGGGAGCTAACGGCACTGTCCCGGCTGAAAGTTCAGTATTTATTGACTTACTTTGTCCCCAGTGTCCCACACTTTGTACAAGTGTGTGTGGGTGTGTTTGTGTTTGTACAGTACACAGTAAAAACAATGGGTCTAATGAGGTCAGAGCAGATGGTTTAACTGTTAGTGGTCACACATGACTTAACAAGGTATTAGCTTTACATTCCTTGGTGTGTGTGTGTGTGTGTGTGTGTGTGTGTGTGTGTGTTGTGAGTGTTGCTGAGCTGAAGTTCAACTAAACCAATGACGTCTCTGTTGTATTGCGGCCTGCTGGTTTGAACCTGTAAAGATTCACTAGGAAGGTTTATGGTGAACTCTCCGAAGACAAAGACCGTTAAGTTGCCTTGACGCATGACTTGTATGTGTGTCAATTATTTCTCCTGCTTGCAAGTAAGTAAATAAATGTCCTGATTTTACACCAGTTTGGAGAAATCATTTTTCTAAAAGATTTCATCAACGGCCAAGGTAAGGATCATAGCAATTAAACAATAAACAAAATTGATAACTTTAAGCGGGCTACTTGCCTATGAGCAGATTATCTATTTCCAAATATTTTGGATTTTGTTTCCAAGCTTCCAGTTTTGCTCAATTACCTTCAGTAGTATTTAGTTTCAGTTTACACATACAGCACCTGCAACTGACCTCAGGCCTCTAATACTACATCAACACAATCTAGCTCTTTCTTTAAAATCATGGAAAATACACTGAATGAAGGTGACTGATTATGATTAAATTATAAACTGTCAAACACACTTAAAGATCTTATATTCCAACCTATTTTGGGGATTTAGCTAGAAGTGCTAGCAGTGCACACGTAGGACTGTGAGTGTGTCTGTGTAGCGGGGAAAGGACACAGGGCTGTGCCTGTGTCAATGACCACATCTGGCTCTTGCAGACGTGTCCGTCACATCACAACACATACACACGAACAAGCAAAAGGACTCACATAATGCTACCATGGCAACAAGTTGCATACTGTTTGAAGCAAGAAATAGACATGAAAAGGCTTTCATGTCTTATATATGTCAATAAACACACACGCTCTCTCTTGCATTAAGTCAAGGGGTAACATTTAATGATTCATTATGTAAATTACATTTCGTATCACTGAAAAAATATTCCCAAAGGTAAGCAAGCGCATGCTGGCAGTGTACTTATTGTTGTCAAATCATTATGGGCTGAGTCAGATGTTTAAGGCTGAGTCTGCGATTTGAGTTTTAAATTAAATGTGTTCTCCTTACTTTGTATTTATACCTCTTTCTCCCTCACAGTTAAAGTTCCGGAGGGAAAATCAAAATACCTGTTTCTGTTTGTTGTCATGGTCAGATTAATTCATGCTCATCAAGTTGGGGTAAAGACATTATTTGTTGTATTAAAGCTGCAACTCAATAAAAGAGAAACCAAAAGAGTTACGTTCTGTAAACTTCCGGAAGAAACTCTGTGCCCTGCAGGGGCTCAGAGAGCAGTCAGCTGTGAAAGCAGTCAAGACATGAACCATTTACACCTGCTGCTGCTCAGTTCACTCCTCACTCTCGAGAGGGGAGAGGACAAAAAGAGAAGAGAGGACACAAAGGGGAGAGTGTCAAGAGGAGCACAGATGAGGCGATGAAGAAAAGACTGAAGATACAAGGAGAAGAATGTCTCATGCAGAAAGTGCATGAGAGCAAAAGATGGATGTCGAAGGCAAAAGAAGACACATGGAGTAAACTAAAAATCTGTGTGTGTGCGTGTGTGCGTGTGTGTGTGTATATACACGCCCTAATATACTGTGTGATTAATGCAAATATAAGGGAGAGAGCGACAGAAAGAGAGCGAGAGATGATTTGACCCTTTGCGAAGAGGAGTTATTAAATTGAATAATGTAGGGCTTTACTTTTTTGGGGCACAAACTGCTCCTTTTTACATCCCTGCTGGCAAAATAACTGAATATGTATCAAATAAAAAAAATGGCTGCCGGTGAAGCGGAGCAGACAGCGGCGCTCTTTGAGTCTGCACTTTGACAAACCACAAGGTGAAAGGTTTCACCTCCTTTAATGCAGCGAGGGGAATTTAGGGAATGTGTCCATTGATTAATTGATAGTTTTTTAATTAATGGATCCATCATTAGATTTAAGAAGAAAACAGAAACGCAAACTAATCCCAAACTACATTTCAAAACCCAAAGAAGGTCAGTTTACACTGGCCGCCCAAATCCTGCTCAATCAATCACAATTCAATTAATCCACATGTCATTACAACACTACTGTAAACACAAAGCCTCATAAGCCACCATAGCGGACTTTTTGCAGCAGACATATTGGCTCTTTACTGCAGAAGAGGCACAGCTGTTATTAACAATCTCAGTAAGTAAGGCTGCACGCCATTTAGGACGGTGGTGACGCCACTTCGGATTAGTCAGGTGCTTCTAATTGATCTGATACCAATGCATTACGGCTGGATGCATAGGGCATCCTGACACCATGGGATGGATAAGTATATATATACATATAATATAGATTTTTGATGCCTTAATACTCAATGAGAAAGAGATTGCTCCTGCCTTTCAATTAGTATCTCAGTTTGCAATAAACTCTTTGATTCCAACACAGCCAAAGCATTAGCAGAAAATATGAATTGTTATTTTGTGTGACAGGAGACTTATCTCATTTTTATTCTCCAGAATCAATGGCTATGAATAAATTCATGGGCACAAGCATACACACACACACACACACTCACTGACTGACATAAAGGAGTGAGCCTTAGGCTGATACGATCGGAGCTACCAAATGAATCCATAATGGATGACGCGTGTGAATCCTACACGCACACACATACACGCACATCATATCATTCATCCAGTGAGAGCTGCTACGTTAATGATGGAACGCCACACACATCTGCAGCAAGCACATCTGACAACCTCCGGCCTGTCAGATTATTCAAAAAGAAAGAAAAAAATGAGGGTATGAATCACAGTCCCCATATGCTGCTCATGTGACCTCTGACGGCTCCGTCTAGACATGGGGATATGAAAAGGTCTCTGCAGCATAAAATAAATATGAAATAGTAAATAATGGCAGTGTCTCTCTGAACTGATTTCCTCTTTGTTTCAACATTCACAATGGACATTTGATTAAAATATAAAACTGCACAGAAAACCTGACTGAAAGCTAAAAAGGGGATTCCAATTTTGTGTTGAAATTGGCGGTGCCAAAGAGGCTAAAGTGTTTCCAAGTCATTTTACTGCAGCGGGGTCCCACAGTCCACAAGGCACAGTCCTGGTTCTGCAGGGGCCTCCAAAAGGCCCAGTGTTTCATCCCAGGCGTCGGCACGGCGTCGGTTTCTGTGGGCGGAGCCTCTGGTCACCTCACAGCTCCGATTGCAGGCTGAGAGCAAAGCGGTCGCCCGCTGGTCTGTGCTGAGGGTGTCGCGGTTTTGGCTCCACTTCCTGTCTAGTTTTGTAGTTCTACGTTTCTGGTGTTCCTGTGGAAACTTCACTTCCTGCTTTGTCCTGTCTGCCCCTGTGATTGATTGTTTCCACTTGTGTCCAATCACCTGCACCTCCCTTGTGTATGGATAAGACATAAATTAAGGACCTTGCCTCCATGAGTGTGGGAGGTTTACTATGACATTTGGATACTGAAATAACTGCACAGCACAGTTACCCCTCTCGTTGGGTCCCCATTGCAGCCACACAACTCATGAATACGCAAGGAGCAAGGAAAGAGAACGGGGGACGGAGAAACCTTGTTTCTGAATAAAGGATCAGACGTCCGCACCTCGCCGTCATTACCTCATGCCTCCCACAAGGCTCAGCGAGCAGCCACACAGCCCGAGCAACAACTGGAGCAGAAGAGAAGCCAGCCTCAAGTATTTGGTGACTAAGAGGGACCTTAAGAATATCGTGGGTGGTGAACACAAGCATGTTGACAGGAAGAAGAGAAAACGGACACATGAGATGAGATAAGAGACCAAAAACTGGAATCAGGGCTTCTTGTCAAATAAAAAGCCCCCACAGAAGAGGCTAGGACGCTCTAAAAAATAATGATAATAACAACAAATACATGGTGTAAGGCATATTTACAAGGATTCAGAACAATTTGGTTTAAGGACTTCCAACCAATGTCAGTAAAAAAGTCCTTCAAAAAGAAAACCCTGCTTGTTACTGCACACGACACTAAATGACCAAGACAGTCTGATGACTAACGACTGTGTTGACCACAAGGTTGGCAGCTAGTTAGTGGGTAGGTAGCACACAGAAGAACGCATTAGCTGAAAACATTTGGAAAACAGGGTTGGGTATTGGTGGAGCCAAAGATCATCGGTGGAGAAGAACCAAAACAATCAGTTCCTCACCTTGTACATTAATCATTCGATGCATCGATAACTTAACTTGCCTCAGCATTCTGTGGCCTCTGCTCCGAAAATAACACAGCGGTGATGAAAAGTGTAATAACTTCTTATGTCGATATTTGTTTTTCTGGATAAAGAGTAACCTCTGTGAGTGTTCTGATGTGTAGAAGTCAGTTTTTATGTTACTGATGAAGGAATAAATTAAGGAATTAATTAAGAAGATGGCTGGCTACTGCTCGTTCCGCCATGACTCCCCTCCACACTTCCAGGCTGACGTTACATGACCTGGTGTCCAGCTGCACAGCTGCGTCCCTCTGCCTCATTTCCCCTGCAGGCGTCGGCTATATTGTGCCATTGATTAATATTAACTTTGCAAAGAAACCCGGACTGTGTGATACCCTGCATACTTAAGAAAATAAATAAATAAATGAGCAAACCAAACTCCCGTGACAGCGTTAACTAACGTGTTCAGAGAGATATTCTGCTTCCACCAACAACGTGCCAACAGACCATATTGTTCATTCACAGATATTTATTTTAGTGCAGCTTAGGAGGTCAGCTTAAGTTGCATCACAGTATTTCCTCACTGTCAGGATTATTATATTAAGGAGTCTGTAGCTTTAGGTACCAAGAAGAAGATAAAACACGATCCAGGAAGGCCACCTCTGGAAATTAATCCAAAAGTTTCAAGGATTATGGGACACAAAAGAAACAGCAAGACGGAGGGCAACACGGAGAGTACTTTTTTTTTTTTTTTTTGGTAGGCGAAAGAATTTTGCTCTTTGATGTGACAAAGTAATCTACCAGGAATCTCCTCTTGCATAGATGACCACGCAGTGTGCTGAGACTGCTCCCACAGATTGTTGGGAAAGCCTGGATTTTGTTGCAGAAATGAATATGACTGAAGATGACTGTTTTTTCACGCGGTACTAATGTTGGTCTGGACAACCCAACCTTCATTGTTTCAAAGCATTGGTGACAGTCACACTAAATATTTACACACCAGCGAATGCATGAATGTAAAATGAATGTCAGCGGCCGCACACAGATCCAAAATTAGCATTGCAGTGATTCGTGTGTTTTTGTACATTAAGAATTCTTCTGGGGTTTGGTGCGATGAAGCCGTCACGCAGCCTCTCATGCCGTCCTTATTAGTAAAACCCCTACGATGCACCAATGATGGCCACATCCGTATTCCACCGTGCAGCACTATTTAACCTAGAGTGTGATCTGATTCCTAATGTGAACATGGTGTACTGCTCTTCACCAATTAGACCGTACAATAACGCTTTTGTAATACTATGTTATGAATTTCTGTGGACAGGAAGTATTCATTTAGAAATCTATGTGTGTGTGTTCCCCACATAAAGCGACAGGGGAGTATTGAGGCCTGTATCGCCCATGGCTAAGACTTATGTGGGTGAGAAGGAGCGAGGGGAGAGACACAGGAAGGGTGAGGGAGGCAGAGGAGCCGGATCTCTTAAAAATGAAACAAATTTACATCCAACAAAACTGCCGTGTACATTCATTTTGAATAAACGTGTTTCCAATCACAGTTCACAGAATTTCAAGGGGGCGCTGTGTCTGTGACATTAAACACAGGTGTGTAAAATAAAAATAAAAAAAACGGTTTACACGTTACCGGTGAAGAAATAAATCAATATAACGCACTAAAAAAACTTTGAATTTTGAGATTTGCATGAAATAAAATGACTAAGAGCCGTATAAGTCTTATAAAACATGAAGACACCAGGCTAAAACCATATCTAACTAACAGCCCAGTGTATGAACAGTAATCTCGTGCTCGCAAAGGCCGATTTGCCCCATTCAACCACTTTTTCCGATTGTTGGATAATATTGGATATGACTAAACCCAGGCGGAAATGTCCGACGGCTTCCTTTGCCACGCAGAAGCCCAAATAGAGGTAGAGCGTAGATGATGCTTGAGAATGACATCTGCCTTTTGTGCACATTACAACATGATATTCTGCTGTTCCGAAAGTTTACAAAGAAATATGACTTAGAAAACAAGTAGTAGCAGTAGTGCCCTTAATGTGTTATATAGGAAACTTTAAACAGTAACAAAATATGTTGCCTCCCATCGCATTGGCCTGAAATAAGAAGAAACTGGTTTATCAGAGCACACAATTCCACTCAAACAGCCACTTGCACACGATGGCACACATAGCAGATGGGGCCCTGGGGGAGTGCTGCAGGCGGGAGGATCTCAGGGACCCCTTGAGACAAAGCACAGAGGAATGACGAGAACAACATGGGGGAGGTGGATGAGATGTGGTGCTTTTGTGCACGTTTACCTGCATGTTTCATGTTAAACTATTTCAAGCTTTCAAGGTTTAACTATGCTTTGTTTAATTCATCCTTTGTTAATGTTACCAAAGGATGAAATTAAGAGGTTCTCTTTTAGTGCACACACAAAACTGGGCAGCTCCTCTCAGCGCTACACACCACTTTGGTGTCTTTCAGCCCATTGCTTTGGTTTTATAGAGGACAAATTTACTGATGTGGTTCAGTTTCAACTTATAGCACTTCAGGCAGCTGTTTTCAGCAAAAAGATAAAGCAACTTTACGATTCCTGCCCAGAGGCAAGCAGGGAGCATCCAGCTTTTACATCAGGAGTTGGTGGAGACCAAAGCAGAACTAAAAAAAGAGGGATATCAAACTTGGATTAGAACTGAAACAATCCCTTGAGAAACTCAAGTAACTTGACACAAAAAGTACAATGTTGATGTTTTGCTCGTTACTGGCTCTTCCAAAAAATGTTTGTTGAATCTCAAAAGCTGGTCTTCCTAAGAAAGCTCGAACGACAAAATACCAAACTTGTTGTGGTAAAAACTGAACAGATGTGTAAAAAATCTATATTTATGTAACTATGTTTTAGTAGTTAAGAACTGTAAAGCCTAAGTGCTTTGAAAGATGTTAATTTTTGTTGTTGCGTAATGTCACTCTTACCCCCTCCGCCTCCTATCTTCCTTTCAGCTGAGTTCTGCTTTCTCTTCAAGCATCTTTCTCTCTTGTCACTCACTCTCTCACTCTCCTTCCACCCCCTTATTGCCCTTTATTTCTCTTTGCCCCCTTTACCCTACTTCTGACCCAACTAAAAAGCTGTGCACAGTGCCTCACAATGAAGTGTGTTTCTTTCACATGTTAATGATTTTCCTCACGACTCAGTGCACAGGCGAGAAACACAGCTGGCCAGAAAAACAAGATTGTGCGCGCACGCACACGCGCGCACGCACACGCAGCTCTGAGTTCAGTCGATCCAAATGGACTGCCACAGAGTCGCCTTCAATTGTGATGATGAACTTCAAAAGCTACCAGAGAGGGAAATGAGAAGTGTGGAGCAGTGAAGACAGAATCAGAGAAAGGAAGACGGGTCACAAGACAGAAAGTAGGAATACAAATGGAGAAAAGGAAGACAAGCAAGGAAAATAAAGGGGGGTATAACTGGTGTCATAATAAACACAGTTCATAAGCCAATGTGGATACTTTTGCCGTCAAAAATTGATTCTGTGCAAAATTTAAATTCTGTTTGAGGTTTTACATTTTATTCATTATTTCTTCAACAAACATATTTTGTATTTTAGGTAATTTCTATGAACCTCCTAGAGAACAGGCCGGGTCTGAAAAGTGAAGCCAAGCTCAAGGTTCACAAAGGCTACTCGACAAACAACGGTGATGTCACGGAGACTATGTCCGCCTCCTAAAAACATTCTATTGCAGGCGAAGTGTGAACTATAATATGTATATAGGAAGTAGGTATGTTAGCTCATGGTTTTCAATCAAATCAAAAATAGCACTAATCGAACAATCATATACCGTTAATGGTCCATCATTTTATTGCACATAAACCAAACATCCATGTTGAAAGCACTGCAGTCATCGGTATCAGACCCAAAAGGAGCTTCTGGTAAATGAAATGAATTAAAAGTTTAGAATTCATTGAGCTAATGCTGGCTGAGGCTCAGACAGCCCTTAACATCCAAGCATAATGAGTTACAAAGAAAACGTGTTGATCGTCAGCAGAAATTCATCCGGGCTGCAGGTTGATACGTTTAATAGCTCTTCAGTTAGCATTTAGTCAGGACCTGTTGAGTCTGATTGTTCCCTCTGATTCTCCCCCGACCATTAAGTAGCTAATCTCCCCCTCTGGGACCATCACGGTCTGTCAGAGTCCACTCTTTGTTTACGTTGGAGCCCAGCTTAGCTCAGCGAGGGCTTTGCGCTGAGTTAGCTGAAGCCATCTAACCATATGGTCCGGGGCAGATCAAGGCTGTCTCACGGGAGATGTCACTGGAATCCCTTTGTATCGTTTCATTTTCGGTCAGACATGGAACTGTCGTCTGTTTGAGGAAATGTCTGCAGATCAGCAGAGGGAAACTTGATCTTTGCGACTTTTCAATGGAAATCGTAAATTGATGGTTGATCACTCAAGTTTTCAATTAGTTCCTTTGTGTTTGGAGTACACCCAAACCTTGTTGTTCTCCTGCGTATGTTGTATTATTCCTTTATTGTTCTTATTATTAATTTAGATTTTTTGGGATTTAGATAATTTATGTCATTGCAATAAAAAAAACTGAAATTTGTACTTGTTAAACCGATCTCTTATATCTGAATGGCCAATTTACCTGTAAGCTCCACTATGGGGTCGGTAACGGACGCTCACGCTGTGAATTGTACAATAACTTTTGCATTAAAATGAATACTTAGACTGTTAGCACTTAGCAAATCATTTCTCTTTCTGTCAAATCCCTGGTATGCAGGTGGCCCACTGTCCAATTTCAATATCACTCTATATGGCAAGCGATGTCAGAAAGAGCAGCAAACGGCTCCTACGCACCTGAGTACGACCAGTCGATGTCTTCGGGGAGTTTCCTCAGTCCTCGGACCGGCGGCTCAGCTGCCACAACTACAGACAAGACAATGAAAGAAAGGTTATAGAAAACACACACAATTGGGCAGACATAATAGACGCGCGATTTAATTCGCGCTGCGAGGCAGCCTGGATTCCATGGAGCAAATTTTCGCCTGAGATAGGGGACCAATCACAGAGCGGGGAGGGTGCAGCAAGACGATGAATGCCCTGACTCCTGTGCGACTGTCACCCCTAACAACGCTAACCACCGATATAAACATGTCTGTAGAGTGGCCATATATACCTTCTACTCTCATGTTTGCCTCGCACAAACGACAATAGTCGCTGAACGACATATGAATCTTGTACACATAACTCTCTGACCGATCGCCTTCTGCCGCGTAGAACTTCTGTCGCTCTACATACGTCATTGGGTATAATTGAAACGATTGGCTATGAGCTAGGAACAGACGCATTTGACAGACATTCGCAGCGCCCAATAAACGGCTCTGGGCATTCGTAAACCACGGCTCCAATACGAGGAAATGGCCATGTGGTTTCCAGACCCCGTCTCATTTGGGATGAGGGTATGACGTTAGCCAGGCTAGGTGACACCAGGACCGGCTGTTGTTTGCCATGTGATGAGTCACAGACTTTTCCTGTCATTCAGTGGATACATTTCACTACTACAACGACCTCGCCTGCCTGAAAACAGACTGACTCAAATGATGTGTGATGTCATGTCACTGCGCTGACTCCTACATATTCCAGCAGAGCGCAGAGAGCTGACCTTTTTGGTCTATGAACGGGTACCAACAATTACAACGGACAAAAGCTGACGACGAACATCTTATTCTGAGTCACTGACAGTTCATTCTTTTAGTTTCTGCTGCACATCTACTGACTTGATTCCCTTTACAGCCACAGAGCCTTTATTCAAGGTGGGTCCATGATTTGTGTGCAGCACACAGTGGTTTCTGTCCTTTGCTGCACCCACAGGAGAAACACACTCAACAATATAGAGTGCAGCATGACATTTTTCTCAACACAAACACACTCTTGAGGACACTGGAGGACACAATGTTGTACTAAGTCGCAGTATGTATCTGAGTGAGGGTTCCCAATTGTCTTACTAACGCTGAAATAACTGGCCACCGAAAAAACACCTATCCTGTGCAAAGATAAAAAAATCCCATATAAATGCAGATTTAGGTCAGGGACATTACTATTATATCTACTGCATTAGGTATATTCATGCTACATGGATGAATACAGTGCAGTCCAATTGTTTACAGCAGCCGAGACTTCATCAAACTACGTGTTATCAGGAAATGCAGTGCATCCATTTTGAAAACAAAACCTCTCTGTGTCCTCTGGAAGATTGTCTGCATCGATGAATATTCAACACACCCTGATGCACAGACGCAGCCACAGGGGGGATTTGGTGGTGCGCTTCACAATTGTTTAACTAAATCGTAGCTTTTTTTCCCCCCAAAATAGACTGATGCTAAAAGTAAAAATATATTTTCTGTATTTTTCCGCTTTTGGAGGTTAGGGGGAGCTCTTTGCTGACTAGCAGAGGCACAGCTTTTGGTGGTTAACAGTTATGCAGGGCCATTCTTGACCTTCAGAATGAGTTAGGGGTACTTTCTTAAAAGATATCACATTTTGGAATCGGCAAGTATGGAAATGAGAAATGAGCAATGAAGTATGGGGCATATTGTGCCGCCTGTACAGGAATAAAAAATAATATAGAACATATTATGAAGTGACAATTATGCACACATGCAGCTCGCCATCCTCTTTTATGGCTGGGTAATTTTTTATTAGTTTGTTGTTTAAATGGACAAGAAGACAGAAGGGAAGAGAGAGTAAAAACTCAAATAAACGTCATGAAGGTCGAAATAGACAGAAAATAACTCAACACACCAATAGACTTAGGGGCCTATTTTAAGCCGGGTTTCCCACTGCCGTCTGTATATTCAGTGAATTCCATGATCACATTTCCCATCAGCACAAAGAAGGAAAGACTGATGAGAGAGATGAATGAATGTGAGCTCAGGGGAAAGAGTGAAGAATAGAGTTGACTGTGGGGCGCCATCAATAATGGCGACATTAACATCACACTGTGACGGATGTTAATCTGATTTGCCCCTTTTGCAAACCACCGCAACACACATACAAACACACACAAACACGCACACACACACACGCAAGAACAGAGAAACCAAAGAACAAACTGTTGTTTCAATGAGAGCCTTAGAGAACAGTATTTCTATTGGAAAAAAGTCAAATGTATTTGGCAGAATTCTTTGGCATTTCTATGAGTAAAATGGATTTTGAAAGCACTTTTGATTTAGAAATTTAAAAGTCATTAATCGCGATTAAAAGTTTGTATTTTGTTTGCATTTTGTTTTGTTTTCGGGAGGCAGGAGGAAGCAGCATCACGCAGAAGTATGTCGATGTATCTGGTGGCGTAGTCCTTGCATACAGGTTAATTACGGTGTTTGTTGTTGTGTTTTTTATGACAGTATTGTATTGATTTGTAATATTACTTTTAGCTGAAAGTACATGGCTTAACTGATTTATTTGAATTTAAAATAACCGGAAAATGTTCTTCTCTCAGCCTGAAGAAGGTGAAGCTTGTCCTTCTAAATTAAATGAATCTATTAGTATACGTTTTTTGGCTTTTAAGGCTTTTACTTTCAAGCGCAGCAGGTTGCTAGGCAACAGAGGTAAGCAGAGGTAAAGCTGAAGAGGCAAGCAGGAAGCCCCCCGTGGGCCAAAACCGTCCCATTTCAGAGACCGCTCGGTTCCGCCTATGCGGTTATTTAGGCTAGAAGGATGCAGCCCACTGAATAGAAACATGGCTAAAATGTGCACCATGCAAAGAGAAAGCTCTCGATGGTCTTTAGCTTCTTATAAAGGGAATATTAACAGGAGCTGGTTTTAATTACCTGCAAAAAGTGAAATCTAGAGTTATTAGAATCTCAGGCTGAGCAAAGAGACTCTCTACTGTCTGTAACGAAGGCATGAAAATGCTCCAAGTACAGAATCATAACATTTTGCTTATCAGATATCTATCTTTAGTCAACACTTTAAAGATCATTACATCCACAATTGTATAGTTGGGGTAAGTCAAGTATTTCGGATGAGCTAAGAGTTGATAAATGCCGTTCTTTGACCAATTCTGTCGTTTTTTTAACGTGAGGTTCAAGAGAAGCAAACAGTCATGCACAGTGGACACTAGCTTATGACAGCATTCGGAGCTGAACAACAGCTGTGAGTCATTGGAGGACACAGTGGAGCGATGCGCACCGGTGCCTCGGCTTTAAGCGCACGGCGGGTAGTGACTGGACTCCAGCGCTGCGAGGCCGGCCATGCAGGAAGCTCACAGCCGCATCGCTGCATTATTTCACCCGTCTGAACTCTTTCTGCTTTATCAGGCTTCCCCGGGAGGTTTCAAAGGCCTGACATTAAAGGCTTAGGTGACCGCGCTGGCATCAAGACATTCGTGTGTGTGTTTTATTCATGGGGCGATGGTCAACAGACGTGTGGTTTAGTCCGGCAACGCTCCGCTACAAGCATCACACATTCACACACCAGTCGTCCATGCCAGAATAAAGGGAAGGCTGGTCGAGTAAAAGCGTGGTTTGCACTTATAAATATGGAACAAAACTATGCGCCCTTTGAACGGCATTCTGTATATCGGCATGAGTGCATATGACTGAATAATGAAGCAAAGTGGGAAGCCAAATGAAGATGTGGGTCAGCCAGACACCTGTTACACTCTCTATAAGCTTCCCTGACAATAAGAGCTCCACTCAAACATGCGATTTGGAAGCAAAGCAATGAAGGACTTTATCTTGTCTAATAAGTGGTTCAAAGGATGGAGAGGGTAGTTTAAAGCCCTCGATGTGAAACACATATGATGACATTGTCAATGATACCAAAAATATCCATCGTAGAGCTCTGATTTCGTGGTCGTATGCTTTGCTTTGTTGCACAAAAGGAATGTGCAGAATTTTGGAAAATCTATCTTTTATATTTTTAATGATTTGGATTTCAATGAGGTTCCAGTTTGAAGAACTGAAATATAATAAGAAATAAGAAATATAATGCTTAAGATTTTGTTGGAAATGACAACCTTTTTTTTTTTTAACACAGTTCACGAGACATTTCTCCCACTACATGAATTCATTGAATCCTTTTCAGTAATTTGCATAATGTTTGACCAGATTAATATTACAGGGAAAATAAAAAAAGAGCTGTAAAGAGACACCATACGTTTTTAGAATGTATTGCATACAAAGACGCCGCTCAAGTATTCTCAGCTGTGGTATTAAACCACACTTAATATTATCACGTAACCACGGGTGTCGAAAAATCAGCTGCAACTGAATCCTCACAAGATCACAAAGCCAAGTGCTTCAAAACTGCCGCCTTCTATTCTCACCCTGCAGACAGCGAGTGTGTCCCCTCAGATCCTCTTACATTAATCCACCATGTTCCGCTCAGCGCAGCAGTCATTTTGCCATCAAGTCAATACTGGTTTCCCGTATTCACTTGGCCCTGAACTTTGCACTTCTTCAGTTATGGATTTCTTATGTTGAGAAGGCCTGAACGTGTTGATTTCAATCAAATGTAGATCCATGTGCAAAGAAATATAATTCACTAGTTTGCTGCAGTTTATCGAGCTTGGGTCGTCTATTTAAAATGTTTGTAACTGCATTGAAATCCAGTTTAATTAATACTTCTTTAAGGACACGCAGCAGCAGCCTCTAGGCTCAATCCCAATCTCCCCCCTAAACTCTAAACCCTAAACCCTAAACTCTGAACCAACCAGGATTTAACTGACGTCACCTGGTCAGTGGTTGAGTGTGTGAGTCTGAGGGCTTTGAATTGTGTAAATACAGCACAGCACAGCACTTTGGTAATGTCACGTCACCATGACAACATCACAAAATATGATTACAATGTTACACAATTGAAGGAATTCATTTCATACCTTTACTCTCTGATTTGAAAGTCTTTCAGAGGTAAATTTTAAATAGTGTTTGACGTTTTTTTGTCAACATTGCTTTTGCCTTTATATTTCATGAGTGATTAAAAAATATCATCTGATTTCATGTGGGGGTTTTTCATCTTTAATCTGTGATGTTTTAAATATATACATTTTAATATGACACTCTAATCCCTTGGGCTAAATCAGCATCCAATGTTGACTCACGGAAAGGGTTCATAAACGGCTCAGAATGTCTTTCAACTATTTGGCAATGGGACAAAACTAAACCCTCACAGAGTCAGCAGGAGTGCGCCTCAAAGTCTGTGAGTGCATAAAGGGTGCACATTTAATTGTAAATTGTTATATTTCCTGTACTGTGTTTATATGCCTGATGTTACGCACCACCCGCCATGTTAAATTACTGTCTAACATACACATTTGGTCCAAAATAGATAGATAGCAGTTGTTTTGGGGGGGGATAGGGGCGCTGCCAGGAGGATTCTTTGTTATTAGGGATGGGATAAGTGAGCCCGTCCGGGCTGATCACTAATGAATAGCCCAGCTTTAAATTACAAGACTCCTGCGGCTGACTTAACCTCAATCCTTCATGAGGAGGGACGTGTTCATCGGCCAAATTGCAAACTGATTTTTAACAATAGATGTGATCACTGCCCGCCAATTAACCATTGTGTTCCTCCAGGGACAGAAAGCCTGTTTGTTCAACCCACAAGAGGAAACGTGTCTACACGGTGTGATGAAGGCTTTGGTTTGAAGGCTGTGGGAGAAAAATGTTTGCACTTTATAACTATTTTAAGCAGCCTTTAAAAAAACTATTTTTTATGATGATTCAGTACAAAAGCATGAGGAACCATCATGTGCTCTCTGTCCACAGCTACGCTAGCACTGCTAGGACGGGCAGCGGTGTGAGTTATATGCTAATAACAACATGCTAACATGCTCATGAATGTTGACATGCAAATGTTAAAGCTGCGATCTTGGTAAATTGCTTTAGATGAACAAATAAATGTAAAACTGTCACGCTCATGGTGGCTGGAGGAGAAGTCAGCGAAAAACCAAAAGCATTGGTAGTTTTCCTTTGGGGATTGTTGTTATCTCTAATAAATGCCAAGGAAACCCACAGCCAATAATAGTTTGGTGGAGGAAAATCCAAAAGGTTCCTTAAAATAGATTTGAGACGACTAAAGGAACCATTTCCTCCGCTGTGAGGAGTAAACTGTATCACTGGAGGCCCCTGTCAACACGTAAGGAGTCACATTCCAAAAGTGAGCAACTAATCAAACCCACTGCTGTTAAATATCTTTTGCCAGGAGGGAGGACTCCGCGACGACTGCTACCATCGCTGATCCCTGCTGAACAGGCGACATCCGTGTCACATAAAACGTGACACCTGTTGACTTCTGTGTCACACATGAACGTCCACATGCACTCGCTGAAGCACATACCTCCTGGGGCCAGACCATAACGTATATAGCATTCAGCTGTCAGCTGGTTCATTCAGTACACTTGACTTCACCCTTATTTCTTTCCCCTCTTCTTAAGCCTCTGTCTGATTTGCTGCAGGACATCTCATAAGCTATGCACTGACCCTAACCCTAACCCCTAACCCCATGACAGCTACCAAGAGAACTCTGGATAGACAACATCTTAAAATAAACATTTCTGTCCATTTAATGTTTAGAATATTGAATTAGCCGATTAATTCCATGAAGTTACCTGTGCAGGAGACTCTCCTTCCATATTCCTCCGGTGTGTATTGATATATAGTTTAATTGATTTATTGAAATGTTGCAGTGCGCAGCTTTAAAAAGCACCACGTTGTCCACATGAAACACAAGAACCCGGAGCATGTTGGGACCATTTGTGGTCGGCCACTGATTCCGCAGCGTGGGAGACGTCTCTCTCTGTTTGTCCGGCTGAATGGACGAAGCCGAACACAAAAGTCCAGCAACAGAGGTTATGACTTAATGAGATTTGATGGAGGATATTTTTTGTGGGTCCAAAACAAACTGTGCATTGTTCCACAGTGGGAACCCGATAGAATTAAGGCTGAAATATAAAACCTTATTAGACAAGCCTATCACTGGGATCGGTTTGTGTGTGTGTGTGTGTGTGTGTGTGTGTGTGTGTGTGTGTGTGTGTGTGCGTGCGTGCGTGTAATAAAGTGTGTGCTGAGTGGACTCCAGTTGTTCGAGTCAGGACAAGGGAGCTAGTTTTTGTGGTGACCGTGAGAATTTGAGGCGCTGGGTTGAAGGTGGTAATACAGTCGAACAGCTGGGCGGAATAAGAAAACACACACACGCACACACGCAGGTGTCAGGTATCACCTAGCAAGGTCCTATCAGATATCACAGATTCTAATAAAACCAAACAATCATGTTATTTAAAACTCTTTAACCAGAACACGCACACTGCAGGCAGGCCGAAAGTGAGTGCGATTTCCGGATGATGGACTGGAGTTTTGTTGCTTCAAGCCTTCTGATGGGCTCAGAATTTAAAATGTAGCACTTTCAAAACCATTTTTCAGAGCCAGGGTGGGGGCGGCCACTCATATACCGACTTCTTGACATTTATTTAGCCAAAGTATTTCTGGCCCGTCATACTGTGTAACCGATTACGTTACAGTATGACAGCAAATACACAAACAAACACACTGAAGATTTTCCTTGTGGCCTCTTTTAACTCCAGTTTAGAAGTGAAGCACCTTCAAAGTGCTGCATTGTAAATTCAGCTTTTTGTCCATGATGCGATTCGAGGGAGGCTGTGCAGATCCTGATCAGGCTTTTACCCAACACGTCCCCCGAAATATGCTACATGATGTATGAGGAAAACCATGATGGAAAGACATGATGCAGGCTTCCGTTTCTAGATCTATCTCAGTTTGAATTACTCTACTCATATGACCACCTATTTAGTCCCGGGGATGAATTCTAAAACGGTAACATTAATTACACAAATTTAGAAGGGAAAAGCCCCAAATCCTCTGGAAACAAGTAATGCCATTTCTGATTGAAAAATGATTCAATGGATTGAATGGTTGTCCATTACATTATGTCACTTTCAGTACTCAACATAAACGCCAGTTGTTGTATCATAAATGTATTTATTTGGGCTTTGATTTATTTGATGTCGATATGGCAGTAAAACTGTGGCACTTCCTCAAATTCAGAGGAGATAATCTGAGATCTTGACACTGTGTGCAAACAGTGAGGAGTCTGTGACGCGACACTCAGGACACACACATACAAAAGGCACCACGGGGGCCCGAGGTAAGCCAGCCAGTTGGCCAATGCATGTGAGTTTCTGAGTTTATCCGCGTTGAGCAAGTGTGATTGCTCATGTCCACCTCATTTGTGAGTGTGTGCGTGCGTGTGTGTGTGTGTGCGTGCGTGCGTGTGGGTGTGTGTGTGTGCGAGTGCCATTAATCTGTGTGCCTAGTTAGAGCAGTGAGATGCACCACTTCCATCTGCTTGGCACAAATTGAGAAATGCTGCGGTGAGCATATGTGTGTGTGTGTGTGTGTGTGTGTGTGTGTGTGTGTGTGTGTGTGTGTGTGTGTGTGTGTGTGTGTGTGTGTGTGTGTGTGTGTGTGTGTGTGTGTGTGTGTGTGATTAGTAGTAATGTAGCATTTCAGTGGACCAGAACTTCAGTCTCTGGATGAGAAAATAAAGGCTCAATTATTTACCATTACATTGGAGTCTGCTAATGCCAGACATCTGGCTTAAATCATTATTCTTCTGCAAACGGTTTAGAAACATGACCTAAAACTCATTGAGCTGTGTGGATGAGGTGCTTTTCATTGATTAATCCAGAGCAGCATCAGCATGCAGCTTGAATCAGCGGTGTTTCCATGACAACAGTTCACAGCGTCATGACAACAGGGGAACACCCCGATGGCGCGTGGAACACCCTGACTTCCTGTCGGCTTCCTGCTCCTACTCTATCTATTGCCATGGATACAAAACCATTACCTCTTCTCTCTATCTTTCAGTGTGGGATCGCGCCCCCAATTCCACCCTTTCCTTGCAGACACTACACACACACACACACACACACACACACACACACACACAGGGATAATAACACAAAAGTCAACATAAGAAAGAAGAAATGCATGTGTGGGCATTTGAACACACTTCAGTCACTAGAGCACTGTTTGAGAATGTGCTGGTGTGTGTTATAGCTATGTAGCTATAGAGGCTGCTATCAGCGGCCCCCCTCAGATTTCTATTGTAACGTACGTGGGCGGGACTGAAGGGCTTGGCTGGTGGGGGTCGGGGGGTTAATTAACTTCATACCCAGCGATTGGTCACAGTGGCAGCCCCCCCTCCTGCGAACTTTCCCACTGGGAAAAGAAAGTTTGTTCTATGCTGAGATCCAGTTAGCTTCCACTCGGCTCGTCTCCGAATTCCACGCTTCACGGACCAACAGACAAGCCTCCATTAACTTTCATCAAAACACTAGAAAAGAAAGAGTCAAAAAGTCTGACGTCTTGCTCTACTTTCCGCTGGGGTTTCTGTCTTTGCTTCTCTCTTTGAATTCTGCAAAGGACTTATGTGTCTGCACTTCAAGAAGAGTTACTTTTGGTACAAACTTGGCACCTCTCTATTTCCCTGAATTTTAATCACGTTATTGTCATGGCGGGTTCTTTCATGCAACAACGCCAGAGAGTTAAATAAGAACTTGAGAAGCTCTTTAAACTTCACTGAAACGCTTCTTTATTCTGACTGACTCAACTGGAGTAATATAATCTTGTTGATTCAGATTATGTCACAGGTTGAAGCCAAAACCGGAAAGAGCCACTACCGGTAGTTAAACTCTTCTCAACCTGGAATGCACCATTGAACCAAGTCAGAAAAAGAGAGGAAAACCAATTCAACAGCATAGCTACATGAAAGCATCCATATACAGACCTTCTTTTTCAGTGTTACTGTATTAAGTCCCCAATTGTCTAAACCGGTGGATGAACGTATGACGTGAGGTGTAAGGTATTGGTGCATTGTTGATAAATAAGATATTAGAATCAAACTCAAACTGGATAGATTGTGAAATTTGCAACATGCCAAAACGTTCTCCACCTTCTGGTTATGCTCAGATTACTTAAATTTAAGATCACTTTTAAGATAAACTTCCACAAATTCCATGCACGGTAAGTGAATTCAGTTCACACAATCACAGACATGAATCACCAACTTGAATACGTAGGCGTAGAGTGTGTATTAAGGCAAGCATTAGTGATCTCGCTGACCTCTGATGTTGTTCTAAAGCTGATGAACCCAGGATTTCAAAGCTGAGAATTTGCAGGATTTGCAAGACAGGAGTCCAGCCGTTAAAGCCCAGTGGCCCCATGACAGAGCGAACGATGATACACAAGAGAGAAACCTTACGGTTGAGATGCACTGCTGGAACATTTCTATTCAAATGTCTGGCTCTGCTGCGTAGCCAGGAAACTGGAATATGAAGGAATTAGATCTACAGGCAGACCATCAAAGCACATTTAATCAGTTCTCATGTAGATTAAGGTCAAGTGTGTGGCTTCCCTCAAAGCTGAGGTATGTGCGTGTTGCTTTGCATGTGGGTTCCTGTTTTGCACATGTGTGAGTCTCCTACGCCCATTGGATGGCAGGCCGGGTAGCCGAGAGGACCCTTTCCCCTCCGGCAGACTCCGGCCTCGATGCCAGCCCTTTCTAAAAAAAAAAAAAAACAACGGTGGCTTTTGTACGTGACCACCGACACACACAGACAGCCATTGTCAGCCGATGTAACTTCAGACGGACCACCTCACCTGCAGAGACTGCAGAGAAAGCGTTGATGTTTTGTGGTTCCAGTGTCTTTGTCCCACTGTCTTCAACCTTTTGCCCCCTGTGATACTGCCATCCTCCTTTTTCTAACAACCTCCTATTGCTGACAACTTTGAATCTCAAATATCGAATATAAAGCCAAACCATTACCTGAGACACATAGCACATTTTGAATGACTCCTTGGACAGGAAGAAGTCAAAAAGGTTGATGCTCGGTTGAAAAGAGGCTCTGCATAGTCTTATGTTGCCTCTTTGAAGACAAAGAGCCGTGGTTATCGTGGCCTCGCAGCAGCCACAACGGACTTCAATAGAGACTCAAAGTCAAAGAAACATTTCAAGTGGTTCCTTGTGTTCAGTGCGTACGTCCCAAACTTACTTCTTCTACATCACAGCTAAAAGACACTACTTACTCACATCTCCGTAACTCAAAAGCCACTGTATGCCTGCATGTTGTATTTGGTCACCAAAGGAAAGCTGACTCATGTTGCTGTTCTTCACCAAAGCAAACTGAGATTTGGAAATGAAAGAAGTATGAAGGGAAATAGGGAAACATTTTATAAAGAGTAACAGATTAAAAAAGAAGCGATCTCTCCCGCTGTATTCCATTTTCAGCTCTGAGGCGCTTTACGTCTGCCGACAAGAAGAACTACGCTGACGAAACTTTTGAATGACACGAGTGTTTCAGCGAGCCGACGTCCCTGTCCGGGCTGCTCAGCATCAAAGACGTTCAGCTGTCCTCGTGGCATCGGCCAGCTGGAAAATAACTGGGACCGTACGCTGCCGCAATAAAAGCAATACTGCAGCTAAGTGGGTTAAAGAACAACAGCACTTATGAGTACAATGCTTTGGACGGAGAGGCTGGTTAAAAGAAAAAACTTTGGAAGCGTGGAAAAGAAAAGAGGGAAGGATGACAAATATCACAGTCGAGACGAGGCAATAAATTATTCAATGTAACATCTGGGCCTTTTTAGTAATGCCAAAACTGTGCTGACTAGAACATCGCAAGGCAACTTCTATCAGTACACTCGTACCAGAGATGTTATCAATCGGCTGTAGTACTCTAAATAGTACAAATACAACATGTTGCTCCATTTCAAAGATGTAATGATCCCTATTAGAAAATAACAAATATCTGTGATATTCTATGATACAACTTTCCTCTGTAATACTATAATCCCCTAAATGCGTGTACCCCCGTTCACTCCCCCCCAAAAAGAAAAACAGACAGTTAAGAAGGCTTTGGGAAATCTTTCTAACAAGATTTATTTCACTCAGTGGATATTTTTCTTTGGCTGCTTCACAGAGCTCCAGACTTCATCAGCATGTTTGTAAATTAGCCGGCACATGATCTCATTTTAGGCATTAGAGTTAAAGCTAGAAGGAGGTAAGCAGGCACTGCGAAACACATGCTATGAACAGTGAAAAAATAAACAGTTGGAGGATTTCCGATTTGTCTAATATTTTGTTGCAAATGTTGCCTGCAGTGTGACAACCAGAAGGATGATTATGGAATTAGAGTGTCGAGCCGATCCTTCAGACGAATACAGATCTCTGTTACATGTGTTCAGAGCAGTCCGCCAAAAACAGCAACCGTAGTGGTTACTGTATCTATGAGCGTCCACATTGATGTAGTGTAACGGCCAGTCAAACGGAGGGGTGGAGAGGGAAGATATTAATCCACCCTTCTGTGGCAACAATACTCATATTTGGTAAATCTTGATTGGTTATCCGTGTTTATACTTTATATCTCATATCTTTTTCACGGAACGCAGCAAAAAAGTGGTGTGTTTTTTTATGGCAAAGGAGGCTTTGAAATCAGAACCAAGACACAACATTTTATCACTTTGAATGTAGACGAAGGTAAACCAGATCCATTCCTTCTGTTCTTTCACATTGAAAGTCCTTCACATTAAAAGTCATCTTTGAAGAATTTGTATTTGGTGTGGATATTTACTCACCAAAGCATAATGTGATCTTTGAGTACTATTAAATGTGCTGAATGCATTTCCTACGACACTTAAAAAAAAAAAGTATTGTAAATCCTGTGTCGCTTGCATCAATGTTTACTGGTTTGCTGCCTTCTTTGCTGGCACACTGCTGCTTTACTGCCACCATACTCACATCCCCATCACAGGTGTGGAGGTGTCACTATAAGGTCACTGTTTATTGGATCATAAATTACATTCAGTACTTGATGGTGGGCGGCTTTCATGCGCTCAGCTATAAGGCGGTTTGATTATAAGAATGACTGTAAACTCTGTGACACTATCATACTTGCATTTACTATGTAACTGCCTCTTGCTCGTCACTGCTCTTTACATAATAATCTATGGATTCACACATTCGGTACGCTGCCATATGTGCCAGGGTTTTGCAAGACTTGGATGGAGGTCCTCTGGTTCAGGTGCACTGGGAGGCCAGATGGTGTCTCACAAGGAGAGCATAGATCTCCCACCGACTATCACACAGTAACCATGCCATAGTGTACGACAATACGTTGGCCACATATGCTGTGTATTGCTATTTATTTGTGGGCACCAACTGTTTCAAAGTTTACCTCACTGTCAGTGATGAGTAACAACATTTAACATGCGAGTAAAAAAAACCTAGTTCTGTATTCATATGAAGGACCTGGAGGCAATCGGACAGTATATTGGAATCTGGTTGCTGTTTGTAGTTCAAATAATGTTGACCGACCAGGCAAACATGCTGTGTGGACAGCAAAGGAGGTGGAACACATTGGCTGGAACACCATGTGGGGACCATCTTGGATGATGATTTGGCTTCTTTGGTTTTTTGTTTTAGCTTGGTTTTATCTTAAATCTCTCTCCATCTCTTCGCACGCTCTCTCGCACACACACACAGTAAAGTACACAGACAATGATTTGTGCCAAAGTATAGATCCTGCTGTGCTGTTGAATGGTCGATAGCCTGCAGGCTGCTGTTGCCGTTGTTGTCAATCATTCCCCCCAACAATCAATCAAAATCATTGATAAATAAAAAAACCTTCAGGAGTAAAACGTAGTTTGTTAGGAGAGTAAACGTATCACCAAAGACCAAAGGAAACAACCCTGAAATGCAATCAACCAGACTAGAAGTGGTGGGATGTGTTTTCCCCAGGTGGGTATCTGTGTTCTATATGAAGACATTGGACACATCAGAACACAGCAGGTCCTTGAATCCCTTTCCTGCCGAACTGCACATATGGAATCACAGGCAGAAGGTTTGAAACCGCTGAGGAGTCACACGTAGGCCATACGGCACAGCGGAGGACTCTCCCGGAGTCAAAGGCCACACAGACTTCTGGGTAGACTGGTCTTTATTTTATGACATAGAAGCCTCTGCAATAAGGAGGTTTGAGCAATTATAGAGCATTTGTCTATTATGTATCAGAATAAAAAGCTCCCCGGGCTCGTCTGAGTTAATCTGCTTGTGTTGAGGACATTCAAAAGTCGTGCATATCGACTTTATGAGATTCATCTTCACTTTAGCAAATGATGGAATAAAAGAATAAGATAAGCCTGTAAAGAATCAATGTTAAACAAAGCACATTCCAGTTCTCAAAGGTCAAAACTGTTTCTTCAGTAGACAAACTATGTAATGCACGGAAACCACAGCAAACGTCTACACCAGTATTTAGTGGTGCTGACAATCGATTGGTCAAACGCTACACTGCTTCTACGGTTTGTGCCACCTTTTATGACAGAAATTGGATGCGTGATGTCAATTTAATGGTGATGGTGATGGTGAACACCTAAACGCGCATGAATAGAAAACAAGTTGCTGTGCGAGAAGCACTAAAAATCAAGGTTGCAATATTTACCTCGAATTTGATCTCTCACAGATTCAAATTCTGAACGGTCTGATTTAATTCAATTTGAAGCTGCAACGTACGTTTGCATCTGGTTCATTTGATTGATGACATTGTTTGGCCTGATAATTGGGTGGATAATTACTGTAGGAATTTCAAATGCTCAAAAATGTAAAACACACACCTGCTCCCTTTGTACTCTGGTGGTTTTAATCTTTGGGTTAGGGTATTAAAGTATGCAGACTGATCATATACAAATTCTACCTTTTCCTGATCCGAAATACTTCAGCACCTGTCACTGAAATCATCAGAGATTAAGATTATTACAAACCATTGCTCATGCCTCTCACAACATGGTAAACGATAGCCAACAATTTATGATCCAATAAACAGTGACTTTATAGTGACACCTGCACACCTGAAAACTCTAACAGGTGGATGCCCTCAAAGACTTCTTATGCACAAGGAGAGCTGCGTTACATTTATGGCATTCATATTTTTAATTCAAGCATAGAATAAAGAGAATGTCAGAAAAGGCATAACTAAATCACAATCGTCTTTGGAGTGTCAGGCGTAAAATACGTAGCTTGAAGTCACGTTTGGACTGAACGGTTTAAGTTCAACAGACGCAGAGGGAACAGACTCTTCAAATGCAGACTCTTCAAATGCAGCATCCACGAAAGACAGCAGGGAATACACAACTTCTGTTTGTATAAAACGGCTCATCGTCGTGCATTTAGCTGCGGAGGATTCGCATTGCACTAAATGTGAGTGGACATGAATACTGAGGTCTAACCTACATTGTAGACGCACGTTTCCGAAATGTAGGTTAAAACCCCAAATTCCGAGCTATCAATAGAATCCATCTAAGTGTGCGGGAAACATCCGAGCTGAATAAAAGAGACTGCGGCGTCAAATGGCACTTCGATCAAAATAAATGCAACTACATTCCGCCCCGCAGTTTCTTACCAATGTGGCTGAAGATGAGCAGCTGGAAGATGAACACGTCGGTCCCGGGGAATGCGGTCTTCATGGTCCCGGGTGAGAGCATCCACACGTCCAAAGGCAGAATGTGGCTTATTTCTCTCTAAATAAAAAAAAAAACGCGGAGCTGCGCTACCAGCTCATCTCCCCTCCTCTAGCTGCCGCCTGTGCGCGGGCCGCCGGGGGTAAAGTGCTGCGCTCGGCTCGGCTCGGCTCGGCTCGGTTCGGCTCGGCTGCGTGCGGTGTGAGCTGCGCTGGCTCCCCGGCGGGGTTTGTTGATAACGGACGCGCACTCGCGTTTATTGCAACGGGAGACGGGGCCGCGCGTGCGCGTGCATGCTATTACTACGGGGACGCGGTGTGTGTCTGCGGCAGAAGGCGTTTACCTCTTCCACTATAGACCTACCACAGTGGGAAACATTTAGTTAACTGGGAACTTTATACGTAGAATACCAATCTATGCATACGTGATGATGAAGCGTTGCACTCTCAGTCATGTCATCCTTAATGAAAATGTTATACAGCGTGAGGAAGATTGGTTGGTATTTATCCCTGTGAGATAAAGGCTTCACAGTGAGGAGCAGTGACCTCCTTTATGATTATGCAATGACTGAACAGCATATTTTATCCGATTATTACAACAACGACAAGCGCTTGGCAAGAAGGCCAGGATATCAAAGGGAGTCATGTGATTAATAAAACTGTGACATAGGAAGTAAATGGAAAGGATAACCGGGTTAAATGCCTCATGGTAAAAATCCGACAAGTCTCTTTTGGAACATCATGGTGACTCTCACGGAAAGGTTCATTTGACTCCCTCGCAAAGCTTCATGGGAGCTTCTGTGAAGCGGTGAAACGAAGCAAGACTTTCAATGCGGCCAAGAGAGTCCCACGTACTGCGGAAGCAGCGTGTGTGTCTCTGCAATGGTGCTGAGGTTTTTGGCACAGGTTGGACCGCAAGATTCCCATGCAGTACACAATGGCATGGTGCAAAAGGGTGTGTGTGTGTGTGGCTGTGTGTGTCTTGGTCAAAAAAATGTGTGTAGTTCCACAAGCTTCAATGGTGCAACAACACACTAGTTGAGCGGAACGCTGCTTCGATCCCACAATAACAGGCTGCTCTCGTTACTCTGTGTGCATTCGTTAGCATAAATTAAGAAAGATAATCCTCTTTAATTCAGCCGGTCGCCCAGTATCACTTGTTGGACCAACACTTTTTTTTCCCCCGGATGCTTGTTACACAGGAAGCGCAGAGGCAGAAAGGATATTGTAAGTATTTGTGTGCGTGTGTGTGTTTGTGTGGAAAACAACGATCTCTTTTTGAGGCTTGCATAACTCACACGCGCACAGACGTCCATACGCATAAAGCCTTTTTGAGCTGGAGCCACACGATGCCACGTCAGAGCGAAAAGATGGGAAACTATCGACCATCATTTTAACGCAGCACACAGTTATGTTGTTTTCTTTGCGACAGGAGTGACAAGCAGCGTGGTGAGTGATCCCTGTGTGCTGTCGCCTCCTGCTAAATGCTGTTTTACCCCGATCCAGCTGCTGTGAAAAGACGATGTGCTTTTCACTTCCCAGTGGCTGCCATGGATTATGGATTATGTTCTCCCTCTCTCTCTCTCTCTGGCTTTGCGTTTGCAGGAACAGTGGAGGATGGTCCACAGGAGTTTGTTCTGGTGTGTGGCCTTGCTGCGTCCATCTCGCCATGGCACAGATCTTCGTCAAGCTGCCAAACAAAGCTGCAATGAAAGCGTCCATACCATTTCTGATGACTCGCTAGTTAGATTAAAGCCAGTCCCAGATTTGAATTGTACCAGTATAATCTCAGATTCGGTGTTGTAATTTACTCCTCTTGGGACCGTGAGCAACAAATTTCATGGAAATCAACACACTTCACACATGATGTTTCACAAGAAGCTCTACTCATTGCACCGGTTCTACAAACACTACAGGTCCATTAGCTCTATTTTTAAACTTCCGTGTTCACAGAAGGTTTAGGCTAAGTTTAAGTAACATAACCTTAACCGTTTGGTTACGGAAACGATTATGAAACACCTTATTAGGACATTGATTGTTGCTAGGGGTTAATATGTTACAGAACTTTGTAAGTAACGTAATGAATCAACGCCGTCAACCTTTTTAACTTGGGTAACAAACAGAAGACTCCTGGCTGATTTGACTATTTTTCATTCATTTTCATTTCATTGGTAAAGAAAAATCAAGTGACAAAGATGTCCCATTAAAAGGTTCTCGTCTCAATTCCCATCCTCAGGTTGTGATTACAGAGAGTTTTTCGTGCGGTGTGTGTGCCTGAGCCCCTGTTGCCATGACGGTCGATGCCGTTTCCAAGTTAACAGGGATATTGACTTGCAGCGATGGCGCCCGGAGGTCAGTTTTCTGGACATGCTGGGCTGGCAAATACGGGTCGATGTGTGTGTGCGCGTGACAGAGGGACGCCATCGGGAGTCGATGCCTGCTAGAGAGCGGCATCTCTAATATGTATGTATATATATATATATATATATACACATACATATTAGAGATATTTGCCAGCCCATATATATATATGTTCTACTTTCAAATGAATATGCCTTTGTTGAGTGTTGAAAGAAGGCGTTCCCTTGTGGAGAACCTGGTAAAAAGAAGATCCTTTAGAGGCATAAGGAGAGTAATGTCAGAGTCATTTATCGTCGACATCAAGCACAACAGAAAAAGGGGGAAAAACTGGCTGCCTGTATCTGTGTGTTTTTGTGCGTCTTTTACAACTGAGCTTCTTTAAGTTGTGTGTTGTGTGTGTGTGTGTGTGTGTGTGTGTGTGTGTGTGTGTGTGTGTGTGTGTGTGTGTGTGTGTGTGTGTGTCTGTCTGACATTTACCCTGCGGCACACTAAAGGTTCCCCCACAAATCTTAAAGTCAAATGACTCATCCCACGACTCCGTATGTGAGGAATGTGGATAACCTCAAGATATTTTACATTATCCACAAGTGTACCTGCATGTATCTACGTATTAGATTTACATCAGTTATTGTATTAATTTATATGCTAACATTAATAAAACATTTTAGCTTTCACTTTTTAAATGAATTTAATTGTCGTTTTAATTGTGAAAGAATATGGCATCTTGCACATATTGAAAATAAATGTAAACTTAAAGAAACAGCCAAACTGTGTCTCAGTACTTAGTATGTCTCTAATTAGTATCTAATGAGGCTTATTCCACAGGATTAGATGAGTCTTTACAGAAGGAAAACAAAGTAAGAAGGAAAAGGTGATGTTCATAGGCGAATCAACTAGTGTTTTTGCCAGTCAAGCCATAATGTAACTATTACAACACACAAAAAAGCATTGATCAATACTATTGACTTAAGAGTTAGGAAGTCTGATAAATTGCAGAATGTTTTGGAATCGGACTGTCAACCATACAAGCAACAACATAGTAGACTCTAACAAAGGTCAACGTGATTGACCTAAACCCTAATCTCCACTCTGCCACAGTCCTATATGTTTTTTTGTGGTTTTTGTTTGTGCGTTCATACAACTCACCAGTAGAGAGAGGAAGGATGAGCAGAAAGCCACTTGAGACGAAAACCCTTCAGCAACCTTAAAGGACAGAAAGCACAGCCCGTTATGCACAGTTAAACACACTCACACACTCACACGTTGCTCTTTTTCTGTGTGAATTGAATAATAATAATAATGTCGAGGCCAAATGAGCCATTGATATTGGTTTCATGACTTCAGAGACCCGGCAGGTACGGAGGTGAGCCCTGGCTGCAGGTTGGGACAGCTAGTGTTCTGCCATGGGACAGGTGCTCGTACTGGAGACGTTCATTTAAAAAAAAGATTGACATTGACTGAAACGTTTTTCAGTCATGATTTCTTTCAATGGATAATACATCATATTGCTGCAATTTAAATTGCCCTCCTCATGTTTGTAGTCCTCTCCACAATTTCTTCAATGCCACCTCTCAGCTGCTGTGAAGAGTACAATGAAAGGAGGAAGAGGAGCTGCTCCAGCGCTTATTATATTCTCAAAACGGAACCGTGGATCAGCTACCTTGGTAGGAAATAAGAGTTGCAGACTGAATAGGAATATAACTTCGACAGTTATCCTAGTCAAATGTGTGCCTCTTCCACCGTGTGTTTAAAAACCATCAAACTGTCAGAGCTATTTTAGTGAGGAGAGTCTGCTATACAGGTTGAGTCATTTTATCAGCCACATAGTTGCCTTTCGTACATTCAGTACATGCATTGTTCAGTTGTTCTGAACATGTCTTATGTCATTCTTTCAGGACTTGAACTGAAAATCATTGCTAGTGGAGAGTATGGTGCTCCATCCATCCAGGCATCCAAAAACAAGACAGTTCACATGAGGGGTGGGTGTTTGTTACTGCGGCGTTTCTGCACTGATCGCCTGCTGATTCAACCGCTCCGGATGTGTTGGGAGGGCAAAGGGCATCTTGTTCTTAGAATACTCTCTTGATAAAATGCAGATTGAGTAACTGGACGTAAACAGGAAGCAGTTTAACTGTCTTGAATGCAAATTAGTGTATAATCTATACAAAGTCAAACAAAATGATGTTCCATAGAGTACCCTACATTAATGTTTCAATGAAGAAACAGTTCCATCTATATTATGTGAGGTTACAATGTATAAACTATGTCTTTAGATATATGCATTCCTTCTGGTGTATTTGTATAGTTCTGGTGAACCAGTGGCCGCCCCTCCTCACTGGAAGAAAAACCGTGTCTGTCAGCCTATTGCAGTATTGCCACATTGTCTTTTGGCAGGAATTGTGTACATTTACACACTTGAAAAGGGAAACATTTACAAAACATGATCTTGGACAGGAACTTCTGGTTTTAAATCTCCATACTGGAGCACACAAAAATAAATACACTCATTAAAAACAGGGGAAGCAAAGTTGAAGTGAGGTCAGTAGATGGGGTGTGGTATGAATAGTGAATGAAGTTCTGTCTCTTAAAGTAGTTACAGAGACACACTCAAGTCACAAATACTTGCACAAGGCAACAAAACACTTACTTTCCTGGGAAGAGGGCGAGCTCCTCAACCCTGCATCAAAGTGATCCTTTTTTTTTAATTCACTTCAGTCTGCTCAAGCACAAGAATTGAGATGCATTGCTGCAGGGAGCCATGGCAACCAGTGGGGCCATTCTCCATCCTGTGGTTGAGAAAGTGAAAAAAAAGAGAGAGATCAACAACAGACATCCTCTCTGTCTTTACTCACTGCCTGACAATCCACCCTCACACCAACAAACCCTACTGTAAATTCTCGTAGCTAAACACTTGTTGTGGTGTGGAGGAAATTAACATTTACAAATAGAGCATGAATGTAGTGACACAAACACAAAGCAAACGGTATGCCTCTCGTTATCGACATTGCAAATTACAAAGAGCCAATAACCATTTGTTTTACTGTGAACTCATTCACAACAACGGTTCCATTCCAATTTTCAAATGTGATGGTGTAAATGTCTGGTAATTTTGGTCACATGACTTAATTTAATGCTGGCATGAAAAATCAAGCCAATGTGGGTTTACAAAACGAATCACTAGGGTAGTTGAGGACAGGGAATACTAATACTAAATACTGCCTTGAGACAACTAAAGTTAACCGCATCCTCATATAATGCTAGTCTACTTTACTCATTTTAAATTACTTAATTTCCTAATCAATTTGGAATAATAATGGACTGTTTCAGTTCTACTCACAGCAGTACAACTAATCGTTTTCAGCTTAAACGTGCATTATTTATTTACTATATACAATATATTACTAATCAAACATTACAGAACTTACTAACCTTTTTGAATTATCCATGTGTTTATATATTTACTCCGTTTTTAACTCGGATGTGAAATTTAAACGAACTGCGCCACCGCCTGGTGCAGGTCTTCAATCGCGCCCTGACGTCATCGCGAAGCGACAAGGAAGCGCTTCCGCGCTCGTCCTTCACTACACTCTCCTTACACAACGTGAAGCTAAATACACAGTATCTCTCAGATGTTTCTTAGCTTATGGAGTAACATAAGCAAACAGCAGTAGGGGAGCAGTAATTGGGAGGAATAAGTAATTGTGGACGTTGTCGGCGGTTAATTCGGTGAGTGACAGCTGAGCCTTTGAAAGAGAACCATAAGTAAATTATTTATCTAAACACAGTCGTGTCAAGTAAATTAAATTGAGATGTGTGGTCTTTTGAGGCAGACGGGATACAGAATCAAACGTTATATAATGTGTGATTATCAAACTCGTAGCATGAAGTAGCGTTACGGTAATTACAGCACGGAAGAGGACGTCTTGAAACGTGTTGTCATTTCGCCTTTCTTAAGTGGCTGTGGCTATATTTTCTTAAATGTATTTCTTCATACGTCGCAGTGATGTCGTGCTCACAGTATACAATCGTAATCGCTGCGATTTTTATGTAATGCATTTTGAACATTTTCAGCAATGTGTGTGCGAATGTGTGACGAATCAGGTGACCGAGGCCGACAACATCTGCACCTGTAGGGCGGAAACAAACACGCACGCGCAGTAGGTTCACTAGTGGACGATGAAGTACAGCCTCTCGTTGCTCAAGTAACATCTGCTTTACTGTTCACTCCGGCATCAGAGCAGCGATGACGGCTCCAAACTCTGCGGAAAGGAAGGCCTGCTGGGACGCCAGGGACCGTCTGTGGAAATGCCTGGACGACAATGGGGACAAAGTTGCCTCCTGCCAGAAGTTCCAAAGCGAGTTTGAGGCAGATTGCCCCGCTCAGTGGGTAAACGACTCCCTCCTTTCCTTAAACCTTTGTCATCAGAGTGGTTCATATTTAATGTAAAACCACACACTGTTTTACACAACACAATAATTATGGAAATGAATTATTTAGGGAATTATTCAACGGAGCACAGTCATCATTTCTCATGTCCTTCTGTCTTCCTGACAGGTGAAGTATTTCACCAAGAGGAGAGACTTCCTAAAATACAAAGACAAGATGCAGGCAGAAGGATTCCAACCTGCTGAAGGACCAAAGCAACCTTCTTAACACCTGCATCGCAGGCTGACAGACTTTCAGCCTCATTTGGCCGAGGGGTGGAGGCACAGGACTTGGAGAGGAGTCTCCTAACTTTTTTATGAACGGAATACCTGAAATCCACCTGTGTCGTTATTTGTTTAATCCACTGGAGAATTGACAGAAAAGCTCCACACGGTTAAATGTATCAGGTCAGTTGGATTTACCATTTAAATGACATGTCACATTTATTGATGTTTGATCGGGAATAATAATAATTAGTGTGGCACTTAGTGATACAGACGGGTTGTCTACCTCTTGATCAATTAAGTTTTACCAGTGGGATTTACCGATAAATGCAGATCTTTAAGGATTGCTGATAACCCCCTACTAATACTAGTATACCGCATCAGGCAATATGCTGTTTGTAAATAAATAAAGACACAATCAGGTTTTAAGTTGTTTTATTGTTGTGCGTGTATGTTTCTCTTGTATCTGTTGGAAAAGACGTAAAAGATCCCAAAATTTAGAAATATTATAGCCTATTTCGGAAACATGTTTTATATTACAAATTTTTGTATTTACAAAAATGTGAGGCCCCTGCGTCAAAGGTTACTGATGCAACACCATCAAGATGTGTCAAACCTTCAGTAGAACTGAATAAATTACAAAATAAAAGTGTAGGCCTTTTTATGCCAACATTATTTTACAATGCAGGGATATATATTTAAAAATAAAACAAATTTAATATATTTGCACATGGAAGTGAACCTTGTGCTTAAACCTCTTCAACATCCGACAACGGTTATGATTTGACAGTTGATTAAACAAACGTTTGTATCATCCAACCCTGTGCTACCTCTCTCACTTTCCTCTGATTTCTTTATGCTACATTTAGCAACCTCTCTGAACTTGGAGGCCCTTTCACAGCCTCCAAAATCTGTATTACTTGTTAGCCTGAACATGCTGGGAGAGAAACCTCAGACCAAACATAATGTTGGTTGACATGCCGATGCACCATATCTCTTAGAACACATTCTCTTAATAATAGACCATTTATTCTGTATAAGTTAAAGTTTTCAATCATGTTGGCATAACAACCTCGTGACCTCAAGCTAGCAAAATACTCAGACTTCATAATCTAATGAACATTTCAGATGCATTCAATATGCTGCCAAAATAAGGCCACGGACAAAGAAGTGAAAGCTCAAACATCCAATTGGCATAAGACACACAATGGTTTGATTGTTTACACTCTTAATATTCCAACAGTATCAATTGCACAGTAAAAAGCACTGACACCACTGCTGTCCCTAATTTACAGAGAATGGCAGTTAACCAAGCTCCTACACTGCTCAGATTAAAATCAAGGCAGGAACGCTGTCAGGGTTTGAGGTCTAATTCCTGCAAGAGTCAGTCATGCCAAAGAAGCAGTAAATAATAGGAACTGGAGGCTACTGCTTCTTGCTTGTTTAGCATCAACAGTGTGATGGGACACAGAATCAGAAACTTTGGTAAAGACATCAGGCACATATAAAGACACCTAGATTTATCAGAAGTTACACAGGCACCTTCTGAAAACATCCATAAACGGTACACAAGCTTTAACCCCTTTTAAAAAACCGACATCCTATCATGAGATAGTGGGTTGATCTAAAAGGCAGGCGCAGCCTCATGTTCTCTCAGTAAACTTGTCACCAGGTATTTGTGTAGCAATAGATTGAAGTGCAGCAGAGGTTCAGCAGGCACCCAGCTAGAAAGTCCTATACCGGCCATGTAGCTTATTTCTATCTAAATACTGATCCACAGAGTAAGGCATGATGTGTTCTTAAATCAAATAACAGAATATCCATTTCCTGGTCACCCAAGAAAAAACAAAAACTTGAATAAAATGTGCAGTGATTTGTTTAAAACAGGATCTCTGTCAAACTTCATGGCCAGAAGTAAAAAAAAAAAAAGAAAAAAAACTTTATCTGGATCCAGAGATCCACACAGTTCTGCATTTCTCATGACGCCCCCTTGTGGCCAAAATAATATGATTTGAATTATTAGGCAACAGGTATTGGTTCTCCGCTCTCCTCTTCCTCCTTCCCCTTCTCTTCATCATCAGGTCCATTTTAACCAAAAAGGACTGAGTGTTGCTCGGGTTCACAGTTGCACAGTTACTCTCAGTTTCACAGCATTCTCTCTCTCTCTCTCTCTCATTCATCCATCCCCCATCCGACGGTGGTTATAAGCTCCCGGTGACGTTCCTGGCCACCGCCCAGGCCGGGAACTCGTTCAGGTTGAATAGGGGCACCCCCCACGTGGTGATCGCCAACATCACCACCGCCACGCCGATCAAGTTCACCCCGAAGCCTGCTTTCACCTGGAGAAGAAGGAGAGGAAGGGAAATACCACACGGAAACATGTTAAAGGAAAATGCGTTGAAATCATTCATCTTTACAGAAATACATTTCAGGACAAAATTCACCACGAAGAGCATCAAGAGTTAAGAAGGAAACAAATTTTCATCCCTCCAATGATGGTTAATAACGTCAACAACTTTGGCACAGTGTGCTCTCGAGCCTTTTGGAGTTGCAGGTGCAGAAAGAGCATGTGACTGAGTGTGTGTGTGTGTGTGTGTGTGTGTGTGTGTGTGTGTGTGTGTGTCGTACCATGTCGCTGATCTTCACGTGGCCGTAACTGAAGACGATGGCGTTGGGGGGGTTCCCCACTGGAAGCATGACCCCGAATGACACGCACATGGTGGATGGAATCAAAGTGTGGAGAGGGTTGATGCGCAAAGTCTCTGACTGGAAGTGGGTGAAGAATAACGGGGACGGGGGGAGAATGGAGAAGGAAGAGACCGAAGGAAAGACAAAAGCCGATGAAACCAGAGGCAAAAGTGCTACTTTGTGCTACTTTGCCCAAAATGGCCGCCGCTGAGAAAACGTTGCATAGACATGGAGTAGTTTTCTGCAATGCAGCAAAAGCAGAACTTTGTAAATAAAATTACAGGTCATGTGTGTTTTTAAAAGGAATAGTTTGGCATTTAAAGGGTTGACACCACTCTCACATTGGTCTGTTGTAAATTAAGCTAAAGCCAGCAGTTGCTTAGCTTAGCTACCAGCACCTTTTATGCGCACGTTAAACCATGTCTGCTATTTTCCTATAGGAACAAAAGTGTAAAAATTGAACTTGCGGTTTCATGTCCCATTATATTCCTGTAGTCCAGAAAGTCACTGTCATTTCAGTTTTAGAAACTTTTAGATAGTGCCAGTGAGCTGTACTCTCTTTTTTTTTTTTTAGATTAGATGGTTGTCATATTCTGTCAATTTGCCAGTGCCTCTTTATTTTGTAAGTTCTTAGTGGGTTGTACTGTAGGACCAGGTTTTGCGTGTCAGGGCTCATGTGCCGTACCAGCGCTGACAGGATGGGCAGGAAGACCGTGAGGGTCGCCGGGTTGGAGGCAAACTCCGTGACCGCCGACACCAGCAGGCAGGCCAGCAGGGTGACGGCCCACGGGGGAAGACCGCTCATGGGCTCCAGCTGTCTGCCGATCCACATAGACAGGCCTGACACCTATGCACACACACACACACACACGAGAATCATCAAAAAGGTTGCAACCACGTCTCTCTGAACCTCTGCTGCTTCGGCCTAAAGGCCATCATTGATACCAAGGCTGTGCAGGCTGATATTTCATGAGAGGACATGGGGCTTGTAATCTTTGAAATAAAAACGGGTCCCAACTCCTTCACACCACTGCAATGCCAAACGCACACAAACACATGCATAGTACCTTGCAACCAGCAGCCAGTGCATAGCCTCCTCCCACCAGGATGACGATCTCCCACGGCATCAGCCTCTGGAAGTCCTTCCACGTGATCATTGGAGCCATCGGATCGGATTCTGAATTGTCATCAGGTGCTTGAAAAGCACAGGAAATAGGTCAAATTGGTCTGACCTGTTGCCCATCTAACTAATAAACCATGTTTAAATAAGCGTCTTCATGTTTTTAAAATTTTTCTTTCTTTGGTTGGTAATTTAGAGACGTTTTTTCTGCTGATCTTGTATTGTAGGATACAATATGTATGATCAAGACATTGTTAGAAGTGGTGGGCAACCATTTCTGCTGGTCTAAACTGAATCAAAAAAGCTATTTTATCATTTATTTTGTTTTATAAAGCTCTACATGTATTATAATTATTTTTTCTGTTTGCTCAGTCCCTGTGTCTCTATGTGAGGCCTCTAGGTCAGACCTTTTTTTGCAAACATAGGAAAATCCCAATGGTTGTTGATGCCTTATGGAATTCGCCAGACCAAGATTTCTAAACGTGTGGCAGAACAAGTCCTTTTCAATATAGCTGAAAATACATTTAAATATTGAGTCTACCCCAGCATCGTTTAAATACATTAAATGTAGTGCAACCAGCCGGATGGATGTGTGGTCCCGACCTGTGTCCATATAGCTGGAGGAGGAGGAAGAAGAGGAGAAGGGTCGCCTGGCAGGGATGAGGAAGAGCAGGAAGCCCAAAAGGACAGACACCGTTGCGTCGGTCCTGTAGCCTTTCCTGAGGGAGAAAACACCCACCGATGTAAAAACAATTGAGCTTCTAAACTCTTTGCATTTATCTTGTTTTCAAAAAGTTTCACAATACGTGTTCGATAGCTGCCGATGTTGTGCGTCTCTGCCTGAGCAACAGTGTGTGTCTGATCAAAAACGATGGTGCCTTATGGGTACTTACTTCTCAAAAAGAGATGTCCAACCGGGCACGAAACCAGGCTCTCTGGTGAACCACAGCAGAGTCATCAGGATGAAGAAAACACCGGTCACCACCTCTGGGTAGCTGAGAGCCCAGAAACCCGCAATAATTACACAAGTGATAACATGTTGTTGTCCGAGTGTGAGCAAGACACAAATAGACACAGCTTGTGCCAAAACCTCTTCAGATTGGGAGATAAATTATTGGGTTTTCTCTGTCATTGTCCTCTTCTAAAGGGTCTGACTTCCTGACGTGTCCATGTTGAGAAACTTACCTGATGGGTCCTAGCTTTGCGTACTCCTCCTGGATCCTCTTCTCCGACAGCATCTCTCTCCTGGTTTTGCGTTTCTTACTCCACGAGCATGTTTCCCTGAAGCTGAACAAAGACAACAACAACAGGATGAATAAACATGGCGCCTTGATACGTCTGCTTAGTTTCGGCGGACACAGAGAGACGGATCCTGGTGGGACTGTGATGATGCGATACTTCAACACTGACGTAATCACACAGTAAAGTAGGATACGCACGACCAAAACACACAAACTTACTTGCAGCCGAGGAAGAGAAAGTGCAGCCAGAGCCAAGTGAGAACCAGCATTATGATTGCGATCGGGAAGCTGAAGATGAACCACGTGCCGAAGTTGATGACCTTGGCGTCGGGGTAACGACTGAAACGACAAAGCAAATGCAGCCGTCGTCCTTAAAACCTGTTTTAGAATTTGATAGCTGGAAATGAATTGTGCTTCAATAACCAATCGTTGACGCACAAGGTCCATCATGTAATAACAGTCACGCAGATTTTGTGGAAGTGTGAGACATATTGATGTATCTTTAAAGGCTGAACCTTGTAACCACTGACACCGCTTGTGCTGATAAAAACGGGAGCTTATCCCATCCCAAACTAACCATTTGTCCCCCATCAACCGCCCGCCGTGACCTCTGGTCTCTGCTTTGACTGACAGCGGTCTTCCCCGTCTGCTTATCTGTGCAGAGCTGACTGTCCGCCCCAAAAGGAGTGAGTGACGAGCAACAGCGAAATAATGTAGGTGAACTGCTCCTGAGCCTCTGTGCACATTTTCCTCTGTTGCAAATGTAGAGGTTTAGTGCTTCACAATTAATGGACATTCATCAAATTGTCTGAGTCTGTGCTATTAACACTAGCCATGATGTGCACCTCCCCCTCGAAAGCACTGCACTCGCACCATCCAAGCCACTGTCAGTGAGAAATGTTTGCAGCGTGCAAGGATGTGATTGATTGACCCTGTCATTGGATGGTACAGACATGGACTTGCCCTGACCGACCTGAAAACTCACTGACCTCATTCACCAGGCGCCTCTCACTTATACCTGCATCAACCTCAGGTTTTGTTTTTATTTAACTCCAGATGTCGAGGTCATGCATGAGGTTGATGCGCAATCTAACCTGACTAAATTTTACTAATATTCAGAAGCTAAAGAAAATATTGAGTGATTATTTCTTTATTTTTTATGTGTTGCTTGCAGGGCCGGCCCAAGGCATAAGCGAACTAAGCGGCTGCTTGGGGCCCACAGGCCCCAAGCAGCCGCTTAGTTCGCTTATGCTGCAAGCAGCCCTAGTTTTTTATTATAACCTCACTGTATTTGTTTATAATTTTCGCTATAACAGTATAGTGTGACATTTGTGCCAATAATCTTCTAGCACAGGTGACTGTGCGTGGTGGGAGGGGGGCCCCCGAATAAAATTCTGCTTAGGACCCCCAAGAGGCTCGGGCCGGCACTGGTTGCTTGGATTGATTATGTTCCTTGTACTATCCCTCCAGGATTACTTGTACTACTGCGCTCACACACACCGAATCCAAACCTGACCTTTGTCCAACATGCTGCGACATGAAGGAGGCCATTCTGCCAGGCTTAGTGCTGCGGCTGGAGGAAATCGGCTCTGTTCGGACCGTAGGGGCTGATTAGTTTGATCTCAGACCCTGCGAGGCCCCCAGACTTCGGGTTACCTTGAACTGTCTCGGTCTGACCGGCGAGGCAGCCAAGAATTCAATCAAGCGGTAAATAAGCTTGTTGAGAGGGTGTCGACGGAAGCTAATACCTGGCAAAAATAACTCCTGGATACCAGTTTCTAAAAGCTGCTTACGATATCTGTTCCCTCCGCCAGTGGGTCGTGGATGTGGGTCCACCCAGAAGGCTTTTAACAGTGTGCGTTCTCGGGGTACCCACGTGTTGAACTGCTCGGCGAAGATGAGGTTGGTGGATGTGCCGGTGATGGTGATGAGGCCTCCGATGGTCGCAGCGTAGGTGATGCTGAGCGAAAGGCATTTACAGATCATGTGGTCCTTCTTGGTGGGATACTGAGAGTCCCTCCTGGCCTTCACCCGCTTCACGTTCGGAATTTCAATTGCGACCTGAGAGGGATTTCGTGAATGAGGAAACTTCCACGACGCCAATTGTTCTGTGCGAGTGTTTCTGCCTGCGTGTGTGTGTGTGTTCCTCACCTGTGGCAGGTGTCCGTTGGTGTGCCCGATGACACCCAAACCATGCGTTTCATCCTCGCCTGTAGCGAGCTCCTGTTTAGTGCAGTCGCTGCTGTAGGGACCAGAGAAGAAAACATGAGGACTTCACAAAGACTAAAGACGTCAGATAGGCTTCTGTAATGCTGGAAAATGAGTGCAGGGTGATGCATTGCAGGACGCAGGGTTTTGGTAGGTCGAACCCAGAAGTTAGTATTTTTGGATCGTAAAACTCTTTATGACGGTTACACTCTTTATTCAGCCCGATAATATTCTCAAAATAACACAATTGTTAGAATCTTTGAAGCGATAATGTGATTGGCAGAAGTAAAAGGCTAAGGTCCCAGGGTCGCATGACTTTACTAAACAAAAACAAAACCAGTGTTTTGCGTGACGTTGAATCAAATTAAAAACCCATTGACTTGAAGAGGAGGGAACCAGACATGAGGAATCATTGAGTAGTTTTAGGACTCATTCCTGCAGCACCTTACTGCTGTAAAGCCGGAATATATCGGACAAGTCTCATTTACTTTAAAGGTGGAAATTGGAATGTGTTAGATACTGCGAATCACTGGGAATTGCAACTGAGTAGAAAGCAATGAAAATTGTAATAACGGCTATTCATCCCTCACACACACACACACCTGTTGTTGCGATAGAGCAGCTCCAGCTTGTTTTTGACAAAGTTCTCTTCTTTGTCTGAAACAGCTGGAGAAAAGAAAACATTTATCACAAGCCAGTTTGTGGAACATGCTGAACAATAATCACTACGAAGCGTTCCTATACAATTGGATCCATCTGTTGTCTCAATGCATCACATACTTGTGACTTCACAGACTGTTATCCACACATGCATCCTGGCGTAGGTGCCAACACCTGTTCAACGCAGTCTTTTTTTTTTTTTTTTTTCAAAGAAGCTTTTACAGTTCAGTGACCTCCTCCTGGGGAGACGATGCCAGACGTACCGCTGTCCTCCTCGGGGGCCTCCGTTGTTTCGGAGTCGCCGGGGCCGTCGGCCAGGCCGGTGCAGATCAGCTGCTGCAGGACCGCCTCTGCGATGGGCATCACCATGGCCGTGGTGGACGTGTTGCTGAGCCACATGGACAGAAACACTGTGCAGCACATGAAGCCCAGCACCAACCTGGAGGACAGAGAGAGGCAGGGAATGATGTACTTAGTCTGAAAGTGTGTGTGTGTCTAGATTTATGTAGGACAACAGTGCTATTCTGATCATATCTCAATAGCAAAATATACCCCCTATCAATAACAATCGGAAACAGAAAACCACTCCATCTGGTGATTTCTCACTAGCAAACATGCCACCAGCCATCCTACTGATATTGAAAATGATTATTGTTGTCATCTTATTTGTTTGCTTGTTTATTTATTTTATTTTCTTTGCCTGGAAACCAATTGATCCCCATGCACGCACACACACGTAGACATATACAATCGTTAGTTGTTTTTTTCCCCTACTTTATAAAAAAAACTGTTAGTCCTCACTGGTAGTTTTTGCAAGAGGACTGAATGTGTGTAGCGAGTGTTTGGATGTGCGTGTGTGGCACTCACATGCCAGGCTTGGCCCCTGCAATCATCACCATGCGCAGGGCGATGCGTTTGTGCAAGTTCCACTTCTCTATAGAGGCGGCCAGGCAGATGACTCCCATCAGCAGCAGAGTGGTGTCTTTACAGTACTCCGCTGCCACCTGATCATGCACAGAGTGGAACATATCAAAAAAAGGTTTGTGTGAATTCAAAGTCAGGAAGATAAAAGGAGACAGGTCTTTTTGCGTTTCCCTTCTTAAGATACTTGCCCCTCCCACGTTTGGATCAACACTTACAGTTTTCCACTTGTTCTTTTTAATCTGGCCGAGGTCCCGCCCCCAGGGGGCTCGGCCTCAGTGTTGTATAAGACTGCGTCCCTTCACCTCTCACCTAAAACCTCTGGCAGTTCCTCCTGCTGGATATTTTTAAACACGCTCCATCGCACTCAGGCCTGGCTTTCGACTCCTCCTCCCTTCATCATAATAAGTATTGTGATTGCTCAAAAGAGCAATTTTTCTAGAATTGCCCCATTGGACTTTATAAACAGTTCTGTTTGAAAAAATGCGACTGTTTCAAGCATTCACCTGTTACATGCTATAGACTGTAAAACAAACAAACAAATTGTAATTGTATTTAATTACTCAATAATGAATACTGAAAGCTATAGATTTATGTTTAGCGGATACACAATTACTGCGGCAGCATTTAATTACATCATGATGAAGACAGTCGTTATACTTAGTTCTATACTACAGTTCTTCGTCTCATCTGTATCAGCAATACTCTTTTTTTTAAAACCTAATCACACCCAATTTACATGGTTGCTACATACTTGGTTCAGCGCACAGAAAGGCCTTCCACACATTTGGATCTACATCCACATATGCAGTAATCTAATTAGCTGACCAGCAGAGTAACACTTCACAACAGGATATCACGGCATCTCTGGTTTCCTAAATTGATGTTCTACATGGTTTGATTTTTAACCTCTTTACTCACCTTTCCCCCCTTGAGAGGGACAAAAGGTAGACGCCCTGCCACAGAGCCCTCTTGTACAAGCAAAGGGATTCATGTTTTACATCTCGTACAGAAAAACAAGAGACGCTGTGACAAACAGTATGCAGGGAATGGGTATCACTATCCTCAGTTATACAAATGAACTTTGCCCTGCCGAATATAAATAGAAAACAACAATGGAACTGTGTGTAATCCATGTAAACCAACACATTTCAGCAGAGGCAAACCCAGATTGAGGTTAACAGAGTTTATTGTTACACACCATGACCCCGCTCACTATTAATGGTATCATTATTTGGGTTGAGGCAACCTGGATTCTTTGCTTACACGGCAATTTCGAATCAAACGGATTTCTGCAAAGTGCAATCAATGTAATTGTTATGAGAAGGTATTCAGCAGCAAATAGGGCTGCAAAATTCTGGAAATCTTCAAAGTTGGAAATTTGGGAATGGGAATACACTGGGAATTTTGTGGTAATTCATCTGTATTTACATTGTCATGTATGACAAAACAAAATGTTGTTTCCTACTTTTAAATGTAAAATGAATTAAGCTTCCCAAGCCTGTGTTTTTAGTATTTTTCCTTTCAGGTAAAGGTTTTCGAGATCAACGTTATGTCAAAGAGGAAAAAAATTGTTTTATGATAGCTAGCTACATCCTTAAGATGAATAACTCTAAAAAGAGATGAAATCCAGCCAATCCAAAGACGTTCAAAAACAACGGCAGACAATGTTCACTAGCTGCATCCAGCGTCCAGCTGAGCTAGGCTTGCATAGTCGTGTTCTCAACGACATTTAAGTTCTGTTATGCTTTTGCAAAGATTTCCAAAATTCTGCAATTCCCGAGATTAACTTTCCATGTAAAGTTTCCGTGAATTTACCAGACATTTTCCGCCCCTTTCCAATCCTAGCGCCAGGAGGAGGAGAGGGCCACTGAATTTGTTAGCGTACTGTCAAAGTTTGATGTTACAAAACCACCAGAGAACTATCACCCTACTCTGATGTGTTCTCCGCATACGTTTCAGTCTCTTGGATTTTTTCTTTTCTCAAGTGGCAAAACAAATAAGCAGACTATTTACATACTGCATGCTAATGCTACAAACAGGTGACCAGAATTGTACCCTTATTTGCAGGGCCGGCCCGAGGCATAAGCGAACTAAGGTCACCAGGGGGACAGCTACTAAGCAGCCAGCGAGCCGCGAGCCGGCCCAAGCTGCCGGCGAACCGCGAGCCGCAAGCCAGTGCAGCCAGACGGCGTGACCAGATGGCTCACGTGCATCCATTGACAAGTGTGAATAATGGCTCAGATATAAGGTCTCCGCTTAGGGAGCCAGAGTTCTGGGTTTGATTCTTGCCTGGGACCGTTGCCCCCCCCCCCCCCCCCCCCCCCCCCCGACATGCAAGGGGAGGCTAAGGCCCGTTTAGCAGCCCTAGTTTTGCATTATAACCTCACGGTATTTGTTTATAATTTTCGCTATGACATTATAGCGTGACATTTGTGCCAATAATCTTCTAGCACAGGTGGGAGGGGGCCCCCAAATCAAATTCTGCTTAGGGCCCCCAAGAGGCTCGGGCCGGCACTGCTTATTTGGGTAGCAAAATAGAGTATAAACAATGCACACATTATGTCGCACAGAGTTTCAGTTGTCACAAAGACTACACAGCTTCCTGCTGAACTTTAAAAACAAACCATGCATAGACTCACCTCGCTGGACTTGAGAACTCCAAATAGTGGATAGAGGAAGGCTGGTACCAGAGCAGCAGCACCCAGGGGAACGGCCTCTGAAACCCAGTAGACTGCAGTCACCATCAGCACGTACGCACAGCATGCCTCCTATGAGTGAGAAGACACAAATAATACACAAATACTCACATGTCAACAGCAGTCCCATTTAGAAATGTTTGGCAAGCTTGTAAAACAACCTACAGCTAGGATACGGTTAGCACATCGTAATGAGCGAGAGCAGGGGGAACAGATGAAATAATCCTTATTTTATTAATTCAGCTTCATCTAGATTGCACAGATATCACAACGGTATCAATTTTTGTAATTTGCATGACGTGTGTGTTGTTTACATTTAGAATCCAGCAGGGCTGCTACACTCACATACTTTCCCCTTTCGCACCCACGTTATATTAATCTGGTAATGTATATGTATTATATAATATCTGCAGCATCTCGTACTGCTCTGTGGCAAAAGCAGGGGGCTTATTGACAGAGTCCTAAAACTTAAAAACTAAAGAGGACTCTTTTTTAAAGATTAACAATACCAATTTAATCTTTCGCACCAATCAGCACAATTTCACACCCCAAATTGACACTCAAACTAATGGACATAATACCTATGTAATTAAATGTAAATCAAATCACAGAGACAAAGGCATCGTGATGATGTCACTGTTTTGAAGGAAAAAAAAGAATAAAGCTTTGATAGTTTGTTAAAACACACAGAGCTTCCACTTCTGCTGTGTGAACTTGTACCATTGAGCATAACCCTTTGCCAGCAACAGGTCAGCACATCTGAAATAAATGAACCCAGAGGGGGGATCATTAGCAAGAGGGTTCAGGATGACGCATTCAGACCTCACAAGGCATTCAAACTGTACAGTACAGAAATCCCTGCCAAGTGTCTTGCACAGGACACATATCCGTTAAGTAAAATTGCTATTGATATGATTGAATGAAAAAAGTACAAAAACTACAACTTTCTGTACTTAAACAAATAGGTGCTTTAAGATACACACAAAAGCTGGCAGCTTTAAAATAATTACGTTGACGTAAATCGGTTTTATGTTCACCATCGTCACCAACTTCAGCATGTTAGCATGCTAACAGCGTACCAGTCAAAAGTTTGGACACACTTGATTGAGGAAATGGTGTCCAAACTTCTGACTGGCACTGTGTTTCCTAAAGATTCCAATGAAAACACGGTAGAGCAAAGACTGATGGGATTTTATCAGCTTTGAGTAAGTATTAATGAAAAACCAAAGTATTAGAAAAGAGCCAACCTCCGGGTCTGAAAAGTTGAGCCAATCACTCTCACAGCCAGCGGGGACGAATCCACTAAAAAAAAAAACACTGTTTACTGGGATTGCCGTGTCTCTACCAAGTAGTCGTCCCGTTTGCGAGTTGTCCCTGTTTTAGTCTTACAATGTTAAACCTTTCCCAGGGGATTTTCAGTTCATAAAGGTTAATGGTAATATTTTGGACACCTAACACCTTTTTTGTTATCCGATAATCTGAACCTGAGGCTTCAAGACTACAGTCAAAGAAAACAATGGGGGTCATCAAGGTAACTGCTGTTAAATGTAGTATTTGGGATCAACAACATTGCTTCTAGCAGCTGTTACTCGTCTTGGTTTGGCTTTCATTGCACAGGTTGTAACTCAAACACAACAACGTGTGCTCCTGTTTGGATGATTCGCCGTGGATTAATTTGGCAAAAGCAAAGAGGTATTTCCAGGCACAGCTGTTGGATTAGGCAGAGAAAAGAACAAGTTGTTATAGTTCATAACAAGAGGGCCTTGCCAAAGAAAATGTACAAATCTAAATCCTCCTTAAACACGGACAAAATTCAAAGAGAGCATGTAGAAAAAAGAATAAATGACCAAAAAACAAACTGCTTATTCTGCATTTTGTGTTGTTGATTTAATCAACAACGACATATTTCAATAATAGGGTGGCCTGATGACAGGATTAAAGCAAAACTATGTTTTAAACTGTTAATCTGTCACTCACGCCGAGAAAATCGGAAAGAGGAAAAGAGGAGGGCACAAGGGAACTAACAAATAACAAGATGAACATGGACAACTAAATAAACTCAGACGCTAATGGTCTGATTCAGCAGTCACTGATCATTGACTATTGGTTTTTGTTCATCGTAAGAAGTTGCCACACAAGGATCACCGTTTTAATCAGATCTTCAAACATCCATTGGTGATGCAACCTCAGTCAATAACGGACAATAACGGAAGACGGTATGTGTTTGCTTTGAGGTCAGACCAATGTGAAAAGCATAAAAAGTAAAGGATTTAAAAAAAAACATGTTTGGGTGTGACGGTGTGTCTCCCATTATTGAGGGAGTAGTTTGAGCCACTAATTTAGCTTTGAAAGTGTAATATCTCCAGCCGGCAGATATTTATTAACCAACTCTAGAGTTCCACATGTGGTTTGAAGGATTTTAACCAGCCTATCTCCATGAACGAAAAACTTCAGCTGACAGGCCTTAAATATAACAGAAGACCATTGATTGTCGCATCAAACCTATTTATCTGTTTACAGGAAAAGAAGAAAACACACACACACACACACACACACACACCTCCTGACAGGCAGATTAGGTCACAGCTAAAACCTCTACTAACTGAACCAATCAGCAGAGGACAAATTGGCTTTTAAACTGAGAGATTACCGACTGTGTTAATGTTATGTCTCCATATCCAGATAATAACGACATCACAGATAAATGGAACACATCCATCGAGGAAAGTAAACCCTTGAAATCTACCTCGTAAAGCAGGAAACCAGATAAACAAACACAGGCACTCAACAAAAACCACCAGCTGTTACTATGACGTGTGCTAAGAGTAAATCATTTCAAAGCAGCATAAACTGATGTAAAGGGTCAATGCACCCCTTTGAACTATAAGGGCTCCTATCACGATCCATATCAGGTACATTCTTGCATTTCAGGTTTATACAAGAACATGTGTCAGTCTGATTACGGCTAAAAAAAAAAACACTACAAATATACTTGAATGAGACCTGAAACTCTCTGCTTTAGTCCCCCTCTCTTTAAGCCCTTCTGTAAAAAATCTAATCTACAGAGTTAGGGGATGCAAATTACTCCAACATTGGCATTGGATTTTTGTCTCTTTCTTGCAGTCCCTCTGACCTGGCTTGACTGTATCCAACAGATGTTCTGTCCTTCTACAGCTGGACGCAGTACTACTCCAAACACGTATACGCGCACACACACACACACACACACACACACACACACACACACACTCGCTCTCTTTAAACCCCTGTCACATTCTTGACACAGTCTGGGGTCCCTGGTGTTTTAAGAAATCCACGTGGGGTCAAAATCCAACGTGGCGCTTGGTGATTACATAACTTACTTGCTCAGACTGTTTCTTTTTCTTTGTAGTGAAGTTTTTGTTCCATCTTGGCCTCATCCTGGGCCACTGACTCGTGCCAGAACTCCACCATGCGTGACATAACGCCGAGGCTCCTGGGCCAGGCCGCCAATTGCCCGGCGAACGACATGTGCGCAGGTAACAGTTGCTTTGAGTGTTAATCGCGTTATCAGAAACATGTATGGCACAGAACAGCCCATAGACACACACCCGAAACAACTTGGGGGATTGTCGTTTTTGATGGGGCTTCGTTAGCACCTTAATCAGCAAGTGCTGAAAAACTACGACTGAAAGTTCATGTTAATGATGTGGTAATGAGCATGTGACTGAATGATTATGTACAGGAATGTTTTATCCCATTTTACATGTTATGTGCAACTTCGTGCTTTGATTAAGCGCAGCTTAATCACCAGACTCAGTCATATTATGACTGTTATGAAAAGGATTTTTGCTGTTTGACATGTAGGATGCCAAAATGAACATTAAAGTGAGTCACAAGGAAAAGCATATTATGAAGTTGCATCTGTATTTATAGCTGGATATGTTACTTTTGTAAAGCTCCAGAAAAAAAGATTAATGAATTATTTGGTTGAAAGTTTAGATAATGAACAGCTTTTCAAAGATTAAGAGATTTTTGAGAAGATTGAGAATAAAATTTCTGCATAGAAACAGCGCTGGTACCAACAGTAATAAAGTGGCAATACATGCAAGGCATGAAGGGAGTTTTGTGGAGGAGTCGCAGGCTTATTTATAGTCAACCATTCACATTACACATAAATCCTTGTCTCTTGACTATCGGACAAACAAAACTACCATGCAATTTAATGTTTGACATTAATGTCATTTAAACTCTTTACAGTCTAATGTAATGCAGGCCGAAAGGCTCACTTGGATGTTATTTCTATCTTTAAATAAGTTAAAGTAAAAAAGACAGACAAATGATACATTGTCATGGCCTTTGGGTCCACTGACAAGATGTTTGAAATGCCAATCTGGAAGTCTGACTTCAAAACGCAACAAAGCAAAAGGCAGAAATGATCAAATATAGCTTTCTGTGCCATGAGGTTATGTCTCACACGTTTTTATAAAAGACAAACACGAGCTACGAGGCAGAATGAGCACTCCTCAGAGGTCGTCACAGAAAACCGCCCGATCGAGAGAGAGAGAGCCAAGTGAGCATCAAGTGGTTCGCTCCTTCAACATCATCTCCATCTCATCAACATGTCGCGACATCTCCCCTCCCCACACGCAGCTCAGCTGATGATGGGGAAAGCTCGAGACAAGCGTTCATCCACACAGTGGACAGTGTGCCTTTTCATTCAATCTCTCTCTAGTATGTAACGCACACACACACGCACCCACTCACACACCAACAGTAAGCCAGTATCCGCTGCCAGGAGGGACACATCAGCGTGGTTTTTAGGTAGGCTATTTATTTGATAGAATTTGTAATAATGTCTAACTCAAAACTCAAATGCTAAGTAATAAATAAACTAAAATGGCAACACATGGCATATAGTTGTACTCACGCTGGTGGGGTGTGTGAGAGGTAACGGAAGCAGTGACAGCGGGATGAACACCACGAGTATCAGCTTCCGCGCAGTCCACAGCTTCCTGAACACATCCATCCTGGCTGCGGCCTCCAGCCTCATGGAGGACCCGGTGTTCTGGATCGGACCGGCCACAACTCAGCAGACCGCAGCGTGAAAGTCACCAAGCGGCCGACGGGGAAGCGCTCGCGCCGCCAACCACCGCAGGAGCGAGAGGGAAGGGAAGCGGTCTCCTGGCGGCGCGTAAAGTTCCGCTTCGGCTGGACACTTTTACGCACTGGACGGTGATCGGATCTCTGCGTGGCATCCGTGAGGTGAGTGACCTTGCTTTTACTTCCACTCTCGCGCCCAGCACACCAGCCCCGCAGTGCCTCTCCTCCTCCCCGCGTCCGGTGCTGCCTGAAGCATCAGGTGAGGCTGCCCGCCTCATTTATAAGTCCGGAAAGGTATGCTAATGAACCACGTCTCCCCACCACGTCTCCCCACCTTCTCTAAACCTGAATGGACCAATCGGGGGAGGGAGTCAAGTTTTGGCAGGGGCGTGGGTTTGTGCACGTGCGCGCAAGTTTCTGTAGCAAAGCAGTGCATGCAGGAATGTAATGGGGGTTTCGAGGGATATTATACGTACTATCATTAAAAACTATATTGATTGGCACGGTAGATGGAATTTTTAACATGAATGAGTGGATAATAAAAAATAATCAGACTTCATGAGCATATATTCAAAGAGTTGTTCTTATATGTATGTGATAAATGACATTATGTGGTCGTGATTTTTTGAAGTAGTGATCTCTTAAACCCTCAGCACCCTGCCAACGCGGAAACAGATCCGCCCGATCTCGCGTACTCGCTGCCTTTGAGGCGCCACATGGCGCCACGTGGCGCCACCTTTTGAATAATGCATTATTCAAAAGGATTATCTACATTTAAAGGCAAAATACACTCACCAGCCACTTTATTAGGTACACCTTGCTGGTAAAAGGTCCCCCCCCTCTCCTTAAGGTGCTCTATTGGATTGAGATCTGGTGACTGTGGAGGCCGTTGCAGTACAGTGAACTCATTGTCAAGTTCAAGAAACCAGTTTGAGATGATATGAGTTTAGTGACACGGTGCGTTATCCTGCTGGAAGTAGCCATCAGAAGATGGGTGTCACGGCCGGGTTCAGGGTGGCGAGCAGGAAGGAGGACTTAATAGTCAAAAACCAACAGAAACTCAAAACCACCACGAGGGGCAATAACGGGCCGTGAACAAGGAACAGGCCACTCGCCAACACGACGTACACGCTACAATGAACCCACACAAGACAGGAGACACACATGACTTAAATACACAAGGGAGGTGCAGGTGATTGGAAACAGGTGGAATCACTTAGACAATCACAAGGGGAGACAGGACAAGGCAGGAAGTGAAGTTACCCAGGGAAACCAGAAACATGAAACTACAAAATAAGACATGGACGAGACCAAACCGTGACAATGGGTACACTGTGGTCATAAAGGGATGCACATGGTCAGCAACAAAATTCAGGTAGGCTGCGGCATTTAAACAATACTGAAAACTGTTGCCTTTCTATCATCTCGAACCAGCCTGCCCATTCTCCTCTGACCTCCCAAAGGCATTTTCGCCCATAAACTACCGCTCACTGGAAATGTTCTCTTCTAAACCTTAGAGATGGTTGTGCGTGAAAACCCCAGTAGATCAGCACTTTGTGACATACTAAGACATTCAAAGTCACTTATGCTTCAGCAAGCTGTCTTGACCACTAAATGCAATGATTTACGGATTCCTGGCGTATTGAACTGTTTTGAAGGTTAAGATAAGGGGGCATCAGGTTGCTGCTAACTGAAACTCCTCTAGTGCCAACGTGTTGGAGAACTACCGGGCTGTATCTGTCACTGTGACCTCGCACACTGGTCCGTGGACTTCCATTTTGAAGCTTTAGGTTAGGCATTTTGGCAGATTTTTGCAAACCTGAGACATTTTAGGTCCACCACTATGTTACGATTAACTTTAAAGATCTGAAAACAGTTTGTGAAATCGGTCGATTTGACTCAATGAGCACCATGATTTAGTAAATGAACATCATGCTGTATTGAAGAAGATCAAATTAGAGATTGAAAGACTTTACAGACTTTAAAGTGTTTTCAAAGTTTAAGAATAATTCTACCCTGGGATGCCCCCTCATGGCCATTAGAAAGAATACAAGTTTAAAGTATTTCCAAAAAAGAATCTCTTCTTTTTATCATTTAGTGTTAAGTTTGAGCCTTCTGCGTCTCCTCTGCTCTGTACACAGATAAAAATTCCTTTTTCAACAGTAAAGAAAAAACAACTATTCTTATTTTCAGGTTGTGATAAACAATATGACTACATATGCTGATTAAAAATGCCTTTTCTTCAGGAATTTATCTTTATGGAAGCAATTAGGCGGCAGCAATTAGGTTCAACCATTCATTTAAGAATACACTTGATTAATTAAACAAAGGGCAAACAGAGTTATACCAGCTTATGCACGTAATACTAGTTTAGTTACATGCAATTCACAAATAGGAGTGATTTGACCTTTGACTGAAATCACAACTGTTCAAGCAGCCGTGCACAGAAAAAGACCCAGTATCTGCAGCCTTCATGCATCTCTTCATGCGGGGTAATATTACATGAAACTTGAAACATGAAGTAAGGTTGATTGGGATTCACAAGCATTATTTCATGTATTTACATTGCTTTTTACATTTATGATAAATCATGTTTAACCTACTGTGGGTCAAATATTTTCTTAGTGCCTGATTTGGCAAAAATTACATTCAAAATGACCTGGAATAAATGAATAAATGATCAATAAAGTGCCACTTTACAGCTGGGAGCAGAGGTTACAAAACAAAGAAGTTATGAAACATGTTTGAAACACAGGGAGTGTCACATGATACAAGCAGTGGATTCAAAACTATGCGCAGAGCCATCACATGACAAGAGTCCAAACACGAGCCTTTTAAACTCCCAAACAGCTTTACTCCATTGTGTAATGTGGATTAATTCTCAGCTTCTCGTCCAGACAACAAATAAAAGGAAACTGTCTGCCTGGTTAAAGTGAGGGCATTTTAAGTGATTGACTGTGTTTGTGTTTGTTTGTCTCCTCTTCAGTGGACCTTTGAACTTACACAATCCAATCACTGTTAGCCAATTCTCACTAAACCTCTTTGAGTCTTAAACTGCGTAAGACTTTGTCAATAGCTTCTCACTTCACACAGAGTTGCCACTGTGTGTGTGAGATAGTGTGGAGGGTTATAAGTGACCTAATTTACTACAGAACCATATATCTGCCCCTCTATTCTCTGTGGTGCAAATGTAAATGATTTGTCAAAGTGAGTGACCTGTATAAACCGAATGCAGCCAATGAAGCCTCTCAGTCAGAGGAGTCAGTCAATTCCATAATTTGCCAGGTCTGTTTGTCCTTCAGCTACTCCCACGGTTTCTGATTGGATTAGTTGGGTTTCGAGGGGAGATTTTTTTCTTTTATGTGTTTTATTCTGCAGCATTACAGACGAGAGACGGTGTAATATTGGACTTTATATTTCAGAAAACATGGCTACATTTGGGTGTTGATGTTGTATTGTGTCTGATGGATGGAACTGAATAAGGAACTGCGCAATAACACATGATTAGCCATGTATTTAAAAACTTGATTATGCTCCCCCGTAAAAGGCCAAAAAATAAACAAAACCACCAAATACCACGTATAAAATTGTGTCCGTAATAATGGATGGAGTTCCAGTCTCATTCAAACATCTGACAATATGTTTACAACTGACAATTAAGTTCCTATCTTTGAGAGAGCTTCCATATAAACGTGGTGTGTCTTATGAGGAGCTGTCCAGTCTGCGGTGGTGCTGAATCATGATAATGTGCACCAGTATGTTTTATTTGGTCTCCAATGGTTATGTTGTGCTATATTTTTATCCAAAGTGTCCAAAGAAAATATTTTGAGACAGGAGAATAATAAAATCGTGACCTTAAATCAAATTATTAAATTATTAAATTAAATGAAATTATTAAAATGTAATTAATAATGATAGAAATTACAAACATGAAAAAGATTAAACAAAAAAAAGCCTGTAATTTCAGTATCATTAAGACAAGGGATGATGCATGTTAACTGGAGCTCTGAGTTGCAGGAAAGAAAAAAAGTCTTTACAAAAACAAAGAGGTCCACAGAGACATCTGAGCCAGAAATAGCTACAAAATGTCTCAAACATTTCTGGGGTCAAAAATCCATAATCACTTCAATCTTGAAGATCAAGTTTGTGGTAAGAGCAACACACTTCGGCTGGACGCTTTTACCAGGGTGACTAACCCGGAGTTTCACCCAACCAAAAGCCTTACAATCTATGGGATGAGAATTAGATAAGTCAAGGACAAGAATCTTGATTACAATTTATCTGATAAATATGAGTTTTACTCATCATCAGATGATATTTGAGGAAAACTAAATGTCCCAAAGTTTGTTGTATTTAGATCCACCCTCTTGTTTCAGGGCCCAAAACACAAAATATGTTTAACTGAGGGTGCAATAGTGAAGCGCACTGAAGATCAAACTCACAGTAACACCTGAATAACCAGAGGGTGGTGCTGCACCCTTCCTGCAGCTAGGAGCTCTACAGTACAGCTTGTATTTTATATAAATACTTAACAGGCTTTGGTTAAAATGGGAAAAATAAACTTCTCTGCACTGAAAGAATATTTATTTTAAGTCAATGGGTCTCTTTGACTTTTTAGTATTACCTAAAAAACAACAACTTGTGTTTCATTTTCTTCTTCTTTTTAGTTTTTATTGTGAAGGTAAAATATGTTGTAATCATTTTTCAGGTTTAAATTTAGGCTTTTTACCACTGGTGTTGCTGATGGGGGGATAAAAAGGAATCTGGTTCTCTCTGAGGATTACAGCTTTGTGAAAGACCTGAAATGTAAATAGAAAACCCTGTGCCAGATACTCAGGATGCACACACACTCACACACGCTCTTTAGTTCTGACAACTAAATACACAAATCACTTTCTTATAGTAATTGACTTTCGCTGCAGCCAGGTCCCGCTGTGCACATCAAGTGGTCCCGAAGCCTCACGCAAACTCACCAGCGTCTATCTGTCACATAATCTCTCGCCTCTCCAGTTAATAGCAAAGCTGCAGGGAGTCACCCCGAGTAGAGTGAAGTGTTTTGGTGCCGTGAGAAGAGTGGTAAGCTGAAGTAAATACGGTTTGACAAAAGTTTCCCCGGTTGGAAATGTTCTTGTTTTTCTTCACATTTTCTCCTCAGCTGCTGCAATGCCCTAGTTTTTACTGACAGAGATCAATACGCTCAACTTTCTAACACTAATTAACACACAGTCAACCTGTGATAAATATGCCACTCCATGTTGAAGGACACTTCGAGGACACACTAGCATTTGTTTCTTGTAGGGGATCTTCCCCAAGCTGTCCCATGGATTTGAACCAGCTGCCCTCCAGTCTTGACCCTTGCCCTACAAATCCTCTTCCTCTTATTTCACTAGTGCGCACAGAACAGAACCAATACAGGATACTTTCAGTGAGAAACTAGAGACAGTTCCCCTTTGTGCTGCAGTGAGCTCATTCTCATACTGTGCGTTGTTGATGAAAGAAGGGTAATATGCAGAGCGTATGTACAGACAGAAATGATTTATTTGGGAGCAGAAAGGTCCAGAGAAGAAATAAGGACAAGCAAAGCATTCTCACTAAAAATAAAACATCAAAAACAAACAAAAGGTTTCAGAAAGATGCGTTAAAAAAAAGAAACACTGTAGAGAACATAGATGGCCTGCAGGCAATGTAGAAGTGCAAAAGGCACCATGGTGGAGTTAACCACCCATATTAATATGAAAAAGTGATACGTTGATGTAGCGTCAGGAAACTGCAGACACTCTCTTGTTACCTCTGCGTTTGGTATCCCCATCTTTTGAGAGGTGACGGTTAACCAAAGCCATAGACTCAAAAGTCCTGAAACTAAAACAATGATCTTAAAGATGCTAAAACGCTGTGCATAGCTGACAGGAGTCTTGGGTTAGTCAGAGATCTCTTTCAAATCACATTTGGTCCTTTTATCCCATTCATGAAAGTGCAGCTCTATATTTGAAGGCTTCTTCAACTAAATGTTCAGACGTTAAAGTTTAGACACAGACTTAATATACAGAGAACAGTGTTAAGTAAAACAAAGACGCCTCAGCTGGGAGAAGATTTTCTCACTAGTAAAAAATGATCATTGAAATAAACTGAATCAGTGTCTTCCATGCATCAAAGTGAATCCTGTTCCGGACTGCGGCCCAATCATCCCCTGATTCCTGACAAGACGTCCTCCGACCTCCATTGCTCGAGCTGCTGCCACACGAGGCCGCCTCGTCCTCCGTTAACCCCTCGTTGAAGGAAAGCCCCTCTCTCTTCACTTCCATTCTTAGCACCTGTAATTGGCTTTCTATACTGTTGTTGCTGCACACGCACGCAACACTGAAAGCAGTATTGAATATGATGATGCATCAGGGAAAGGGTTGGTAGTGACAGAGCTGCTGTCAGTGTGTAAAGGACAGACTTCTAAGGGGTTACGTTTCTTTAAGATGACAGCATGCATGTGGCTTTAATCGTCGTCCAAACCAAGTCATCGTGTGTTCCCTCCGTCTGGCGGAGGAGCTTGGAAGCCTGTGTGTTTTCCAAGACATCAGAACTTAACATCAGTGGTTCACGGTAAACAAAACTGGTTGTTAATTGTTGCCCAGGTGATTAGAGTGGCCTTTATTTATCTGTTTTATAGTATACTTTCTTTGCACCATTTCAAACTGCAAAAAAGCTATTTAGCCAATATGTGTCGTGCAAGTGCAACAGAAGCAGCAAGAAGTCTGCGTTACAATTCCAAAAGCAAATATTAAAAATGCACTACGAGCGTTTTAGGTACTTTTAATTTGTGGTTTTGCGCCCCATGACTTTCACTGGTGGTTCACTCTCACTGCTCTCATCAACCTTGTCCAGGAACATTGTTTCCTTTTATGGTTCCTTTGCAAATCCTTTAACTCATTACATTCCTAGAAAATATAATTAGTTCTGAAGAGTTGGTGTTATTTTACGCGTTGGAGAATATCAGCACAAGAGACTGAAATTTTAGGAGTTAAAAGGAGACAAAACGCAGCTAAAAGGCGAGTGACATTCCAACATCCATCTGTTTTGGCTTTTCAAAAACAAGACACAGTCAAATGCAACAAGAAGTGGAGAGCGAGATGTATCCATCTTGGCAACATAACGGTTAACATTTTAGCGAGCTTCACCCGGCCAGCCCTTTAGCTGCTAAGGGCCGGCAGCTAAGGGCCGGCTCTTAGCTGCATGTACATGGGTCCTGTCTTACTACAGTACACAGTGTGTACATAATGCCACGGGGTCCTCAGCAACCCAAACAAATGAGAGGTCGCTCAGATGAACAGCTGTTGTAGAGGCGGATAGTCTGCTAGCGGACAATCTCATTTGTTTGCAATAGTTATTATTTTTCATCATTTATGCGGTTTTATGCATTGTTCATAGTTATTGTTTGTACAGACAACCGTATAGTAAATGCTGGTAAATACCCTGTGATTAAACTGCTGCCAGTCAGTGAAACAAGCTGAAGAAACATTTAATGAAGTTTCCAGGTTGAATGTGTTTTTCTTCATAGTGGGGCTGCGTTCGGTGTTGAACTGGTACTTTCTCTGTGAAGACTCATCATTTGTTCCAGTACAACAAAGCAAAATTTGAACATTTTTCAATTTTCTTTTGTGTAATTGGAACTCATTTTTGGAAAAAAGTCCATTATGGTCCAGTGGGCAGCTGCGTGGCAGCCACGACATTTACAGCCGCTCAAAGCTCTTGTTTTTCCACTAACTAATGAAATGAAATCTTCACATCATGCAGCCACAGGTCCCACTCACACAGCACCCACCGCGTCACCTGACCCACATTGTTGCAATTATCTGACTGTTCAGCTACGCTCGTTTAGATGACACTAATTAAAGCTGTCTGTACTCCGACACAGCAAACTCTCCACTTCCGTTGCTCTGTCAAACATTATTTCCCATATTTAGGAATAATGGTTCAATCTTACGAACGGGGAAACACAGATTTGACGCGCAATCGCGTTTAAATAGGGAAAACGTCCCCTCTGGAGATTTCTTTGAGCGTGGCTCTCTACAGAATGTTGTCAGACACTTTTAATAACAATCGGAACCTGTTAGTGGCAAAAACAAGCGCTTTTTACTGGACGCAAAGATATGATAACAATGGCTGCAGCGCTCTCACTCACTTAAGAACCAATTCTAAAAGAATGTTTCTCACAAAGCATCACAAAATGGGGTCCTCCAAGTACCCTTTGGGAGCATCTCCTTGCATCCACTGGGCTACTGGACACCTGAAACACACAGTCTCTGTTCAAGCCCCTCGTTCTGATGGGACGGCTGTATTTTCTATATTTACTATAAATACCTTTGACTGGTGCAGCTGTGTATCGATGGCTTAAAATACATTCTTGGATCAGTCTTTTGAAGCCTTTCCTGTGTCGACTTTGGCAAAGCTGTAAATAATGTTGTTTGTGGCAGCAGAGTCCACCGCGTCCCCATTTACTGGCCGAATGTCTGATAGATGGCAGTTTCGTCTTCGTCTGTCTTTCCTTTCCCAACGCCGTTTGGGGTCCCTCCTCCTCTTTCTGTCCCCATGTTATGGCTCACTACCGCCTGCTCTTCGCTCACTCTTCAAATTGCTCTCCACCTCCGTCTATTTTCTTTTTCACTTTTTTACTATTTCTGGTCCCACACGCATTAATTATTCATTTCTTTGCATGGCTATCACCAAGAGCCTTCATCATACTCCATCTGAGCATCGTGCTGTGACACGTAGAGCCCCACAGGACATCGGGGAGGAGGTGTACACACTCATGCAGGGGAAGGTTTACAAGGTTTACATGGGAATGCAAGTAAAACACAGGACATCCAGAATGTGTGTCACATGATGCCGCACACATTACCTTGATTTGATTTGGACACACAACCTTATGAGCTACCTTTGTGCCACAACGCCTCAGCATGCATTGGTTTAGTTGATGGAAAGATACTGAGAGAAGAAGACATTTATGTGAGAGAGCTGATGTCTTTATAGAGAGATGGCTGCACCTGAATATGATACTTTCGTTTAAACAAAGGAAAACATGTTGAATTCATTACGTTTGTTCTGCAATATTTTAACCTGACACGAGAATCCCTCATTGGAAACTGGAAAAGGGCTTTTCAAAAAAATGTTGGCACAGGTGATTGGATGTCAGTGAGTCAAAGCGGGAGAAGAAAAAGCATCTCTAGCTTTTGTTAACAGCAATAGCAGTTACAAGTGACTCCTTTGTCTCTGGTCAAAGACCGCAACATACATTTAGAGTTTTCAAATGGAAACTACCAGAAAGACCACAGTGATTGATGACGCGTACCGGACACAGTGCCGCAGAATAACGAGTCACGAGTGTGTGCCGGTTAGGCATCAGAACATGCTGTGTCCTCGCTAAAGCTTTCAATCAATCTTAAATACTTCTCTACCAAGTGACAACGTGCAACAGGCTGAAAGTGACCAGATAACATGTCCACTTAAATCTGTCAAACTTGTTGGAATATCGGCACTAACCAGACCCTTTCACACTACGAATCTCTGTTTCTGATAGAACTGGTACTATTGTAGTGATCCAGGCTTCCTTTTTTTGGGAGTCGCCATTGTTGTTTTGAACAAACAAAGCTTGGGCAGAGCCTTTAGCTGCAGAGGCACAACTATAAAATTCGGCTTGTTTTTCAGACCTTTTTCCAACCAGTTAAACTCTCAATACAAACTACATAGAGTTTGAGATTCATTTAGTCTGGTGGCCAAGACGGGGGGGGGAACACGCTAGCGATTTATTTTTTACTCCATTAGGGCGATCCAACAGCAAGTATTGATCAGTACAAAATGTTTCTTCTGGGAAAAGGCGAGTGACACCTTCCACTATCTCCAATCAATGCGGTGAAACTTCACGTTGCAAAGGGGGACGTGTGAGACGGGCAGAGAGGGGAGAGACCAGGACTGAGGACTGCATGGGTTACCGCTCAGCAGAGCTCAGCGAATGAGTTACTGTTATGCAACAGCTCAAGTCAGCACAGAGGGAGATCATGGAGGGAGAGAGAGAGAGAGAGAGAGAGAGGAGGGAGGTAGAGCAGCGAAAGCACGAGTTGAGGGACAGAGAGGAGAGGGCTGGAGAGGAAACAGCAGCATGTAAAAGCAGATTACAGCTGGATCTACTGTACACACGCAAAAAAACACACACATGCACACTCCTTTACTTTCTCTCTTTTTCTGTCACAGCTTCTTCCACCGGGCGGCGTCATGAGTGGGAGCGCAGGGGGGATTCTCCTCTCTCCACTAAGGGAGTGAGGAGGACCGAGAAGAAGGGGAAAGGACTACAAAAAGAAGAAGAGGGAGATAAGAAACGAGAAAAAGAGGAGAATGCTGTGAATCCCTCTTGCAGAGCTCCTTTGCTTCTTCATCACTTGAACTCATGTGTGTGAAAGTGGGACCCGGCGCTCAGAGCGCAGGCAGCCTCCTCTGGGTGCTGCTGTGGCCCCTGCTGGGTGCTCTGGTCCTGGCCGGAGGCTCCACAGCGAGCGGCGAGGACTCCCAGAGCCCCGCCGCCACCTCGCCGCCGGAGGGCTGGACCGTCACGGCGACCCCGCTGCAGCCAGACCTGCAGACCGAGACCCCGGTGCTGATGGAGGCACAGACGGAGGCACGGACAGAGGCACGGACGGAAGCTTCGCCAACTCACAGCACCACCAGCAACTATACAGGTCAGCCTGTCCGACGGTCTGTTACTTTCTTTGTTTCTTCCTGTAACCTCCACTCACTGAAGAGAGTGGAGGTTTTGGGTATTAATCCAAAAATATCGTCGAGCATCTCAATAATAAAAACAATAAATAATCAGTGTAAAATTCTCGCCATGGTCACAGACTACATTCTGATTGCCAATACCAAACATGCACAAGAAACACTACAAGTCCTTAAAACGCCTTGTAACAGTAGCCTTTGATTTTGAGTTTCTCTTAACCTGAACTCGACCTGAGCTCTAAACCCGAGGAAATGCTAAACACCATTCACACATCATGGTCTCAGTCACAGAAGGAGTTTGGAGTTTAGTGCTTTGACCAAGGACACGTTGACACGAGGTGAGCTGGGGATTGGACCCGCCAATCCTTTGATTGAAGGACGACCCTGTTCTCCGCTGAGCCCCGGTCACCCTGCAGGCATCGGCTGTGATACTTATGCTCATACTAAACCAGAGCTTACAGAGCGCAGCGTTCTCCCTCCTCTGTGCACACTCTCCTCGGGACATGTTGTAACATCCTTTGCTTGTTGCTTTTCACCCTGAAACTCACCCAGAAAGTTTGATGCGTTCAAGTAATCATGCCAATGTGTGTGTGTGTGTGTGTGTGTGTGTGTGTGTGTGTGTGTGTGTGTGTGTGTGTGTGTGTGTGGCGGCAAGTGATGCAGTTAAAGACTAAAGTTAAAGTTTGCTGTGTCCAGGCTGGAACTGCTCAGCCTGAAGAGAAGGCTGCATCGCATGATTTCACCTCAACTGGAGCATGAGTTGCTTTTCTCTTCTTCTCTGCTCCCTCTCTCCCTCTCTCTCTCTCTCTCTCTCTCTCTCTCTCCCTCTCTCTCTCCCTCTCTCTCTCTCCCTCTCTCTCTCTTCTGCACGCTGTCTATATGACTCTCTCTCTACCCCATTTATTTACCCCATCTGTCTCATCTGGTTCTTTTTTTCCATCAATCTACTGCTGGGTTTCTCTCATCCCTTTCTCTTATTTCTCCTCCTCTCTGACTGTGACTCTCTCTCGTGTTCTCTTCCATTTTCACCATTTCATCTTATGTCTCTGGGCCCGCCCCTTCTCACTCACAGAGCCTATACCCTCACGTGCATGAAGAAATGACACAATGCAAACCTCACGTGCCTCACATACAAACTGCACATAACACACACACACACACATTGACCCGTGCACACATTGTAAAAGGACGTGCTAGGCCCAAACAGCACCAATCTTCTTAAAGGTTTAGAGGATGAACAATATAGTTGCTTGTTTCATAACAGCAGCTCCAGAACAGGAATAAGCACTTTATACTTAATAATGCACACACACATACACACACACACACACACACTGGTGATCAGCTGGATTTCCTCATTGCATCATCACGCATGAATTATACCAGGCCAGAGTACTTGTGTGCAGGAGATCCCAAAAAAAGGTGTGAACAACATCAACATTTCTACAAGTGTGTGCATGTGAGTGTGTGTGCATGTGAGTGTGTGTGTGTGTGTGTGTGTGTGTGTGTGTGTGTGTAACATTATTAACAGCAGGCTCTTCATTTTGTCTATTTTTTCGCATCGTGTTTAATGCTGTTGGAGTTTCTCCCTCAGGTCTTACATCACAGCGACTATGCTGCGTTTAAGTTTGGTCATTTTAGTTCCAGCCTTTAGAGAATAAAACCAGCCTCAGTTGTCATTTACAGGACAAAAATAAATCAATTTAAATATAGAAGGCTTTTGCATAGTCAGATCTTTTAGACACAATATTCATTAGACCAGGAGGACTGAATGGAGACAGATATTATGTTTGCAGTTTATGTTTATATTGTACATTTAATTAATGTAGAGAAGCTTTGCAACTTTACATGGACCACATCTATTGTTTCTATTAGAGCATTTCCTGACTAAAGTTTGATGGAATTTCTATGGTATCTGTTACTTGTTTGGTGTCTATTTTTCCAAACCAAATGCTAACTCGTTGTGTTCACGTTTGCTGGAACAATGGAAAGTGTTCCTGTTCAATTTAAATAAAGTATGTTTTGTGACGTTTTGCAAGGTGAAGTCCCTGTTGTCTGACTGGAGTCTGGATGCATATTTTAGGCCAATTAATTACACAATTGACCAATGTTAATCATTAATTCACTACATCGTGTCTCGGTAAAAATATACGTGTCCATCTCAGTGAGATGTCATACACAGAAGCAGGGTGTTTGGGCCGCTGGTGGGCGTCTGCAGAGGAGGCAGAACCTGAAAGTGTCCTCTGTGCCCAGACCTGCTCGCTGAATCTGTTTCAAAAAATCAATAAACCTGGTGAAGCAGACGCGCGAAGGTTTAGCCCACACAGCCTTGGCGCTCTGGATCAAATCAGAGCTTCCAGACTGCATCAATACAAGATGTGACTCATTATGTCCGTCCAAGAATCCTCACTGCCCGCTGTTCCCAGAGTAAATTGAACAGAGTTCTGCTGTTGATCATTAACTCGTCCTCGTTTGCTCCTGCTTTCACATCAGACGGCGCTAACACACTTTAAGCCTGTACGGTTTGTCTTCTTTTCCTCACCTCATGAAATAATGTTAGCGGTCCACTGAGCCGTATTTTGTGCAAAATGTTGATGTCGGCGTGCTCACAACAACCTCCTAATGTGTTGCAGATTTAATGTTGACCTTTAACTAGGCGGACATGCTGTTATCTACTAATTAGCAACGAGCTGATGAGACTGTTGCCAGAACTTTTGAGTTTGGCAAAAGTTTTATTTCGAAAAACGAATGAACGAATGGTACAGTTTTGCCAGTGTTGCAAAACTTTGTCATAAACAAAATGATTGGCTGATATTCCGACCTCATGGTGGCGCTGGACACAAAGTCTCAGGATCTCCAGAGTACATTTGAACCTAAAGGAAGGACTCTGCGACGTTCGTTCCTCGGGCCGTCCATCCAGTTTTTGTGAAGATATCGCTGTGTGGTCCCAGGTGGTGCAACGATGAACAGGCCATCCTTAAAACCACATCCCTGGGGAGTTAAACAAACACATGCAACACAGCCACCAGTAAACTATCTATCTTGAGGTCCAAAAAGCCTTTAAGCCACCAGTTACAGATCAAGCTGGCGATAAGAGCGAGAAGCAGCAGTACACGGCGCCCAGGTCGACCCCCTGCTGAGGACCTGGCAGACCGTGATGAAGCCTTTACGCTAACGCACCCTCTTAACCTGGCACAGTGTGTGAGGGTTCATGTTCGTGTTAATCCCTAAATGAGGCCTCTATCAGTCACTCAGCATACGTCTTCCAAAGAGAAGCAGATTCAATGGCGTGCAACTAAGCGGTCGGTAACCGCAACAAAGTGATTGAATTCAGCTTTAACTGTCCGGCAAAGGCAATTACTTTAGTCTATTCCGGGCATTTCAAGCACAAGAAATCTCATTGACACGCTATTATCCAGCAGTACAGATGCATACGCTCACTGCTAGCAAGTGGAGGCCCGTGCACTTTTTTAAGGCTGCTTCTGCGTCAACCCTACGGCGTAGCTACGCCGTCACTTCTACGGCGTCGTTGCCGTTTTATGGTTCTGCGTCGGATTGCGTTGCATTTCACCGCCGGAACACAAAGGGGGGTTGGGGGGGGGTTCACAAATCTCTTTGCTAGTTTGTTTTGGTTCTGTGCGCCGTTTCCCCTTTTGCCGCCTGGTTCGCCACTTCTTGGCGCCAGCTTTTTGCGGAGACGGACAAATTTTTCCCGCAGGTTTTTCCACCGCTTTATGCAGTCGGTGACGCTTTGTACAGATGGTCGTACTTTCGTACTTCCTCGATCAAGCGTTCCTCAACTTGGCCCATCGTTGAAAACAAACTGAAAACAAACGGGCGGTAAAAATGGCGGTATAGCGGGAGGGGGAAACCGGAAATGATGTATAATCTGACCAATCACAGCCCTTGCGGTCTGCGTCGCCTCGACGCGTAGCTACAATTTTTTAGAGGTGCACGTCGAGCTACGACATAGGGTACGGAGAGGGGTTCGCGTCTACGTAGCTACGCCGTCGATTCGACGCAGAAGCATAAAACAGGCTTTATTCACTGCTGTCTGTTGGTAGTTTGTTGTTATTTCAGGACTGAAATAGAAGCCATGCTAGATTTCCAATCCTCTTGAAAGTGCTAAACGGAAATTGAGCATGAGATAAACGTTGACATATTTATTGTATTCCTGCAAACACCCAAGATCCACATTCTATAAGCGCCATGGCTTACACACACACACACACACACACTTGACGCGCTGTGGGTATTTTTGTCAGCGAAGCACACTATCACCACCCCAGAGCCCTACGAGCCTGTTGAGCCTCAGACAAAGAGTTCCTTCTGTCTCCTGCATGTCAATCCAATATGGTTGCTTGGCATTGATTCAACTCCATTATTACCTTCCCACGGCTTACGAGTAGTGATGCTCGATGGCCAAGCAAACTCACAGGGGGAGAGTCTGAAATTGGTCCTGTCTGTTCTCTGACGGCTGAAAATTGATGGGAAACAACTAAAAGGCTTTGGGACTGACGGGGAAGAGGTACCGAGGTTAAACGCCCAACGTTACTGAAGTCAGGTCAAACCGAAAGCAACGCCTTATCGATCAAATCAGCCATCAGTCGATCATCTTTAAAAGGCTTGAAATATTTCGCATAGAAACACAAGATTAGTATGTATGTTTAGATCTAATTATTGGCAAGAAAGTAAATCACCTCATTTCCTAAACAATATCTAAGATAATCATAAAAGGGGCCCTTGCCTTTGAAACATTGCCTCAGGTTAAATTGCTCATTCCAATAATGAATTACCGGATTAAATATCCCAATAGCAGACATAAATCCCCATTAGATGTCCGAAATTTCCAGAAATGCTTTAATAGGTATCTGTGGACTTGTCCCATTCGACACAAGAGGACAGCCACTATGGCTGAACACACATGAAATGGAAAGTAGAATTGAAGGTCTCTTGTCTCATCGTCATGTAACTGATGGAGGCTTTTATTTTGAATGTGCAGTTTTTCTGTGCAGACAACTACAGTTTTGTTTTTAAAGGCTCACAATGAGCTTACCTTGCATAGATGAAGGTTTTGAGACCATTAACACCTTTTCTGGCGTGCCGTTAATGTCCTACTGTCCCTGCACTGTTTACCTCAAGAGGTTACCCTCAATCACATCCGAGCAGAACTACTGGTTAACAAACAGTAGCATCAGATTCGCTAGGTACATTTGTTGAGTGGATGCGCTTCTGTTACCTTCAGTTTCTTAATAAAAGCCTGGCAGAGGAAAACATGCCCAGAGGTTTGCACAGCAACAGACACCATCATCAAGCTGAGGGAGAGACTGGGGGATTACGTAATCAGTTGTCATCCTGCGTATCACAGACGGGCCACAGGAATAGATACACTGACGGAGAGGGCGAAGCGAGGTATGATGTCAGTTTGCCGGAGGGGAGGCTGGAGCAAATTCAGACAGGAACATGAGGATAAACAACATGAAGCGTGTCAAAGATCAGCCAGGAATGACGTCTTTCATTAACTTCAACTCTGACTTTTTGCGTCTAGCATTCTGACTCGTCCAGGGAAAAGTGACCGAGCGAGAGAGCGTCTCTCCTCCAGCCTTAAATCGAACCTCGAGAACCTCGAACACGGCAGTTACGCTGTATTGTTTGCACCTTGTAAGTCAGTGTGTCATCATGGTACAACACGGCCAACTATGTGGACGACCACTGGCCCCACAACTCATTGAGATACAATGAGTTTGCATTTTTGGAAGTGTTGGTTCTTGTGGGATCTTGATAAATACAATCCGTAAGGGCCAGGAGTTCGGATGTCTGAGCTTCTTCTGTAGGCTGAAATATAGATAATTCCTTGTCTCACCTTGCTTATAGCTGTTCACTCCCTCTGTGCATGTGAACAGTGAAGCGTTTGCATCTTTAATGCAGAAAGCCTAATCTTTATTTAATCACAAACTATTCCAAGTGCTTCCCTGACTGGGACAGGTTGGGACGGGTTTAGAGAAGAATACAGCTGAGTGGATGTTTGCTTGTCTGCATCGGGTTGCCAGGTTTGGGAGTCCAGAAGTGTATTGGTGCCCCACAGGCGGCTGAACGCTCTTTTGCAAAGCCAGAAATTACATGTTGACAGAGAAGCTTTTCTGAATGGGAACTAAACTGACGGGAAAGAGCAAACAGAGCGGAGAGTCAGCACACACACACACACACACACACAACTAACGAAGCCTCCCTCTTTGTCAAACACACACTACCTGAACATAAGTGCACATGCAGGTTCCAGGATTAGGATCTGATGCCAGTCACACACACACTTCAGTTTTACTTTCAGCCAAACTGAAGTGAAAGAAATACACAACAATAACATCCCCAAAACCAACAAATATTTTGAATCTATTCAGCAATAATACCGGCTTTTATTGACGTCGGGCTCTGGGGGGTTTTCTGTTTGTTCTCTTCACACTGGCGTCATTGTTTTTCTCTGTTTACTATAGTGTGTCGATGGGTGGGGGAGGTGGGTGTTACTTCACTGTCTCTGGGTTTGTAGGGATGGCAAAGCTTTCTGCTGTGGCATGGCAACAGCAAGCAAAAAAACACCTCGACTAGACCCTTAAAACACACTATCACGTAATATGTTCAATATTTTATCTGCCTTTATAGAGGTAAAGGTTTTTTTCTTTGGCAGGCCTGCGTGTCTGTGTGTTTGTGTGCGTGTGTGTGTGTGTGTTTGTGTGCGTGTGTGTGTGTTTGTGTGCGTGTGTGTGTGTGTGTGTGTGTGTGTGCGTGAGGGAGCCTGGGAGGTGGATACCAGGATTTAAACCCTGCGGTGAGTTTCCCCATATGCACGTGCAGAAGGCCGTGCAATAACTCAACGTGATCATTTTACATCTCTGAATGGAATCGGGATGAAATCACATATTAAATCAATCGAGACGCTGACTGGTTATATGTGTGCAAGTATGTAAACACAGTCAGTGTTTTTGTCTATTTCTTTGTGATTTTTTTTCATTTGACTTAAAAATGGTTCACTCACGTTGTACACTCATTTATTGAAATGCTTTGCATTGAATTCCCGCTATGCATAAAAAAGGTACTAAAGACCATAAATATTGTGCTTATATCAAGATAAAAGATGCCATATTGTCCAGCAGTGCATGTAGAGAACATACATTAGCCACACCATGGAGATTACAGCACACATGTGTTGGTCTGCTCTCTGGAAGCCTGCGATGGAACACAGAGGTGTGATCACATCCATCCATTTGTTTTCCATAAGTGCTGATCGTACTCAAATGATCATACATTTCCTGTAATACAAAATGTATACAGTAATGCACAATACACATTTTTTTTTTACACATTTTATATATACATACACACATACATACATTTGTACACACAAACATACACACGGTAATAGCGTCAGTAAAATGTAGCCTACTTTGGTTGGTTGGGTTTTAGTTTCCCCTTCAAATCATGAGTCAACTTGTCCTTGTTTCCGTGTAGTACACCCATTACGCACGTGTCTGATGTGTGTGACTTGATGTGTATATATATGTGTGTGTGTGTGTGTGTGTGTGTGTGTGTGTGTGTGTGAGGAGGGGAGAGGATGCTGTCATCTTCACACAGGATCACAGCATCCTCTCTCTCTCTCTCTCCCTCTCTCTCTCTCTCTCTCTACCGCTGCAGAAATCCTTCCATCTGTCACTCCTCATCAGTATAGAGCAGCTTGCTGCCCCCACCACTTCACACACACACATGCACACGCACACAACACACACAGATTACACTAATACTGACACAGCAAAGTAAACTGCAGTACCACATGCCCCTCTGGACATTACTCGTTAAATCATTACCATCCTTTAATATTATTCCTCTGTTCATTTCTGGCCAGAGAAAGTTTTGTTTAAGTTGCGCTTATCCTGATTTTTATAGTAATATAGTATAGTAATAAACACATTAAAAATCGTGTTACCAACTAGTGGACGTTGTGCAACATTGAGATATTTCCATAATGAGTTGGTGGAGCTAAAACCGAGGATAAAACTCTAAATATACGCCAATGCTGCTCCATATGTTTACAGTCACACTGCTAGCGGCTCAAAGAAGCATTAATGCAACTTCAATGTCTCTGAAATTACTACATTTTTGCTTTGAAATCGAATCATGTGTTTAGATTTGACCGTTGAGTCTTTTTTGATGTAAGTTGATGATATCACACAGACTGGCCGTAACACAGTGTGAGCCAGTGTGACTGAGAGCCTCAGAAACCCTGCAGCAGAATCTAACAATAGCTGCAGCATCACAAGACCTCTGTGGCATTTGCGTACTGTGGACCACGACAGTTATTTCTGTCTTTCAATCCGTCCGCGTTTAGATCTACCGAGTGGAACCTGATGGTCTCCGGCTCTGTAATAGACACTTTGGATCGAGCTGTATCTGTGTTTGACGAGAGAGAGAGAGAGAGCACAGGGATAGACATAAACATTATTAGTGCCTCAGAATCAAAGTGATACTCTAATCCACCAGATGTCCACCGCCACAGTCCAGAGTCCAGGATGTGGCTAAAATGAAAGTGATCAAATAATGACCCCACTTCTCACTTTATTTATTTTCTCAGCAAGAATGATTTTATCGTCTAGATGACTAGTTTCAAGTCTTCTTCAATACAGCATGATGTCGAATCTTGTAAATTATAGTCCATTTAGAGTCAAACGGACCATGACGCACGGTATGCTTTAGGATGGCGCTTCCTTGTGAAAAAAAACAGATAACTAGAGGCTTCAAACCCAAGACCTCCAACCACTGGGTGACATCAGGATTATATACAGTCCATGATAACCCTAACCCTAACCCTAACCCTGGATCAGCTCTTTTTTTCCTTGTTCACGTCCCTTGCTCTCAGTCACAAGCAGGTTTCTTTCGATTTGTGACCTTTTTGTTTGCTCCCCTCATTCCCTCAGGTCTGTCCTGTATCCCCATCCTGCCGCCGCGTCGGGGTTCCTTCTACGTGGAGGCCGGCACGGGCATGTCGATCGGCAGCGTGTTGGCCTTCTGGTGCAGGGAGGGATACCAGCTGGTCGGCAGCGACAAAATCCACTGCAATGTCAGGAACGGCAAAGCGCAGTGGAGCAACTACCTGCCTGTCTGCGAAGGTCAGCTGCTCCATTTGGTCACAGCCAAGCGCAGATTTTGTGGGAAATTTGCTGATGAAATAAACTTTTTCAAAACCATAACTGCCCTGCAGCGATACCTAGACCGGAGGACCGCGGTCTGAGGGTGGCTGTGTTGGCGTCAGTGGTGAGTGGCATCGTCATCCTCGCCATGTCCCTGTCCTTCCTCATCTGCTGCCTGCAGGAACGGTCCAGTCGGTACCGGGCCAAGAAAGAGGGGCGGATCAGGTAGGGCGGCAGAGAACACAACCCTTTCCCCCCTGCATGGCGCCTTTCCCCCTGGCGCAAGGGCGCCGCCTGAGCGGTTAAAGTCGTCTCCTCCGCAGGCGCAGAGACAAGCGCTCGTCCCGTCGCAGCGAATGTTGGTTGGAGAGAGAAGAGGGCGAGTGGGAAGCCTTCCCCCCTCCCAAGATCTTCCATCTCTCCCAGAGGATGAACCCCCAGTCTGGCTCCAGACAGCCCCCTCTACCTCACCGCCGGGCTGAGTGGGTACGAGAACCGAGGATACCACAGGTGAGCCGGAAAGCGCCACTGGTACTCTTATTAACTCACTGCCCATGCTGACGCGTTGATCCCTCTGGCAGTCCGTGAACAGTAGTTTACTAGTCTGCAGCCGGTAGTAAACCTTTTTCTTTCGTTGTATCTCGTATTCAGGAGTCAGGAGAGTTTGCTGAAGGCCTCCCTGCCCGGACTCTACCGCTCCGAGTCTCAGCTCTACCCGCACGTCGTCCTGCAGAGGGTGCCGACTCCAACGGCACCCGCCGCCCCTTCCGCTCCTTCGGCCCCGCTGTACCTCCACCTGCCCTCCTCGTCCTCCTCGCCTGCCCGCGCGACCGCCGACGCTCTGCCCCGCAGTGCGCCGGGGTACCCAACGCCGACGTATCCGCCCCAACCAAACGGCGCGTACCACCCGACGCCAGCGCCCATCTACCCCAACCCCAACCCCAAACCACAGCGGCCATGGCAGTAGCCATTCCTGCCATTTTCCGGTCAAAGGGCGCTGTGGCGTCACCCAGTGAAGCCATTGGAAGCAGCATTTTGGAGAGACCCCTCCTCATCGTTTGCTCCCAAACAAGGCAGCAGATGAAAAGCAAAACTGGAAACACAGCCGGCTTAGCAGTGCCCTCTTTTACTGCATGCTTGCTGAACTTCTCCTGCATTTTGGACTTAACAGGAACTGAAATAAACACTAGATGTTTCCTGTCTTTAATTCTTAGTGAACCGCTGCTGCTGCAGCTTCTTCTGTCCCTTTAAGAGCGGCATTTAGACATCAGAAGTTAGAAGAAAGTTTCAAGTAGCCGGCCGAGAGGAGAAAACTAAAGTTTGCAATTCAACCGTTGACATTTACAAACCTCTTAAAGGACTTTCACAATGGCCACCAATGTTTTAAGCAGAAAATGATTCCTATCGGTCTTCCTGAAGTCCTCCTCTCTAGACATGTATAGATATGTATCTATAGATACATATATACACGCATTAGTATGTCTTGGTATTTTCTTAAACTGCTGAGAGGCAAGCTAACAACAGCTCTATGGGTGCAAACAAACTGCAACAATGCAGCCAACATTGTGCTGTTTGTATGGATTTAAAGACAAATTATTGCTCACCAGAATCTTAAACTAAATGTGAAAGAAAAGGTTTTTTTTCTCTTTTATTGTGTCCCCGTATGTTTTGTTTTATTCCCTGTTGGATTTGCGAGTATACATGACCTGAAAAACCGAGCTGGGTTAAATAACGAATGAATGATTTTGCAGAACGCAAGCTAATATTGCTCCTAGTTGAATTGAAATTTCATTTTAAAATGAATAATTGGCCTTAATCATGCCTGTGGTGCATGTACAGTACATGTATTTTAATCATAAACCTTGTCCCAGAGCCCCTGTATTTGCTTTAGTCAGTTTACACTCTAGTTAAAGGAGACACACTAACAAATCGGCACTTTACACTTTTTGATGAGGGAAGTTTTAAACCTTTACTGAAAACTAATTATTGTATACAATAAGAATAACAATACTGCCATAAAAGCTGAATAAAGACGTTTGTTTAGTTGAACACTTTAGCAGGTGTTTTTCTTTGTGTGCCTTTCTGATTACAGAGGAGAGCAAAACATTTTGGAAACAGATAAAGACAACAGCGATAGAACGGATGTTCAAGAGGGACCCAATAGACTAAATATATAAAGGACCTTATTTGCTTATAAGCTGGCATCGGCGGCCATGTTTCATATTTACACCTGAGGAAAGGATGTGTGCTGCAACTATAACAGATGTAAAGTTGCGTGTGCGCGTTCAGTTGCAAGAGAGACAAGAGGAGAAAGAATACAAACGAAGAGGTCAGTTGGAGTTGTGTTTAACTTTGATTTGTTTGATTGCAATGTATATACATTATCTATTTGACTTAAATTCATTCTTAAAGATGTGCGAGATCTCTTGGCCAACTACATAAAATAGTATGTAGTGACTTCAATTTGCATGTCACTTTTACCTAAATACCTTCAAATCTATGTGTTTTATACACCACCTTGTTGACACTCCAAAAATTCCCCCAAATCTTTCTCTCTCCAAGTGCACAAAGTCAATGTGCTTCAGAGCCTTTAAGAAGGTACCACTTTGAAGTCTCTCCATTCTACCTCTTCATTTGTAACTATTTAGATACATTTGAGTCAGTTGTGTAGCTCATCTCCTCTTAGATTGTTGCATAGTATGAATGACTAAACTCAACAAGGATAGTGAAAAATTAAACAATACTTTTGAAAGTTTGAAAGTACTTATGAGAAAAACAATCAATTAAAAATATACTGACTGACGCAAGACAAAAAAATGTAAAAGCCTTAAAACAGGATCTCAAATGTGAGCCGCTGTCGGCTTGGAGGGTCGTCCAGGTAAGGTGCGTGTGCAGCGAGCTGCCCGGCCGGGGTCGTGCTGTACCTGAACGTACCGAGCGGCCGATTACCCGGCGCTTCGGTCTTGCTACAGGCAAACTGTTGGCTGACATTTTAGCAAAGAAATTCTGTACCGGTCATGTTTGACAATAAAATTGGTTTACAAAAAAAAAAAAAAAGAAGCCGTCTACACCAAAGTGGAATTTAATGTTCTAGATTTGGACCATTTATGAAAATTTGTTTTACATTTCAAGACTTCCACCTGCAGTCCTCGTTACAGCAAATACAACAATGAAAACAAATTGGATATCTTATGTTTTCATTGAGTTTTACAAAGAAAAAAAAAAAATAATAATAAAAAAACATAATAATCAGACACTAGTTTTGCTTATAAAGGCGAAGGGAGGACACAACGGTTGATTTACAATAGATCCTTGAGCTCAAGGCATCACAATCACATTATGCTTTCAAGATTAGAGGAACCAGTGATAGAACACGAGTGCTGTAAAGAGGCCTGGCACTGAGATGATGACATTTACCGCTTTCCATTTTTAATGAGTTTGTAGTTCTCCATAAAGAGGGAAATGTAAAGACGTTTCAAGTCTTCTCCTTCTGGACAAAACGCAGAAAATGGAACAAGATACGTCCTGTGAAACATGCAAGTCATCACTGGGAACCGAAGGTTTTGGCGGATGTTGAAAGGTTTGAGGAGTTTCTCCAGCAGCACGCCACATGGCAGCGGCCTGCTGCTCCTCCCGACCCGATGCCGAGCGAACGGACTAAATCGCTCTGCTGTTGGAAAGTCCAGGCTCTCTCAGGTACGACTTGTTCCGGCAAGATGGGCAACGCCGGCTCAGTCGGCCACAGGACAAACGAGAGAACAGCCGAGTCTGTGCGGGCGCCTAGAAGGGCCAGTGCAAGTTCTCAAAGTCCCCCGTTTGACCCATGTTCACGTCCGTCTCCAGCAAGCTCATGATGACCGCCATGGCTGCCTCGTCGCTGCTGAAGCTGCTGAGGCCTGGTACCACCATGCTGTCCAGGTCCAGCTGGGTGGGCTCGCCTGGCAAACAGAGCAGAGGATAAAATGCACCGGTGCTGTGGGATATCGTTTTTAACGAGCTCATTTTAGCGTCGCAAAAATGAATGGAATTCGTTGAGAATTCATTGAACATGGGTGGAGTTTTCTGCCGAGAGCTTTTGGTTCACTTCCTTGTATCACCTGCTGATTTTGGGCCTGCGCCCGTGAACCGGGGGGAGGGAGAAGGGGTCAGCAATACAGAGAAAAAGTGGTAGTTCCTTTAGGATTTGGGATTATACTGCTGACGGTACCTGAAGGTTCAGAAGCTGCGCTGCCGGCGCCCGGGGCCGTCCTGGAGTCGGACAGCGACTGGGATGAGCTGCCTGCCGCCTCTCTGAGGGACGCCTGCGAACCAGCGGCGTGACGTCAAAACACGGCACAGAGCTTCATGTTTCCTCCACCAGAGTGTGTCATTAAACTCAGACAACAAGTTGCACGCATTTATTTCCAGAATGCAAATTTGGGTACATCTAATGGTGCCTTTACACCAAAAGCGAAGCGAATTATTCACGCGAGTAGATTCCACGCAAAGTCAATGCACAGACGCAAAGGGTTGCGGATGAATTTTCAACGGGCGACGCGGATGGCGCCAAAAGACGCTCGATGTGTCTGCATCACCACAGCGACCCACGCCAACTTGAATTAGCATAGTCGAGCAACCAGGCTAAAATATATTAGCATATAAATTAGACTAATCAGCAACATGAAATACATTAACAAAATATCTCCATACAAACTCCACTAAAAGTCACAAAACAAGACTTGCCCCAGAAGTGTAATATGATAAAGGGTTAAGAGTCTCAGAAAGCAGAATTATTGGTAGTTAAAGTGTGTATACATACTTCATCAAAAGGTGATCATGAACCCTGATTATGGGGTGACTTCAAAATTTCTAGTAAAAAAATGTGCTGCCCTCACTGATGCTTTTCTCCACCCACCAGTTTACATCCATGTCTTTCCAAAATGTCAACACATAATTCCATACTATTAGAATTTTGTGTGATAGGTATATTTATATTGTTAATAAGGTGTAATTTATTTTTTCATGTTCAAAAATTGTAGTGGGGTCCAGGTTAAAGGTATAATACTCCAATCAGAGGTGAGGGTGAGAGGTCAGGGGGGAGGAGCAAAAACAGGGAAAGAAAGTATCGGGAGGATGGAGGAAAAGAATAAAACAGCGTGAGAGGAGAGAGTATAGAGTTATTTAACAAGAGGTACAGCCCGCCACTCTCATTGGTTAGTCTTTAGAAAGCGATATCTTCACGCGCTGGGTTTGTTTTTGTTTTGGGGATTATAGGAACGGCATGGCAACAGCTAATTCAGCTGGGATTTAGTTTTGTGTTGTGGCCGGAGATGCAGAACTGAGAGAGAGAGCGAGAGAGAGAGAGAGAGAGAGAGAGAGCACAGCCCGGCCACTCATTCAACACTGGGTTTGTGGACCCCGAGTAACCGACCCAGCTGGGGACGGCGGCGCCAACGTCTCCAGTCCAGCCTCGCCGACCCCCTGAGGGGGACGACGAGTGAGTCGTTTTCTGTGTGAGGGCGCTTTGGCGCGAAGTACCATTTTTTGTATAAAAACAAAATAAAAATGCAATTTCCCCCCGAGAAAAGGTTCAGTTACGGTAAAGAGGATACTCACACTGTTGCTGGTTTGCGGGGAAACCAGCGGACGTTTCTCCACGGCAGGGCCAAATGGACTGGAGGCTCCGCTCGATGGGGAGGAGTTGACCCTGTTTGGGAGCAGGTGGGAGCACAGCAGGGGATTTAATCCCTACTTGATGTACTGTACCCCGACGTGCCACTGCATCTACTCATGTCCACTGTTACACCGTATGCCCGTCTCATAAATATATGCACACAATGCACCTGTAGGAGTCGATGAGCTCATTTGCGATTTGGGTCCCTATGCCGCCTGCGTAGATCATTGTGCCCACGCTGCTGGAAAGGCTGGGAATTATGGGTAACTGCTTTGTGTTCTCTGGGGGAAAGGAAAATAGAATTCAAGGTTAAATTGAACGATAAAAGCCCATGATATGTATTTGATATGTATCCGTGTATTTCTTACCGTGAAGTGCTTTTGAGTTGACTGGCTCCTCAGCTTTTGTGTGGCCAGGCCCCCTGCTGGCACAAAGAAGCATTTCTGCTGCTGTTTGAGTCTGCGAATATGCTGGATTTTAAAAGCTATTCTACAGCAACTTTTGGACAATCAGAGTTGGGGAAATAGCTCTCCTGTGTTGTTTTTTTTCTGCTGCTGTAAAACACTAGTCAAAACTCACACTGGGAGACACATGAAGAAGGAATCAATACTTACGAGACCACCCTGTTTGAAGACACGATAAACTCGACTTCTTTGGTCCATGGATTGGTGAAACTAAACCACTGACTTTGGAGTGAAACGTAGGAGCCGTACTTTGTTTTGAACTTGTAGCACTGCGTCTCGATCTTCTCTTTGCTTCGAAGAACTGCAGAGACATTCAACACCAGTGTTACAACAGAAGACAGCGAAGGCTTTTCCAAGAGAAAAACATGCAGCCTTTTTCTAAACAGCCTGAATGAATTTAAAATCAGATAAAAGGTTTGAAGTTGCCCACTGCGTTTGCTTTCCATCACCTTGCCTGTGTTTCTCCGCGAGGTGCCGCAGGTCGTCCTGGTGGAAGTACTCGTAACACGACGTGCCAAGAACTTCCTGTGGGAGATAACCGATGACTGTCGTGGCTCTGGGAAGAGAGGACAGGGTGCAGAGACGGGTTCAGTTCGATAACTGACGAGTAAAAAGGTCGGAGTACAGGAGCCTCTCGCTGTAACACTGAGCAGTGCCACACGCTCAGTGTGGTATGATGGTATGGTGGTATGATATTACCATCTCATAGAGATGCATGGCTCCTGAGATGGCCGAGCAGATGGCTGCTTGTACTCACTGTTGTTCTACAAAAGTGAACTTTCCGTCGATGGCACAGCGGGTGACGAACTCGGAGGGCTTCATGTTGACGTCTTTGGAAGGCGGGTTGGGCACGTGGCTCAGGAGGCGGCACACGGTCACCAGGCAGGTCAGGTTTGAGGTTTCCTTCTCGCCGTCCCCCTCCGAGTCCGGCTGGCTGCTCGGCCAACTGCGCATGTATCCAGTGCAGTGCAGGGTGCAGTACTGGTAAGAGTCTGTGGCCATGAATAGAATACAATTTTGTTTAAAGATTGAATGACTCCCTGCTAGGTTTAACATGCTATTAACTAAAAATAGTACAATTGAAATCTGTTTACTTTGAGGAAACACCAGGGCCCCGTTCCTCCTGCGTGGTTCAACAAGTCAATCAAATTTCCTGCCTCAAATTAACCCAATGATTGATTCAGGCAACCTCGGTCCCTCAAAGGCTGATCCGCCGCTCAAACAGTCTCATTAGTTTGAACCAGACGTCAGTCATCAGGATAATCACACAGGCGCGCCCTACTTCAAAAACTAACACCGACCAGCATGACCTTGTTCTCCTCCTAAATCAGCCCGATTTATTCCAAACTTAAGACGGAAATCTTTATCTGTATCTGTAAATATAAACAGAGGCTAAGTAGTGCATTTGTTGGGAACCTGCTGCATAGTTACACACATTTCTTTCTCGCTAACTTTTATTTAACATACCAAAATAAACAAATGCATGACTTTTTTTCTAAATAAAAAGGTATTGTTGTTGTTTGATGGAAAAGTGTTGAATATCATTTTATGGGACCCAAAAGTTCGCAAAAATTATTGAAATATTGCAGCAGAGTTCACCTCTGAAGCTGGTATCAGTGGTTCTCAAACTGTGGGGCACGACCCTCTGGTGGGGCGCGTAGGTATTACAGGTGGGGCGCGATGGACTGGGGAAAATGTAGATTTTTTTTAATCTTTTAAAAAATGGTTTTAATTTAAAAAATATATATTATTATTTTATTTATAATCCTTTAGTAATCCCAAATGGGGAAATTATTCTCTGCATTTGACCCATCTTTAGTAATTAAGGGGCAGTGTAACCCTTTTTAAACCCTGCTCATGTTGAAGCCAAAACCTTATAGTTAAACACTGCAGATAAGTCATATACTTAAACCCCAAAGAAAATATAGGCATTTTGTGGTAAGACTATTTCCACCGGCGGAGGGATACTATTAACCTCACAACCTCCAGTGAGGCGCAGCAATTCGCCGTTACTTTCTGCCTGCAGTAGAGCTGACTGAACAGAGGATTCTTTTCTCTATGCATGGAGTAACAAAATGTCCTTATTTCAATTTAAATTCAGCACGGACCATTTTGTTACATTTCTGTTGGGGTGGTGGGGCCCAAAAACGTTTCTTCCCCCAAAGTAGGGCCTGACAGAAAAAGTTTGAGAACCACTATAATGATCACTTTAAAATGAGTAGTTTTTGTTTGTTATGGAAAAGTACACTGAAAGAGAAAAAAAACTCATCCATGCACATTTCTTCCTCAGAAGGAGGGACACGGCGTCTCTTTTTAACCATTTTGTTTGTTTCCCACCAAGTGCCTCAAAACATATTGAAATGCATCATAATTCCTCCTCCACCTCCCTGCGAGACCAGAACCTTTAAAAAGCAGAATAGTTCAGACAAATTCATAAAATAATCCAGTCAGGTGGTTCCCTCCTGCTAAATCACCTCCAGGTACCAACGGGTTGGAGAGGGCCGCTGTTCTCGTGTACCTGCACCCTCTTCTCTCTAGGATAACAGGCCAAACGGCTTTGAAGAGAAACATGGCACTCGCCCAGCAGTATGTTGGAAATCATTTCTGGGGTCACACACATACAAACCCTCAAGTAGTAAATTACTTTACTGCTTAGTCGTTTAGGGTTCAACTGATATGCGATCTGGAGACGATAGCTCCAATGTTATGTTGATATGTAACTTTTTGTGTGCCAAAGACTTTTAAACTCATTTCTGCATAAACTGTACGGTTTAGAGACCGGGAAAGCCTCTGAAATATAAACATCAGTTAGCGGTCAGCAGAAAACTTCACCTCTCTGTTGTTCCAAGCTGAATCAAATGAGAAACCTTTTGATGTTCACTTTAGAAAAATTAAGCCACTCTGAGCAGCTACTGGTCATGTGACAAGAAGGGAATTCAAGGTTTTTGTCTACATGTGCATATTCATGTATAACAAAAAGGTGTATTTTACAGTCAACTGCCTCAATAAGATGAATCAACCACAACCAGAGCAGTTCAGATAACCTCACAGTCACGGAAACAAAGTTCCTTCCACTCAAACCTCCTGCTTATGCATTAGATCTTTCTATTTCTATGTAATGTCCATGAAAGACTTAATTATGGGGAACTCAAAGCAGCATCACTGCCACCCTCTCCCCCGAGGTTGGCGTTGTCGTGACACCATCGAACCCACCTTTCTTTTTAAGCATGCAGGGGAGCAGAGGTTTGTCCTCCTGCTTCTCCGCCACCCGGTTGTGCTTCATCCGGCAGAAGAAGGATCTCCGGGCCCCGGTGGACAAGTGGGGCGGCCTGATGGGGGCTTCCACCTGGACCCCAGCTGCGCGCACAGACACAGCATCGCTGTGGGTTACGTACAGCGTTGGCTTTTCACGTGGCGTTGGGGCGCCTGGCGGGGCGACGGACTTACTTGCGGCGTCGATGAGGCGTTGGCGAGGGCACTCCGTGGACGACAGCTGCTCCTTCACCTTGTTAATGTCTTTGGGGTGGATGAAGTCGAACAGGCTCTGCCCAGTCAGCTCGGACTGTGAATGCAAATGGAATGCGCCCATTTATCCAACTTTAATATCTCGGTTTACCTGTTGTGGTCACACAGCTCCTTGCTGTCTGCTCCACGTGAGACTTTGGTCAATTTGAGGTTTGGCTGGTGAGTCCCGAGATAAGACGCCTGCAGCCACGGTGTCGGGTTACTTCTTTGCTTTGACTCTCCAGTCCTCTCTGCTGGCCTGCAGTCGGTCTCAGAGCTGGGAAATGTGGTCAGGAATGTGGAGCAGGTGTGGCCAGCGGGCGGGAAAAGCGTCTACTTGGCCTCATTATACAAATTGAAATGCAAAAAAATATGAAGGAAGAAAGCGATTGAATAAGTGACGTGGTGCAACGTACCCGGTCAAAGCTGAGGGTCTTGGCGACAGACTCGGAGATGAACAGGACTTTAGCCCGGTCACAACTTACAATTAGGAGGAAACCATCCGCAGCCTGGGACACGGATCGATAAACAGACGCATCAACACAAAAGGCGGAGGGATGGTCACATGGGGCTGAATCGGGGTCACGAGGGAGTGCCTACCCTGAGCAGGAGGTGCCTGAGCTCATCTTGAGGCATGATTGAAGGCTTGTGGGTGGAGTTAGTAAAGGCGTTGCTCGTCCCGGCTTAACGCAAAAAAAGGGGGGGGGGGGGGGGGGATAAAAGCGTTTAGATGAATCGGAACGGGCGTCGCTGACGTTCTGAATGAATCGGGCGGCTTCGGGGTTACCTTGGAGGGCTTTCAGGTGCTGCACGGCCTTCCGCAGGACGGTGAGTTTGTCGAGTTTCCGAGTGAGGGGCAGACAGGCGGGGATCATGGCAGCCAGCTCGTCGATGAGGTTGTTCATCTTGTCCCTCCGCCGCTTCTCGATCTGCCGGTGAGGCTCCCTGCAGGCGCAGTCACAAGTCAGACGGACATTCCTACCGAGCGCAGTTTTCTTTTTTTCATAAAGTAATTCTTTAGAAATGATGGAGATCATTATAGTTAGTCTTAAATTGAAATCCAGGTTTACCTGAAGCATTGTACTTTGACTTGCAGATCGTCTTCCTCAGATCTACAAGTAGAGGGATCAAACATGTGATTCCTCGCCAGCATTCTCTCACTGTCTCATTGTGGAAACAACACCAAGAGGTGAGCGTGTACCTGCCGAGGTCATCGTCCAATTGGAAGTCGACGCTGTGCCTGTGAAGTGCAACATTTTGGGGTTGTTAAATAATAATAAGGATGTATGCATTGCACTGCCTTCCTCTCCATATCAACATGGCACGTGGGTGTCTGACCTCTCCTCCGGATCTCCCTTCCGTTTCCTTGGCAGCTCGACAGCTTGCAGCGAGGAGGCCGCTTGCTTTGGACCTTCCTCCTCTGCAGCCAGATCTGAGACATGAAAACAAGCGGCACAGAGACGTGAGGGACCGAGTGTGAACGCATTCCACATTGACGGCACGTCCGCCGCCCTTTTCATAATTCACCAACGAGTAAACAAGACTTGTAGCTGTGCTACTGAGGCTCGTTGGGTTCGTTGAATATGTTAACGAGTATATTAACAACTGAATTGAGACAGTGAAGCGGATTCCTTGTCTCATTCAAAGCTGTTAATGCATTTCCACCATTTCTTTTTTTTCAAACGGACTTAATATGCAACGTATATTGTATGTGATATTGCCTCAAGTTGCTTGTATAATAATATATACTTGGGAGGGGGGGGAGGGCGAACACGAGAGGTAACAGTGACCCTTTCCACGCAGCACAACAGGCCGCTTCCAGTCACCCGGCTCCCTGTCTGCGGACACGCCAGGAGCGACCGCGGCCGCCTTGTGGCGGGCCAGCGGCGGCGAGAGGCCCGGCCTGCAGCGAGCGCATCGCTGAAGACACTGAAACGTGGACGCACGGGACTGGAAACAAAGTCGGCGTGACCGGGGAAACACACGATGTGGCCTACATGCATTTCCTGCCAAGTGCACATCACATTCCACTTGGATGCATTATGGTGTTGGTGGTGGACAGCAGAATGCGACCCGGGTTGAATCATAGACTCGTTGCACAGCCAGATAACGGGCCGCTGGAAGGACAGGGACAAGAAGAAGAAAAAACATCCAACCAAGTGCTGCCCGGTTTCCTCCAACAAGGAGCCAAGTACTAAGAGATGATTGACAAAGTGACACATCAGTTGGTGTCCGTGCTCAGCGGTCAGCTGGGTTTAAGGGTTCACTGCTCGCATGCAAATCCAGCAATGATTGTTTTTTTTTTCTTTAAATAAAGAAGAAAGTCCTGGTTTCAAAGCAAGCCAGAGCATTAATATTTCTGAGGCAACAGAATTCATTTATTGAAATCATGAACTGAATGCATTTGATATTTAGTCATTCTTGGCCAACAGAAAAGCATACAGACACGTCTCTTTAGCTGGGAGAGAGGACGCAGCCTTATCAAGAACTGGGTTTGCTTACAGTTAAATAAAGCTTTTCAGCTGTGGTGACCAAGCTTGGACCATCTTCGCAAGGCAAAAGGTTATTGTTGAGGAGATGATGACGGACTGATAAATCAGCACAAAATGTATTATTCATAGGTATGTTTTTAAACTAATATGGAGATGGGTAGTATTGATTTAACTGTTTAGATGCCTCTCAACATGTTAACAGATACTTTGCTAAATGAATGAATGCACAGTAGCACAAGAATGAGATAAGATTATTATTTCCAGGAGCCTTGAGTCTTGTGGTTTTGGAGGGCTGCAGAAAAGGCAGACACGCCTTAATTCTTATGTTTGCTTTGACTGACCAACTTCTGTCGCTCTATAAAACTTGCAAAGCACATACAATGTGTGACTTTGCAAGTTTTAACTGCAGTGCGACCGTGTTGGATTATAAACATGGACTATGAAGGTTATGAAGAAAATCTTATGAAAATATGGTTAGTGACACATTTCTGAACAAGTTATGCATTTCTTTAAAAATAGTATTTTATCTGTGCAATTTTACATGAAGAAGCCTATTAAACATAAGTTCATATATGTTATAGTCCATTCAGTTATTCCATTTGTGACGATCATTGAGTTATTATAGTTGCCGTGCAGCAACTAGCGCCATCTGGCGCACAGTGGCGGCAGCGCTGCTCTACTGATCTACTGACCTAATTCTGACGGGCTGCGACAAAAACACGTTTTACCGGACGGTTATGGAGAAGGCGGGGCTCGTAAAAAAGACTCTGCACGGTTATAACCTTGCAGTTATACTCAAAATAAATGTTAACACTAATGTTAATATTTGAGTGAAATCCTCGCCATTGGTGGCAGCCAGGCGGTTCAACGAGTTTTACCCCCTCGAGCAGTGACAGAGGCGCCGTCCGGCTGAGTAGGTCACGGGGCGGGTGACCGGGTTTCTTCGTCCCGGTGCTGCGGGTAGTCAGCGTCGCTTTGCGCAGTCAGCGCACCTACCCCGTTCGGCCAGCTGGTGCCCTTCAGACCCGCTTACTGGCAGAAGTCGCGTCGCGCTAACTGTTCGCTTCGATGTCACGGAGTTCAGCGAACGCAAAGAAAGCGCAAAAGTAACGTTACTCTCGTGAAGAAACGGCCGGACACGTCGCGCGAGGGAGCACTTTCCTAGAAGTGTCCTCCGCAGCGGCCGCTCGTTTCATTTATCCAGTCCAGAAAGATGGGAGAGAAGCCACGAACCCCATTGTTCGCGCCTGTCATTCGGGAACGCGCGACGTCACGAGCCGCAATGCACACACGATTGACACAACGACGCCGTCCCAAGAGTCTGCCCGTCCCCCGAGGACCTACCTGCGGGCCGGTCCGCCGTCCCGTCAGAGCCTCCGGCGGACATGCCTACGGACAGGAGCCGGTGTGCCCGGTGACGACCACAGGGCGCCGCATGCGGAGCCAGCAGCTGTAGTAGTAACCGAGGAGAGGGAGCCGGTTGTTGTGTGATTGAATTTCTCCTCACCGTCCTCCTCCCGTATCCCCCCACCCACACACACACACACACACACGCACGCACGCACCCATACACACACACACACACACAGGAGGCGGGGCAGGAGGCAGGAAGCCGTGAGGGTAAGAGAAGGGACCGGGGATCGTCCCCTCCTTTCGTCGCCTTTTTGCTTGGTGGACGCGTTCATCTCTGCTAGTGTCGCGAGAGAAGAAAGAGAGGTCGTGTGAAATGTATTTTTTCTCCAGCTTCAAACTGGCCGAATTTCTCTACATGAAACTGGGCGACATTTGCACAACTATGCACTCTTACTAGCCGTTTCAGGATGGGCTGAAACGTATCCGTGATTCTGTATGCATTGTGCGTTTTCATTTTGCGTGAAGAAACAATTATATCGTGGGACTGTTTTGAAACGATCTTTATAATGCGCATCGTGCCCTGACAGTGCCGGTTCTCATTCTTCCGGTGATCCCGTGTATCGCGCGTCACCAGTCTGCTTCTCTGCACTATTCGTTTCGCACAAAGAGGCAAAGGGAAAGAGGTCTCACTCCGTCATTATTTCGTAGTACTGGTCCGACACAATCAATCAACGCCGAGATCGAAGAGTGGCAGGTGGCATCCTGCGATCTCAAAACAGCATATAGCGGCGTTTGCCACAAAAATCCCATGTGAATGAGTTCATATTTTACGACCGAGTGCTATACGGAAGACTCAAGCCATGTTGGAATATGTAGTGTTAGCCATATTTATGAGATCAAGAGGGAAAGTACACTGCCGTGAATCATCAATGGTGAAGCATCAAATCAGACCGTCATGCCGTTCGTATGATTGGACCATGCCGATCCGTTATTGGAACATGGTGGCTGAAAAAATAGAAAGGGATATATGTCTCGACCGTGCAGGCTATACAACTATTTTTAAATTAAACTGAGAAGGCATTTCCCAGTGAAGACTTAATGGAATGAGTCGGAGACATAGCCTACACACGCGTTGTTCCCATTGATTAGTCAGGAGCTATTAAAGACATTGGTCTAGTTTCAAGTCCCTGTCTTATGTTAATTTCTCAATAAAGTGAAGAAAAAAAATGTTTTCGTAAAAAACCACGAGACCCAAAAGATACTCATTTACATGGGATTTGCCAATCGATGATAAGGCAGGTCCATCACTCTAAATGCCACACTGAGATCGGTTTGTGTCGCTTTGGGATTTGAAAATGACACGTGCCACTTTTCGATCTCGGCGCTACTGATGCCCCGCGGGTCCACCTGATCCAACTGATCCGTGCGCAGCGAGGAGTAGGCCTAAAGAAACCCTTGGTGAGGCTTGGGAAATATGTCAAGAGGGATGAGCGCACATCATTTTCCAGAAATGACAAAACATTAAGTTAACTTAAAGAACCCTGTGGAAATGCAGACTGTTCGATTTTCCGTATACCACTTTCATATGTGGACACTATTTGTTCTTTTGAATGGTATTTTTTAAGATTTGGTAAAATAACATCCGTCTGATATTTTCATTACACACTAAAAAAAAGTTAAATTACACACAACATTGTTAAAATGACATGCTCTACTTTAGGAAAGGGTTCAGTGCTTTTGGGTTTCCTGGACTTCCATCATAAATGCTAAATACTACATTGAAGTCTGATAACAGTCACCATCAAGAGTCACCAATATTTTTACAGAGTTTTACATAAATATATTTTACATAGTCACACATTATGAATTTGACTGGGTACATTAAAAACACACCGATCGATATGGAAAACTACTGAAGAAATGGTTCAATGGCGTTAAAATAACTAGTTAAAATAAGTCAGAGGGAGTCTTCTTCGTTGATACTGACGATCTTCGGCACTACCCTGCATTCTAGAACTTCGCACGCGACCATAAGACGGAAGGCTGGATTTGCCAACTGGAAACCCGTTGACCTATATATTGCAAAACCAGACGGCCAGGTGTAGATGCTTAGCAACCCGTTTAAAACCGTGTGCAGAGGCAGCACAGCGCATATATAGATATATAAGTATATATCTACATAGATATATCTATATAGATATATACATACACAAACAGGTATCCGTGGGTTTTACCATCCCGGAAACGTCCGAGTACCTTCCAGGCGGGGTTATTGCAAATATTGGCAGCTTTCGTAGGGAAAATTGAAACTATTGGAAGCAGTGGTGATAATATTATTGATACAGAAAATAATCTTACTTGTTAATCGGACACTCTGAAGAAGGTACTAAAGGCAAAACAACATAACCCAACATGGATGTATTCGCAGGCCTGCGAACGTGACTTCAGAGCTGCTACAGTTTCTTAATATTCTAAATTAATCTCTGCATTCCTTCTCTCGAGGGCTCTAAAAACAACGGTTCGTTTTTATTTGTTTAACCAACTACTATAATTAAGTACGTTTATAAACTGCTTGAAATGCCCCTCTGCTATCAGTGTAGCTTGAGTACTCTCCTTCACAGTCCTTTCCATTTAAAACAATACAGTGTATAAATAGGTCTGTGTTTGCACGCAGGCCTGTTGGTTTTAAGGGGGAGGTGGACTGGAATGTTGGCCCAACCATAGATACGGGCCCAACTACACCTCGAGGGTGTAGCTACTTATGTCCTGGGTCTTCGGCGTGTTGTCCTCCGGTGTCGTCCCCCCTTTCCCTTAGAGCCACAGCTATCTCACTGATGTGATGATGAATAAAATAAAGAGGAAAAAAGTTTCAAAAAAACTTTGAAACTGAGGAAAACCACTTTGTAAATTGGAAAAAGGCGCCGATGTTCACTCCTTCCTCCCAGACGGATTTCAGTTTGGGTTTGACTGAACTCACACAAGGGTTTGTTACGTTCAAGTCAAAGGTGTGTAAGCTGGTTGGACCTCATCCTCCAGTCCAAGTCTGTGTAGTTATAGCAAATACGCATTTCAACGTCAAGTTGTAATGTCACAAAGTTAATGTTACTATCTAGTGTTTTAAAAAGTAGTCTGCCAAATGGTGGATTAGGAGCTGGCAATGCAATAAGTGCAAGAAATTAAACGACATTTTGTAATGAATTAATCTTTCAAATGGCCCAAGGAACGGAAAATATAGTTAAAAAAATGTACAAACAGACGCTGTTCCCGTTTCTTTTCGCAGTATCCGGCTTTCTTCATGTAAACCAGAATACTGGTTTCCTTAATCGGGGTAACGGATTAAAGAACCTGCTTAATACAACCATTGTTTTGCTAAAATAACATTAACACACGCACGGCTAAAGTCACAGAAAAACGTGCCGGACGAGGGAAGACTCTTTGTCCGACTAAAAAAATAGTCGGACATAGTTACACATCAGAATTATATTAGTGGTACAATAAACATCTAGAAACTGAAGGGATTAATATTAGGCAACGTTTCCACCAGAGCAGCATCTCAGAATGTCATCTTTTTAAAAGCTTTCTTCAGGCCTCCAGACTCCAATGTGTTAATATGACATGTAGCCTTAATTTGGTGACCCACTGCAAAATATCTGCCCCCATCTGCCCAACAACAAAAGAAGAACCCTGAAGACTTTTTTTCATTTCTATGGTTTTAAGCGTTTTATCGACATGAGAACTCAATAACGTGAATGAATATATTAATGAGCATTTCCTCCACAGTCACTCCAGTTTCCTTCAACAATATGTACACAGAGTTACACAAAACACCTCACGACACAGTCCTGTGGAATTCTTCTTTTTTCTTTTAAAACCCTTATTTGAGCAGAGAATACATGTTATTAGCGCAGTGCACGGTCTGCACGGGAATCTGATCTCCTTTTATCCTTGGAGTTAACTGCCGATTTCTGGTGTGATAAATGCACCTAAATAAAAGACTTGTCTAAACATTAAACCATGTAGTGTGGGACACTGTTGTGATTATAAACACATAGGGTGAGTCAAACAGCGCGTTTGGTCCATTAGTAAATGATTAACTGGAAAGGTGAAACGTGTCCTGAACTCCTCTCTTCCTCGGGGAGAAATGCAGTCACAATAATGCAGTTCCCTTCAGATAAAAGTGCCACGGTGATGAAGCTCAAGTCATCCCCGCATGTTGATTTGTATGAATGCCAAATGCTGCGTTTGCCACAACAGCTTTCCTCTCCTGTGCATCCACTTTTTAAAATGGGTAAACAACAGGTTCTCTAGAACACAGAACACATGAAACCGGGTCACTCATCACCTCACAACAACAACAACAACTAAAAAGCACAGAGAATCTCCTTGCTGTGTCCTTCTCGTCTCACTCCCTCCAACATGCAGGTCTGAAATAGGACGTTATGAATACAGCGCTTGGGCGGAGCGGTGGGTTCCTCCCCGTCACGCTGCTGATACACGCCGGCCTGGCAACGTATGATGGAGAAACACCATGATGATGTCATAGTGATGTCATAAGAAACATCTCAGCTTCGGTTGAGAGATTCTAGCAATTTCTGACAAACACAAAGACTAAGCTGGACAAAACGGCTTAATCAAGTTGCATTGCGGGAAGTGAAGGATTCCCAGTTTTTGTATCTTGTAGTGAATGAAAGTTAAGATTTTACCTTTTTTACGTCTCTAGCTTGAACAAGGTGGTCTCATCTCTACAGATTGTAAAGCCCTCTGAGTTTAGATTTGGGTCTATACTAAACAAATATACTAGAAATGAAAACTAAATTACTGTCAGTGATTTAAATCTGAAACAAAAATAAGCCATCACCCAAATTTAAATTTAAATTTTAAGACAAAATCTTATCGATCAACCAACTGGAAAAGTGATGCAGAAATGAACCTAAATTCGCCTCTGCTGTTTGCAAACAAACAACACCCTCATGGAGCTTTCTTGGCTAATTGTAACACGACTACCCGGATAAACAGATGTATAAGAAACAATATATGGAGAGAGCACAGGTGTAATAAATTATACGCTGCGCTCCAACTCATCGAACTGCAAGATCCCTCACTTCCCCCGTGGTTTCCTCAGAAACAGCATTACAAATAGTCCGATTCCTGTGATGCCTCCAGCTGTACTTCCACTGCGGTAAAGTCCTCAGTTTAAGTCTGAGGAGTTTTATTCTGAAAGGTAGTTTAATGTTGAGCGCGCGGCGTGTGATGATCAGAGTTCTTTGGTTACCATTTTAGCGCTTTTGTCCAGTCACAACTCTGACTGATATGGTTTGTTTTGTACAGGCCTGACATGAGCTTTTTAGTAGGAGGGGTCAAACATAACATTAAATACGTGGAGACCCTTAAGTACACGTGTCAAAGACAACACAACGCTTTTTGATTTCTATTTTATTTTTTAACAAACACACTGAGTTGTGTTCCCCTTGAGGCATTGTTTAACTATTTAACCTCGACTCCCTTTGCTTCATCACCTGTACCTGTATCGCTACACAGGCGCACTGAATACGAGTGACACGTCCCAGCTTCCTTTCTGCTTCCTCACAAGATGACTACAAAGCCTAGAATAGTTCCCTTGTCCTCTCACCTTTCCCTCCCAATAGCTTCAATATTTCTAAAAAGTAAATAGACAGCCTCGAATTAATCTGTGCCAACACGTCTGCTCAAATATTTATACTCTATTTTCAAAAGGCACTTTGCATGTTTTTTACATCCTAGGAGGAACAGATTGGTCCTCTGGCTCGTTGGAAATAAAATCAGGGGATGAATATCAATGACGGCAGCAAGGAACTGCCCCAGCGAACACAACCGACGCTGCCGCCTCACGAGATCAAGCACAGGCCAAACCGCTGTCACGCGTTTCCCGGCAACGAGCTGAGCCTCTGTGAGGAAAGAGTCACCAGCGTGGGGATTAAAGGAGGGTTCCAGCATGATTGCAATTTAATGTTAACGCTTACATGAAAACAGCAAGACACGTCCAACCCCCCTCACCCGATACAGGTAAAAATTATACTACTATAACAATACAAATATTTACACTTAATTCCCTGCGTCTTTTCTTCCTACAGATTGTCATATTTGAACTAAAAGCTAACATTAGCGATCACAGGCACTGCTAACATGTTGATGCTAACCTGGTTTCCCATGATCTCAGTTTTATTGCAATAGCTCATTCGTACGGCTGTTGTTAGCTTGAGAGATATTTTTGGTGATGAAAAAAAAGAATGTCAAAAAGAATTTCTGTCCCCATGATGGCGCTGTAGGAAAGGTTAAGGGTTCACAGAGTTCTACACTTCTAATTGAATCTAAAAGTAATAGCTAGGCCACTAGCAGCGCTTATTAAAACATATTAAAACAAAGGCTGTAACCCTCTCGACATTCCTCCTTAGCTAACGGAGCTTCCATTGGGACCCGCTATCACTCTGTTAACTACCACCAAAAAAAAAAGGGACGATATTTCACACTTAACGCTTTTAAAATGGATGCTACCTTTGTTGGAACACGTATCCCTGAATGCAAAGCGTGAGCCCAAACCCTTTGTAATCATACTGGAACTTTCCTTTAATGTCCACTAAGTGGTGGCAACAGTACAGGCGAGAACTAGTGAGAAGTGTACCTGATTTTACCAACTCATCCTTCGGCCTGCAGTGTGTGCAGATATGCTGACTTAGTGTCCTAGTTAGCGAGCTGGCCTGAGAGCTGTGGCTAAAGGCGGCGCGTGTATATGCGATATAAACAACCGAGGTAATGCGGTAACGCTCCTTCATGTCGGAGCGCCTGGCGTTCTTGCGGCGGCTGAGCAGAACTAAATGACTTGCGATGAGGGTTAAATTTACGCCGAGAGGCCCCGACTGCGCCGCCTTCCGCCGCCAGCGGGGCTCGGCAGCCTGACCCTGTGTCCGTTAACGTCTCTCTTCGGTTGCTTCAGGCCTTCCCGGCCTTTATGTACGAGGGGATGGTGCCTCGCTGAGTCAGACCCTCAAAGCGCTTGTACGTGTAGTTGAGGAACACCCAATCCTTGGACTTGAAGTCCGGCTCCGTCGCATTGGCTGTAGAAAAACACATGACAAGAGGAGGTGCGGTGTTAATAGTCTGCCACGTGATGGGCAGTGCAGGGTGTGAATGAAAAAGGCTCCTTTAAAGCCTTTGGGAGTGTACAGGGAGAAATCATTGTGGAGTATCGGCTGCAATCACCAATCATCGGCCTCAATCTTTCAGACAGAGAGGACATGCTCGTGTTTCCTGCTTTGGCTGCAGCGAGTGACGAACCTGGCTGAAGGATGTCCGATTCGGGGAAGTCGTCAAAGTTCGAGGTGTCGTCGATGCTCTTGATTTCGATGGAGATGGCTGCGGGACGCTCCCTGTGGGGACAAGACACGGAAATAAGAAGCATTAAACTTGTGCTTTTAAGTTTAGTAAAATAATGGGATTTTCCTTAAATTGCTTTGTCGGCTGTTTTCTGATTGTGTGCAGAGGTGTAGCGCTGTCTACAGTGCTGAACACAGTTTCTAAGCCTGCTAGCTTTTTGTTGTTGGAAATAAAGTGTCAGTTTTGGCTCGACAGGATCAAGACCCACGAGGAGCGGCTTCGGTTTTTATACATTTATTCCTTGATTTGTAACCATATGTTGTTGTTATTATTCAGCCTTTCAGAGGCTACATATTGAAAATGTTATTACCATTTTATTATTATTAATATTCCTTATAAAAGTAGCTGCAAAAACATGAGTTAGTTAATTATTTAGTTTTGTCTCACAACATTTCTAATAGTTGATGCTTATTGTGGTTGTTCTACATACATGCGACTCAACCCCAGGTAAGCGGATGAGATAAGAGATCAGATATATTTATGGGATTATCACGGCTCTTTTGGGTAACTTGTAATTTAAGGCAACAAACCTTTTCACATTCTCATATCAGCTAATATTCAAATAAATTGCAACATGAATTACAAAAACAGTTAATCAATAGGGTGATATTTAATCACCCAAGATATACATCATGAAAATCAGACATTCAAACCCCCCCTAGAGCCAGATGATGGTTTTATACATTTAGACCGCCCTCGCCGTCTGTCTGACAGCGGCTTAGTGTTCATGTACCTTATGTGCTCCCAGTCCACCGACTCAAAGAACTGATGACTCTTGATCTCCTCCACGCTCACAGCGCCAACCCTGGTCTCGGGATCAGTGCAATACCTGGAACATAAACACAGCATTTATAATATAACCCCATTGAAACCGTCATGCAGTAATAAGACAGTTGCTCAAAATGAAACAGCATCTTTCCATACTTTAATATCAAGTCTTTGGCCCGCTCTGAGATGGGGACTTCAGGTGGGAAGACAAGGGTCTCCTTCCAGTTCATCACCTTCCTGTACGTCTCCTGTGGCGTCTCAGAGCAGAAGGGCGGGTAACCTGAACACAGCCAGCAACCACTGAACGTACACTGATGATTTGACTGAAAAGCATGTTTAAACTTGTTTTACTGGCATGAACGTAACAGTTAGAAACAGTGAATAAACTGCACTGCAGAATGTGAATACATAAAATACAATATAAAGAAAAATATAAAGTTGCATGCAGATAAACATTTTTTGTCATGCAGCATTTAAAATGGCAAACAATTTATTGTAATTGTTCTGTGCACTGTATTATGGGATAGTTCTGATAGCACCAGTGCAATAGATAACAACAGTACTAATAAAAGAATATACTGCTGAAGTAATCAATATCCGTTTACCTCCTCACTGCTCTACTATGCTGTTAAAAACTGTTCATGTACTACAAATCACCTGCCGGTCTACCATTGCCTCAATTGGTCAGTTGTTTTTGTGTGACTTTAGTTAATCTGAACCAATTAACCCTTTAAATGACAACTACCTGATGAAGGCAGCAACCTGTGTTCTGCCAGGTAACACTGGTCCTCTGGCTTTGAGGAAAGCACAGTAAAAGCTTGTCAGTGACGTGGTGAAAGAATTCTAGATATAGCGTCTATTTCTATATAGGTGACAGAAAACGTTGGCAGTGCTGTGACTATGGAGAAGTACCTCATACATGATACAACCGCACTTCCAATAAATCAAACTCTCCCCTTGAGACGTTTCAAACATTATTTCACTGGTGGCGTTCGCATTTCAAAATCCAATTTAAACAATTACGCCAAAAATCTGTCATTTATTTTTCCAGATTTATCGGATTTACTTCTCCGTGTTCGCCTTTGTACGGGTAAACGCATGCTTACCAATGAGCATTTCGTACATGATGACCCCCAGAGACCACCAGTCACACAGTTTGTTGTATCCCGTCTGCAAGAAGACTTCAGGAGCAATGTAGTCCGGAGTTCCCACAGTAGAATACGCCTGAAAGTCAAAGACGGATAGAAGCTGATCTGATCTAGGAAAGGCTACATTTATATATTATTACATTTATGGTCAGTAAAATGACTTACCAGCTGTCTCCGGTTCTTCTTCCAGGTTTCTGCTTTCCTCTTGGAGTTCATGTTTTGAAAGGCTGTAGGAGGGCGGAGAGTAAAGAAAGGTAAAGCGAGTGCTCCCGTAAACAGTTACAGTGTAGGATTTCTGCAGAAGACCAAAGCTGTGTACGAGATGATGCGATGGAAGTTACCACTTAATTACAGCGCACATTGATATGCATCTAGTTTCATCAATGTTCGTCTTTGCTGGTTATTTCTTGTGAACTCACAGAAATCGCTGGGCGGGTTGTGCGTCAGGTTCCTGTAGAATTCTGTGCGATGAGCCTTCTTCAGTCCTGTACACAGGCCAAAATCGGACAGCTTCACGTGTCCCTGCGAGCAAACGCGCAATAGAGTGAGTCTTCATCTAGAGCTGTAGGCGTGTCCGTCCTCCGAGGCTCACCCTGGAGTCCAGCAGCAGGTTGTCCGGTTTGATGTCTCTGTGGATGAAGCCCAGCTGGTGGATGGAGTCGATGGCCAGGACCGTCTCGGCGATGTAGAACTGGGTGGCCTCCTCGGACAGAGTGTCCTTCTTCATCAGCAGGGTCATCATGTCGCCTGGCAACAAGGGCGGAGATTTGGCACAGCGTGTTTGTTTTCACAGTGATTCATCAACTTAATAAACCTCGGTTTTAAAACACACTAAACATAAACGCTAACAAATGGATGCGTACACACCTCCGGGCAGGAACTCCATGATGAGGTAAAGGTTCCTCTTGTCCTGAAAGCTGTAGAACATCTTGACCACCCAGGCGCCGTCCGCCTCCACCAGAATATCCCTCTCTGCCCGGATATGGGCGACCTGCAGGGAGACAAAGGACAGCGTGAGACGCAGTCGGCACAAGCGCACCAACGCAGGATCGGCAGCTTCATCGCTCTCCAGAAACGCAGCCGACCTGCTCCTTCTCCAGCATGTCGGCCTTCCGCAGGATCTTCATGGCGTAGATGTGCCCCGTGTCTTTCTTCTGGACCAAACGGACCTGAGGGACACAACACCACAGTGAGCTCATGAGGTTCTCATGAAGAGCTGTGCGTTATACTGGTTTCAAATTTCCTTACGGTAGGAATTTGTCATGTACCGCCATACCGGCGCAACAACTGTTGTCGATCTTCAGCAGGCAGATATATACATTGTTCACCGCTCAGCGCTGAGGGCACAACGGGCCGGGGCAACTTGTCTTACGTGTATTGAAATGGAGTCATGGTGATGATTTTACAAGAATGATTAATATCTCACGAATAACCTTTTTCAATGGAGTAAAACACCACGACACAACGGTTAGTGTTACAAACAGTTTCCGTCACTAATAAATGTATATTTATAAAAGGACACCGCGGAGCAGCATGCTGGGTACAGCTCGCCCACTGTCACAACAAGAAGCTCCGTTGCCACATTAAAACACGGAAAAGGGCGACGCAGGAGGAACAACTAGACCACAGATGCACCAATACAACATGATTCCAAGAGAGGAGCTCATGTCTGTTGGTATTTAGTATTTGGTTTTGAAAGATCCTACGTAACTTAGATCAGAAAACGATTGATGGTTGGTTAGGGTTGGTCGAGCCACTGGTATTGACAGGTACATTTATTTATTTACTCAGGAGAATTCCCAGTGAAACCGCCCGAATCATAGAAAATACCGTAATGTGAATTTTTGGCCATAACGCCCAGCCCCACGCTTTTCCTCCACTGTACCTCTCCAAAAGCCCCCCGTCCGATAACCTTAAGGGACTCAAAGTCATCCAAGCCAAGTCGCGTTCGCTTCAGTCGCAAGAACTCGGTCTCCTTGCGGGCGTGCTGCGAGCGGCGCATTACTTTCTGCCAAACACAGAAGGACAGACAGGAAGAAAGTCAACGGAGGAAGTCGGGAGAAAGATGACAAAGTCGATAAGAAGACGACAAAGCTAACAGTACCTCGTCATCTGGCAGGCCCTCCTCGTCCATGGCCTTCTCCAGCTTCTTCTGCCTGAGAACGATACATCACAGACACAAGAAACGGCTGAACGTGGGCCGAACGGCTTAAAAACCCTGCGTCTCGTTTCACAATACACATGTGGCAAGGACGGACTGTATCACTTAAAGAGGTCTTGAAAATGTCCATCGGCGGGTGGGAGAGCGAGCCGGCCGTCTCCTCCATGTTACCTGGACTGTAGACCAGTTCTACAGGTAATCTCAGAACACACGAGGCACATAATGGGACGCCCTCGGTGACTGAGGGTAGAGGTTGTCCAGTTATTAGGGCGCCGGTGGTGCATGGAGTAGAGAGGGTGTGCTGGGAACTGCGAGGTTTGAATCCTGGCTGCCCCGTGTATAAGCCATGAGTTGAAAAAGGCAATGCAAGTCGCTTTGGATAGACGCGTCTGTTAAATGACATGTAATGTAATTAATACCAGTATGACGGCCAAGTGGTTTCGAATGTTGAGTGGTAGATTAACAAATGCAATAAGGCGTTTATAAATGTGTTTCCTACATAGAGAATTACGATTTGGCTGTCAAATTTCATGCCGCCTCGCCCAAGGACAGGTGTCGGGTGTCACTGCTTTCTCTCGAGGTGTGTGCCGTTTGTAATCACGCCAGCAGGGCGGATGCAGAGCCATCTGCTCTTGTCTGGAGTCGGATTGAACCCGTTTGTGAGCGACAGGATTACACCGTCGGACGTTGCGCTTTAAAAATAAACTTGAGGCACAATGTTGTTGACGTCTTTGTGGTGCTGCCTCACGGTGGTCGGCATGTTGCACTTCACTTCAATGTAGGGCTGGGCGGTTTACCGGTTCAAAGGGTATGAGATTTCCTGATGGTAGGAATTTTTCAGCGGTGTTACGCCGTAACAATGGACGTTGCTCTTCGGCAGGCGGCAGAATGTATTTACACATCACAACGGTCGGAGCAACTTGTTGAGATTGAGTCATGGTTGTACCTTTGTAACAACGATGAATAAACCACCAGAAAAACTCTAACAGGATAAAACACAACAGCTTAACAATTTGACAAGTTATTCAAAAAGAAACGTCAACTCTGATGCTACATGGAAAGAACAACGAGAGACCAGAGATGCACCAACACAAAGAAGCTGTGTCTGTTTGGAGGGTTTGGGGTTTTTGGAAAATGTTGGATTTTACATACATCAACGTCTATCCAAAATGTTGTCGCTTCCTCATTTCATTTATTAGACATCCGCCAGATTGTCAGCATTCAAATATTGGGAGTTGTGGCCAACAACGTGTTTGTGCGTAATGTCTCTGTGACCTTTGACCTTCCTTGAGTGAGGCGGACGCGTTACCTCATCTCGCGCTCCTCGTGCTGGGTGAGCAGGGTGCTGTAGAAGTTCTCCAGCGTCAGCTTGGCCACAGTCACCCTCTCTCGTGTGTGGTTGCTCATGGGAAGGGTGGCGGCGGTCTCTCCCGTCATGGCCACACTCTCCTGTGAGACGGTAGGAAATCAATTCAGCCTTGCTCTCACCCTTCAGGGGAGAGTTTTGCCTGGAGGACTGAGACAACCCCAACTATCATGTGTCCGCGATGCATCCTTTCAGCATCAACGTTGTGAGGTGCTAATGCGCTGTAGTCACATTGCGGGACAGGCAATGGCAGGTAAAGCAGATTGACTTAAATCAGTAATGCTTATGCAACATCTACTATAATCCTGTATTTATTATTAACATTATTATGGTATATAATGCAAGTTGCAGAAAAGAAATCCAAGCTGCAAAGGCAATGATATTTTGATGTATTACATCGTGTGTCAGGCTTTGAAAGTGCTAAATCCTATATTACTTATCCTATAATTTCATGGCATCTTTCGCTCCACCTTCCACACCAAGCAAATACCTATGCAGGCTGAGCAATTTATTTATTTATCTATAATGGATTAACGGATCATAACGCGCAGCAGCGGTTGAGTGTGTTTTAAATATATTAAACTCACTTAGACTTTCATAATCTGGATATCATCTATCCAACACTACAGAGTAACCAAGCGCTTTCCTTTTTTAAATGCCAATGCGAACAGTGCCGAAGCCGGGAGTCAGATCCCTGGTACTAAAATATTCTTGTGACCCCCCCAGAGCGAGGACGGGGAATCATGTGCTGCTGGGTAGCTTGCAGTCCGCAGGGTTTCAATACAGGAACAAATCAGTGAGGTCTCCGCTGATCTCCCTCAGAATGCTTTCCTCTACATCTTTACTAATCTCTGATAATATCAAACAGAACAAGAACCGCTCTGGGACAAGTCGCCCGCGGAGGACCGGCAGTCTTGCTTGTTCATACAAGAACAGCACTTTAGGTTCTTAATCATTCAAACTACTTTCTCTAAAAAGGCACGTATTGACATCTTTGAAGTGCAGTCTCTGTGTGGGTGGAAATAAACGACCAAAAAAAAACCTCAACACAAACAGATCTAACACATATCTGGGGAAAGAGGATGAGGGCGACAGACATCAGAACGTCATCAGACACAACAGACTTGATGAGATGCCGCTGATATCAGAGACAGCAGAAATGTTTCATTTATAGTCCCCGGGCCACGACGAGATGCTTCCTGACAACTTCTCTGAATCCCTGCTGCAAACTGCCCCGATTGGGAGACAGAACCGAGCCTGTGTTGAGTTACTGCGGTCTGTGCAGATGAGCAGAACATACCAAGACGCTCAACGTAAGAAGGATCACGCCACCGATAAACCCATGAGGCGGTGCGCTGGTGACATTTCTGGGTGACGAGAAATGTAACATTTCGGATATGACATTAATGGTAATATCACAAGGTGCGTTTTCTTAAGTCTGAGGAGAATTCGATAGTGACTCTTGTCTTTTGCTCGACTGTCGCTTGCAAATATTGATGATTAGAGCCATCAAATCCTATGAAATCACAAAACGCAGATCTATGCATCTGACGACATTTAAAGGGGATCAGATGTTAATTGCGAAGAAAAAAACGAAAAAAACTTGCAAAACCATCGACTCAGAGCTTTAGCTCAGAAGACTAAAAACCTTTTATGACATTTCTATTAGGTCATAAACTATTTTAGATCATAAGGAGCGAAGTGAACATTGAAAATGTTGGTCACGTCCCTTTTGTTTTCACACTTGCTGGCTCGGATGCGTTTCGTGCTCGTTTCCCTTAACTCACTCTAAGGGGAATCGGTTTGGCCTGAAGTTCTCCAGATCCACCCGCCCACTAAACAAACACGGCAACACCGCTCAGGCACTTATAAGGAAGCCACTACATCAGCAGGGCCACTATTTGGAGCCTGGAGCCTGCAGCCTGACAGCGTCCTCATCGGTCACGCTAAAACTAGAAACGACAAACATAAAGAAAGCACCAAAATGACTTCAAGGCTCAGATGTGTGGTGTGAGTGTGTTCTCTATCTCTCTCTCTCTCTCACACACACACACACACACACACACACACAGAGTACTTGTAGGAAAGTGTGTGTGTAAGTGACTGGACAGGAAACCTTTTTCCGTCCTGAATGAAAGGACTCAGTCAGGACGCCAGTGCAAGGACTGGGACGCCCACACGCTCACTCACACACTGACAAAAATAACATATTGTTAACAAATGGTCTTTTTTCCCCCTCGGGCTTAACGGACACTTAGTTTGACCGTAACGCTGTTTTGATAGAAACGCAATGGTGTGTATTGATTATGCAGGAGTAATATATATATATATATATATATATATATATATATATATATATATATATATATATATATAATGTGTGTGTTACTCCTGCATAATATGATTATGTGTGTATTATATCTATATGTATTATATATATATATATATATATATATATATATATATATATATATATATATACACACACACACACACATATACACACACAATATAACGTTATCGTTATAGTGTGTTTATCCGGTAGAAATATTCTTCAAAATGTCAAATGAAAGCCAAAGTATTGATAACAGTCAGATATATTGCCAGGTGTGTTTTGTTGATGTTATTTCTAGGCATATATAAATAATTACCAATGTATAACTTGCTTATATATACATAGTTTAAATGCGTGTCGTAATTGTGACGCCGGAGAAGTCGCGTGCACCTGCGCGGAGTGAAAGCAGCTAACTCGCCACACGCCAACCGGTCTCAACTCACCCACATTTACACGTTCGGTGCCAACGCGTCGAAACCTCTATCGGTCACCACTGTTCCCTGTGACACTGTAACTGACACGACAATATAGTCGTTTTTAAAATGTTTAAATAATATCAGGTCACTTCCCACAGACGTGTGTTGTGCTAACGCTAGCTGGCTAACGGTTCGCTGTATTCTCTTTTTCTCGGTCAGGCGGGTTCCGTGGCAAATCCACGGCATTCAAATAAAATAAAACAAATGTCACTTACCTCCGTGTCCTGCTCCAGATTAAATGATTGGCTTGCCGCCACCACCCGATATAACAGAATTACACTGTGATTGTTCTGCCTAATATTTAGGCAGCGCGCGGCTGGAGGCTCCAGATATAGACCACCCTTCAGAGGAACTTATCAGGCGGCACAGTAAACAGCGCCGATATCAACGCCAAATCATAACAAATGCGATAACGCAGGCAGAATGCTGACCGGGAAACATCTGCGTTTTTTAATTGACATTTGTTTTCCCCGAACCGTGAATTTCAGCGCTTCCGTCGCCTTTATCGCTAATAAAAATATATGAAATAAGCAGAAGGTCTTCCTGGGACCGTCGGACCTATCTGACGCTCGGACGGCGTAATGGCGCAGCATTTGATCGACTTCGGCCAGAACCAATCAGCGATGAAGAGAAGGAGCTGTGGTTTACACTGGCCAATCACGTATGCAATATTCATGAGAATGATGCGTTTCTCCGCCAATGAGAAGATCTGAACCGCTCCGCGAGCTGCACAGGACGCAGGTTAATCTGGCAAGCAAGCATCTGCAGCTATGAAAGACCGGAATGTGGCTACAGTAGCAGTACGCGTTTACACATCTTTTTATTGGTTATGCTAAATGCAAACCATTAAAATAACTAATATTATTGGCATTTTGAAATCATGTGATACAAGCAACACAAGTAATTTATTAATTAATAGCAAATGCTATTAAACTAAGAGAGGCGATCTAAGGTCATTAAAAGGTCACCTTGTGATGAGACTACAAATTGCTATTTATGAATTGCAACAGTTAACTAAGAGATGCTTAACAGGAGAATACAACTATAAAAGAATGATTAACAGTATAAGTTAACTAGCCTTCCAAGGTGCCTGCAGCTTGTTTGGCAAATAAATGTGTAAAACACTTGTTCCAAGGTTATCACACGTCAATGTTGCAATATAGAAATTCCAGAGGAAATTGGCCTGTTTCCTCTATTCCCTTCCCTCACCCCAATGTTTGTTTCCCTATCAATCAACAGAACAAAGAGGAGGTATGTTACTGTTAATCAAAAGTAAACATAATTACTGCAGAATAAAAACACAACCAACTTGTTTTGTCATGAAAAGCAGTTCAGGCTGTGGATCTCCTTATTTGGACGTGTCCAGTGTTTTTACTGGAAGAGCAGTGATGTCGACATGCACTGATGTGGGTGTGCCCTGCTAACACGTCTGGGTGTGGTGGCCAGCAAACAAGCCTGTTTTTGTATTCCTCGCGTCAGTGGTGCCCACTGAGCTGTTACACAACACCTATATTTAGGTCCTTGGGCTAAGAATGCTGAGACACTTTTATTTCAGGGTAATTAAGGACGCAAGCCACACCAACACTGATGTATTAAAACAATTCATGGACAATTTAGGACATACTTTCCAATAAAGCATCACGGCTATCTATGTTCAGGAATATACTTTTAAAGTGTTGCATGGACTTGAATTTAGACTATTTCAAAGCAAATATACATTGGTTGGAAATTGCTTGTAAGAACCACCGTCACAATAAATATCTTGTGTTTTTATCTCTGCTACACAAACACACATAAATCTGTTTCAGACACAGAATTTGAACACATTTTACCTCCAAAGTGTATTTTAAATTTTTTATATTTTTATATTTTTTATAACTAAACCAAAACCCTTACAGTGAGCAGAGCAGGTTTGTTAACTGGTCTAAAGCTTGTCAGGAGCTTTTTCCACTGGAGATACGGCAGAACAAGAACTTAAATCATTTCATTCATAAATATCTACAAAAAAAAAACATAAAATGAAAAGGCATGGTGACAAATCACCCATTCAGACAACAGATACCATCATGTGAAGGTCCTTTTTGAAAATAGACCATCCGTGAAGACCCACCTTCCCTCCAACTGTTTCCAGGCTAGCAGCTGATGTTTTAAGGTGAAAATGAAGAGTCAATTAAAGGAGAAGTGTCCAGGACTTCACTGTGTTCACCGCGGGTCAGGACTCGGCCGGCGAGGGTTGGCTTGGCGCTCCGTTGCGTGTGCGGAGCTGAGACTGCGCGATGTCAGCCAGGGCGCTCTGGATCTTCTCCAGCAGCACGTCACCGCGATAAACCACCTCTTCCAGGCGAGCTGCTGCGTCGTGGTTCTCCTCCTCCAGCTGCCGCAGACTGGCCGCCTGACGGAAGGGAACACGTCATTTAAAGTGATCGGGATATCTTGTACGCCAACTGATAACGGAAATCTTATTTTTCTTTTATATTTGTAAAAAGACTTAAGGAAAAGCCAATTGTACAAACTAAGGTAAACGCAAGAATGCCTCGTACTCCGTTTCACTGACCATTGGTGGTAGGTTTGTTGTACAGGCAAGAAGCTGCCAGTTTGCATTTGATGGACCACTGACTGACTAGGATGGAAAATGCATCAGTTTTCAGACAACAAAAAATGCGACCATACATTTAAGCTATTGAAGAGCAGCTTTAAAAATGTTGCATCACATATCACAACTGTATAAATATAGACTCACTGTTCAGTTATTTCCAGCACTTATGTGAGCAACTCTAATGAAGCACCTTTCAAGGCATAACAAGAGAATGTTATTTCCTACTTCTTTGAGTCTTCTATTGTTTGAAGGAAATTCACTGTGACTTGGTTTTAAACATCCCTCTAGGGGAGAGAATTCACATTTTCCATCTTTATGCTTGAGTTTCAAACATCATGTGCTTATTTAAAACAAGAGTGAATTGGAGCCATCCACGGGATACATCCTCACATGTCCAGCGGTGAGCGCGTTGGTCTTTGCTGCGAGCTAGAATCGAAAACGTTTGTCTGGAGAGAATGAATTTATGATGTCACGATAATATTAGATAGCGGCGTCATTACAATTACCATGTTTGTTTTAATCAATGTGAAATAATTTAGCAGCACCTCTGGGGTTTACTGAATGATGCTTTGACTGAAAGGATTGAAATAGCCACTTTAGTTGATCAAACCGTAAAACCCATTTTGTGTTACAATGTGGTAAAAAAATATATAAATTATTTATTTATTTTATATCCATGAGTGGACGTCAGTTTCCTAATTCTAGTCAAATTATAGAAAGCAGCTGTACAAGAGTTATTTTGGTCCCATTTGCTGACTGAAAGCTAGAAATACCAGCTGGGATTTTTTCATAAATTTAGTGTAATCTGTAACCAATAAATCTGAAAGTTAGTTGTGCATGTGCAGACCTGCAGAACTGCCGTGGACTCCTCGCTGGGCAGGGAGTCGATTAGTACATCGACATCTTTGGCTGTCCTGGCGATCAGGGCTGCAAATAGCTGGGCATATTCTGGGTGGAAATAGAAAAAACTAATTGAAATAATATGAGCTAAATGTGAAGCAAAGCCTGTGTCTCTATCCTGTAACTCATGAGCAAACAGATAACATTAAGTCGAGGACGAAAACAATGTATTGTAGCAGTGAAATACAATTTGTTGATGCGAATTATGGATTGAGTTGATCACATCAGTACACTCGGCCATTTGATATGTTCAACAGATGACCGGTATGTCAATGCTAACCAGAAACTGTTCAGAGGCTCTTTATTAATGAGTAAGCAAAGAAGTAAATCATGATGATAACAACGGGTCAACACAACCAACTCACCTTCGGTTGGGTTTGCGGGCTGGTCTTTGTTGATAGCGGTCTGGATGTTACTGAAGGAGGCCGGAGGCGCACATTGCTGCAGGACGCCGATGGCATTACAAAACTGATCTGCAAGCTGGACACACAGAACAACACCACTCGGTTTGACGTGTCTTTTATGCAGGAAGCGACAACAGTGTTACGTTAACACAGTGCCGGTCCGTCCCCGTTAGCTCTTCAATGACGTTCACTTTGAGGTTCCAACAATCACATTCTATACCGAATGTTTCTGTTTGAGTGGAACATTAAATGAAGGTAAACGTGTTGGTGGTGAAGTTACAGGCCCTGGTCGAGAGCTACCCAGTGACGTAAAAATGTTTACAGAGTTACTGAACATAGTGGGGCCACTAGACACTACGTACCGACTTCAAATTAATCAAAATTGACTTATTTTTCTCTAGCTGACGTTTAAATATTCCCAAATGTGTCTTACCGAATTGACAGCATCTTGGAGTTGCGTTAGCCTGTCCGCCATATTTACTGCACTCTAACAAAGTCTCTCTGTTATTGTCGCGAGAATGTTCTGATATCAAAAGTCTCGCGGGATTTTGACGGGATTTGGGAAGCTTCAGTCGGCATATTGTCGTTTAGGGTAGTTGTTGCAACTTAAATCATATTCAGTTCGGACTTAAACGAGATAAATCAAGCTCAAAGTTCATGCCTATTGTCACATCCTCGCGTTTTAAAAAGGAATAGTGCCGCACCGTGACCTCTAACCCTACTTGTTGCTCTTTGATGGAGACTAATGTTAGCCTTTAGCTAATATTAGCTACTATAATACATCAACAGGAAGTCACGGCGGACAGGGTAAACTCCAATGTCTTGCACTTTGAGTTCCCCAGGTACGACCGTTTCTTCTATAATTACATTTATTTTAAAAACTGAAAACTCATTTGTGGTACGAGTCGACCAGTTAGAACATGTTTGTAATTTGAACGGGAAATGTATGTATTTGATATGATAGCTGGAGTGTGGGTTGTACGTTGGCTAACAGGTTAGCCTAGACCTCATTCGTTCGTGCTGCTTGTACGATTTTAACGTTACTCAGTCAATTAACTAATTCTTAGCAGAAACACTGCTACGATGTTTATTCTAGCTAAATAGGCGTGGTGTACAGGTAACTTAATGTAACGCTTCAAGCAAGTTAATGTTACCTTAAGCGAGTTGGCTCACAAGTCATGTCTTTTTTCTCAGCACATCACTGCAATGCATTGTAGTTGTATCAATGTTGGTAACTCTAATCTAAACGCAATCTAAAGATGTGCAAATGGGAAGCATCAGTTTGTGTATAATAAGCGTGATGAGGTGTACGTTGCTTTATGTACAAATTTCGATCCAATCTTCAAGTATATGAATGAATGGAGGCGGAAAGGGAACATGCTATCCCAGTGCACACAATGATTTTATTGTTTACAGTGATGCTGACTTGTATTTCCTCAGGCATGAACTTTACCTTAGATAAAGTCCTGGCGGATGCCAAATCATTAGTGGAGCGGCTTCGTAACCATGACAACGCCGCCGAGATGTTAATTGAACAGACAACAACGCTTAACAAGCGAGTGGAAGCCATGCAACAGGTATGGTACCACATTATGTTGGTGACAACAAAGTAGGAATGCTCTTTTTATAGAGACTTAAGTGCATAAATACTAAAAACTCACATTGACCTTCTGATGAGAATTAGTGTGGAAAGCAATGCAAATCCTGTTAATTATGGGGTGTCTAAAATTCTTAACTGAAATCTTCCAGTTGTCTAATGGCAGGTGGTTTCTTGTTGGCAGTACCAGGAGGAGATTGACTCTTTAAACCAGGTAGCGCGACATCGTCCTCGTTCTAGTCTGGTCCTAGGGATCCAACAGGAAAACCGTCAGATCAGAGATCTCCAGCAGGAAAACAGAGGTAGGCGTGTCGTTTGTGACGTTATCCGTACTGTGGGATAGCAGCTTTGGGCTGCTATCAAAGGAAATAGACTACTATTTGAAGGAGTGGACTCACATTTGTCACAAACATAGAGACGGTTCATCACAACACAGCACGGCCACAGGAAGTGGCCATATGTTCTTGCAGAGGTTTGTCTCCAAAGGTCCATCCTGTCTTTACTCTTCCTGCAGAGCTACGAACGTCATTGGATGAACACCAGTCTGCGTTAGAGCTCATCATGACCAAATACAGGGAGCAAGTGTTCAGGCTCCTCATGGCCAGCAAGAGAGACGACCCCACCATCGTGACACAGCTGAAGGAGCAGCACACCACGGTCAGTGAGGCAGACGTAACCCTATTTTAAGTGCCTGGTTATTGGATCTGAAGGTGAAAAACAGTGACAGCTGATTGCTAAAGACCTGCTGTCCCAATTACCACTGCCTTTTTATTAACTTCATTTGTTTTTCATCTCTGTAGGAAATGCAAGCACACATAGACAAGATCAGTGAGATGGCCTCTGTGATGAGGAAGGCGATCGAGGTGGACGAGGGACGAATATGTGAAGACGAGGAGAGGATTAAACAGCTAGAGGTAAAAGAAAACACACTCATGTTCATTGATTGATGCGCCGCCAAATGAATGGCCGGTTTCTCATTAGCACTAACAAAAGTAGCAGGGGCATTGGTGGTATTTCTGAATGCACGACTGGACATTTCTTCTCATGCGTCTTAGCTGGAGAACAGCGGCCTCCGGGAGCTGCTGGGAATCAGTCGCGAGGCTTTCCTGGTTCTGAAGAGAGACGACGTATCAGAGAACACGTCACTGTCGCCGTTGTTGACTAGCGCCGACATCAGCCTACAAAAGAATTAGGGAGCCCGTGGTGACCGCTGAGCCCCTCCCTCCCTCCATGCTGCTGCTGCCACTGTTGTGTACAGTGTCTTGCCACAAACAGCTTCACCCTACACATTCTGTACACTCTCCTTTCTCCTGGAGCATTTACGGCGTGATGCTGCAGAGCTGTATTCCTGTCTGGTGATTAAGACCACAAACAGTGGGAAAGATCTGTCTTATTCTTTTTTTCTGTACATCTGTCATGTTTGATCATTTATCCAGCATGCATGAGACTGTGATGCCTGCAAGGTTCTAATGTATGAATGGGTAACAAAAGGACTTGAGTTGAAATAAATCCCCAAACATGTAAATTGTCTCTGTTTTTAGTTGTGTGTCGTGGCCTGAGAGTGTGACTTACTCCTCCTTATTGCGGGGGCAGCGAGGGTGGAAAGTCCGCTGCTGCATCGCCACACGTACATATACGCGCACGTGTGGAAATGGAGTGCATGGGAAACTAACAATAACATTAAACAAAGAAAGCAGGAATAGGAACCGTTATTCAACACAGGATCTCATGTAACATTCAACTTCCTCTTCTGCTGCAGAACTGCAACAATTAAGCACAATAATGTTGAAGAGCATTCCCCATACATTGATTTTTAGATGTTTTGTGTGAATCAACCACAGCAGCATTTTTTGACCGCTTTACGTTAATGTTCTGCTTATTTGTATAAATTACTTTGCTGTTGTAATTAGCTTTTAATTACGTTTTAAACATTCCTACGGAACCAGACCGGAGGTTTCAGAAGGGGCATTAAAAACCCAAAACATTAGAGCAGCATTTCAAGCCTCTTTACTGAATGGCAGCTTCGCGCCGGAAGGGGGCGCCGTCGCGCCGCCGACAGCGTGACTCCTCACACGCACACGGCTGCCTCGAGAAACCACTCAGTCCAGCCAAGCATGTCGCTTCCGCAGCACCGTGTGCTCCCCAGAGACGGGAGGCTGCGAGGACACCAGCGAGGTGAACCCCCGCGGACAAACCGGGACTCCGCCTAGAGACCGACAGCTGCAGAGGACATGTCTCCGGGGACGCTGCTTCTCCTCCTGACTTATGGAGTTCAAGCGCAGGTGGAAAGTGAGTCACCGCGGAAAGCGGATTATTCTAACGCGACTTTTCACTTTTACCAACGTTATTTATCTCTGGCAGATGATGGTTGTCTGGGTTAAACTCGCTGATGCTGCATTAAATCACTAAAGTGTCACTAAAGTGTCACTAAAGTGTCACTGCGTTCAACTTGTTATTGCCGGCTGGTTTGAGTTAACGAGTCAGTCACATGTTCTCACAAACAAACCCCTCAATTATTTGCGCCTTTGGCTACATGTTATCATGTGTTTTTGGGGGTCATCACAGAGCAGTTCTAACTAGACACTGTGTGTGTGTGTGTGTGTGTGTGTGTGTGTGTGTGTGTGTGTGTGTGTGTGTGTGTGTGTGTGTGTGTGTGTGTGTGCGTGCGTGCGTGTGTGCGTAATCGAACGGGGTGGTGAAACCAGGTTGAGTGATCCTGAGTGTTTACTAGGCAGGTAAATAAAGACTCTGCCAGATCGCAGCTGAACGCCTTTAAGTCACAAGTTGAGATGCATGAAGAGGCTCTGAGGCCTCTGCTGAGGCTCAATCCCCACTGATTTATCTCACTTTCTGCAAGTCATCTCGAGAGCGATCTGTGGCAGAGATGCGTGTCGAGGAAGCATCGCAGCGAGGAGGAGAGGGACTTGAAGAAGTTGCTTTGGTTTTGTCTGTCAAAGCGACACGCGCGCCTCAGATCTCACGAGTGGAGGTTTGTGTTGCAGCGTGATTATCACGGTGGTCATGGTGTTACACACTGACTCCGCTGCTTTTACTTAACCGTTACCGTTTGATTTGAACCCAGCATTGACATAAGCACATGATTAGAGGACGATACTTGTCCAGTCCAAAGGCTTTTCAGATAAAAGTTGAAGATAACGTGTCTGACTTTTTAACCAACAAGAAACCTCTTACACCTCTTTTGTGGGACCCGCTTGGACATTGGAGAAGTTTCTACAGATGTTAAACAAATCCCTCATTACTCAACACACGGTGTACATCTCCATTCACCTCTTCTTCTGCTCCCGTCCTCGGCCGAGGCACCAACTGCCACTGTGCTGTCTGCAATGTCAGATAAACACCAATTCAGCGAATTGTGTTGCCTAGCAATGTCCTGCTTCTTCACGCTGAATGAGGTTTATAGGCGGCACGCTCCGACCAATAAAACCATTTGATTAAACGTGGCTTTCCCCTCTCTGTCGCAGACCGGGTGATCTTCCTGCCGGGGACGTTCCAGAACGTGAGCGTGTCCCGGAACGAGACGGTGCAGGCCGTGGCGTCCCGGATCCCTGCGGACGTGGCTTTCGTCACCTTGCAGTTCCACACGCAGCACCGCAACGCCACGCTCTCCTACACCAGGGTGAGGGAGTGCTGAACCGTCTCTCTGTCTCCACATCTTCTCAAAAGTTGTTGCAAGATGGTTCCAACTCTGTGGTGGAACCCTCTCAACTCCCTGGTTAGCTAAGCTTAGCATAACGCTTTTAAATAGAAGGAGGCAGCTACCCATGTCTGAGAGAAAACCGTTCCTACACCAAACTGATCTCAACAAGGTCTGTGGATTGTCTTGAGGTTTTTGGCACTTTGTGCACCACAAGCTTATTGTACTGTTATTATGAGACATCTCTACGGCCCAAATGTCTTAACAAGAGGAAACCTCCACCAGTCAGTCAGTCCTCCTTTTATAGCGCTTATCCTTAGTGGGGCGGAGTCCATCCCATCTTACATGGGGAGAACGGGGTACACCTTGGACTGGCCATCAGTTAAAGTCACTCAAATGAACCTAATCCTCAGAGCATGTCTTTGGACTGTGGGAGGAACCCAGGCAGATTAGGGGAGAACATTCAGACACACAGAAAGGCTGCTGGGTGGTTTCAAATCCAGGTCCTTCTCCCTGTGAGGCGACGCACATTTCAACGCTACAGACGGATTAGCACCAGTTGTTTGAGCACACTGGCCTGCCGGTTCTGGTTCTTTGTGGTGAAGAGATTTTACCGAGCAAAGTGTTAAGAGCTCGAAACGCAGCGTTCTGCTAAACCGGCAAATCGGAAACCTCTTTCGTAGAGTTTCTCCACCTCCTTCATCGTTTAATTCTTTTAGCGACAGCAGTGAAAAAAAAAAAAGTGAAGACGCTCAGTAAACCGTGCGGTATGCTCCGTGTAGGAGTCGGCAGTGAGTTCTCTCTCTGATTAATGAATGAGGCTTTGTGAGCGAGGTCGTCTGGCCCACGGAGCGAAGAGGCAGTCAGCTGATGTCCAGGTCCCCTGGTCATGAGCGGCAGACGGGGCGGGGTTCTGGCAGCGGTCCCAGAAGTCTCAGGGGACGGCCCGGGTAGGGTCCAAGCTAGTGTTGGTGCAAACGTGCGTCAGCCAGCCGACATGGAGCCGCCTGCTCGCCCCAAAACAACCAAGTCCGCGGAGGAAATTCACAGCAGAGAAGAGGAAGAGGGCTTTTAGACCCGAGCAGGCAGGGTTTATTGAGTGGACGTGCTCACTTCTTACTTTCCTTTTTATATGGTTATCCATATTTCACTGGTTTCCATTTGCAGGTACTTTTTACTCACTCTCACACACTGCAGGCAGTCAACCACAAGATCCTTTTTTTTAGTGTTTGATGTTATTTATTTTATCAGATCGTGTGGTTATTAAAGCTGATGGCTGTCCATTTCTGTTCTGTTAACAAACCAGATGTAGAAATCCAGATAAACCAAAGGACTTAAAAAAAGGAAGTTGCACAAGGTTTCTTACGACATACAACTGGATATACAGGATCCTGATCACTGACTGTGCTCACATGCTCAAAATGTATTCAGTTATGTTTATACTTATGACAACAAAGGAAGGCAATATTCATTCAAAGGGGTTTACATATACTTTTTCATATACTTTTTCATACTTAATGAAAATGAATATACCACTAATATCCCTAGTAACAAGCGGTCCTGCATACTCTACATACTACAAAAGCTGCATGGATCCAAACGATGCCTGATATCTTGATTGGAAAAAGCTCCATTTGAACAGGAATAAGTCCAAACTGTCATATCCAATATAGTGGAACATAGTGTCTACTGAGTCTGGATATTGTCGTTCTGTGAAGAACAGGGAGTGTTCGTTGGCATGTGACCGTAGTCGCTGCGCAATGCGCTTCCTGGTCATACTGCGGCTGTAAATCCTTTCCACGATATTGGAGGGATTAGGATGCTTGGCAGTTTCTCTCACTCTATGGCGTTTTAAAATATAATCGGCAAATCACACTAAACCAAATGGAGTGCCAACAACAACAACAACAGCAGCAGACCCAGCTTCATACAATGGAGTCACTGTATGAGCAGTTGGACAGTGAGACGTACTGTGTGGGGACAGTTTCAGTCTCGCACAACAGTAATTCATCCGATCCTCCCTGGAGGATTCATAGATACATGGTTTGTTCCCCGAAGATGAGAACTCGCCCTCTGCTGTCCGCCACAATGTGCCAGGTGGGACTTTGATACCAATCATCGGGATGCAACAGGTGTTGAATGGCAGACAAACGCTGCCTTACAAGTCAAAGGGAGGTCAGGACTGTTGCTCAGGCTCAGTCAGGGAAACCGAAATGATTTGTTCATTTCCCGACCGGGTCTTTGGATCTTTTTTTCACGTGACCGGCATTGGTTTAGTCAGAGACTATTTATTAAGGAGACGTGCCACTTCCTCAAAACAACTCCCGTAGGAAAACCCGTAACGGCAAAGATGGCGGTTGTATGCGCATGTCCCGCCCCTCCCGCTGGAAAGCCAATCATGTGCTTTTTAACAGTCAAGCCGGGAAACATTTAAGCCTATCGTCTGGTTCCACTGACGCATGCCCCGGGTTATGTCTGACTCTCTGCCCATTGATTGAGATAGGAGGTTGGTCTTGTTAGAGCTGCCCGGAGGCGTTGCAAAGATGGCGGCGAGTGGCATGACTTGCCTAAAAGGACTTTGGTTTAGTGGAGGAAACGGTTGCCTCATTCCCTTTTGCGTGACCGCTGTTTTAGAAAGACGTGAATGATATTTGTTCACAAGTCCTACTGACTGGTTTTGTTATTTTCACTCTTTCACGGTTTAGTGCAATTTTTAGTAATTGTTTAGTAATTGTTTGCCGTGATAATTGAACGGTAGTGTGATAATAAATGTAAATTTCAAATCATCGAAACTGTCATGGTACATTATTTTAATGCAACAATGTATTTTAAATTGGTGTCTGCTGGTTTCCCTGTCACTAGTGTGTGTCATATGTAGGGTATATTGTATGCACAAAATGTTCAAAATAACAATAACACCTTTAGGAAGGTGCAGTGAAAACGCTGGTTCATAAAGAGTTCTTTAGGATTTCAAATAATTTCCAGCATTTGATGAGCGTTTCCTTTCTCTGAATGATAGTTGTCGCTTGTAGCTCCGCAAGTCCACCATATTCAGTTCAATGTAGTGAACTTCAGAGAAAAAAATCTCTGCGTGCAGAGGAAGTGGTAAACGGGGGGGAAATGCATGCGGATACTCGTGTATTACCACACTACAAAACACTTATACTACATTAATAACACGTAGCTTTTGATATAATGTAACACTTTACCGTTACTGCAGAACATTGATTGCTTCATAGCAGAAAAGGCGCCGGGATGAACGCGGTTGTGTCGCATATACAAACATCGCACAACACTTGTTAGGCTTTCCAGAGGATTTTTAGACGACAATACTGAAGACCAGCCAACTCGTGTGTGAGCTCGACCCTTGCACTTATTTGAACCTCTTCGCTCTGCCAATGAAAATAATTAGTTCGGTTCGCTGTACTTATTAACATATGTAATAAAGAACCTTGAGATTGTTGAGGACACAAACAAATCTGAAGCCTGTTGGGTGTTCGGTCAGCAGACTAGGGTCCAAGGCTCAGCCTTTATGAACATGGCCCAGTCTGCGGAGAATCACACAAGTGGAGTAATTACAACAGTTGCAGATTCCACAAAGACCCAGGCGGGTAGTTTTCAAACGAGAAACTAGTTATTTATTCTAATGACGCCTCAACCACCTACCATGACCTTTGGTCCTGGGAAATCCCAAGTGATGTTCCCATTATGTCTGGATAGGTTCATGTGAAGCACTTTGAATGGTCTTGTTGTTGAAATGTGCTATACAAATACAATATTTCCTAACCCTAACCCTGCGTCGCCTTAGATGCCCGGCCTGGGCCCCTCTCTGACGGCGGTGGACTCGGGGCTCCTGTCGGCTCTCGCGCCGGGCCAAGTGACCCTCTCCTTGTTCATGTCTTCCCCGGATGAGGACGCCGTGGCGGGCACCGGGGTCATCCTGCCGTACTCCAGCACCGGTACTTCTTCTCCTCCTTGACCATTAGGTCTGGCGCCTCTTTCCATTTGTGCCACAAAAAAAAAATAATAATAATATTGCAGCCAGAAAAAGCAACTCGGTTGATGCGAGTTTGCACCTGAGGAGGTTGGTGGTGGCATCGATGGGCTCTAGTGTGTTGAGCCGGCCAAACTAAAGGTCTTTCTCTCGCCCGAACACAGCAGCTACTAATGACTTTGTTCCCTTTTTAGATCCAGTCCCCGGATCTTGTAACCCGAAGGTCAACCTGGACATCGACCCGAACGTCTATGTCCACTACAACCTCTACGAGACCACCGTCCGCTTTGCCCCGGCCAACTTGGGGTACGAAAGGTAAAACGCCAGAAGGATGGGCATTGTCTGCTTGGCTGCCCCTCCCTATTCCAAAAGCCCCGTCAGCCAAGGCCTGTGGGCAAAGCACCTCGTTGTGTATTTCCTCTGAAATCATCTCGTGCTCTCTCTTCCATCTGCTCTGTGGTTGAAAGCGCTCGCCCGGGGCGGATGAGCCCGGGACTCGCTCACGTGTTGAGTCATTTCCTTTTGTGGCATTTGTTACCCGGCAGGCCCGAGCAGCAGAGTCCGCTGTGGTCAAATCGCTCGGAAAGTTTTTTTGTTTAACCTTTTCGTCCTTGCGAGGAGGTGGCTCTTCAGGGCTGGTGGAAGGAATCCTCTTTGAAAATGCCAAACCGAATGCGTTAAATGTTGTTTTCAGCCCCTTACCCACAGCGGTTTGGACCCATTCTCGGCTCTTTGTTGAATGTCAGTAATCTCCAGTTAAAGCTCCACTTGTCTGACGTGTCTGACGGGGAAAATGACCTCAGTTATCACATTAGTTGAGGAGTCCACATGGTGACCAATACTACCTCGCTTCCAGATTCCCCAGCCCGAGCTGTTCCACTGGCAGGTTCCACTGGTATGTTCACGCTGACTAGAGGGCAAAATTAAACGTACTGTAATGGTAAAATATGTTAAAACATAGTCTTATGCTCATTGTCTGTATTAAAGTGACGTGCAAAAGCAGAGTGATTCAAAAGTTTCCTTTTGCAGCTGTGTCTGAAGAAAGGAGGGTAGTCAAACATGCCTGGGAAATGTGTCAAGTGGGACAGGCGATTGTAATTGGGAGAGAATCCGAATTTGTAAATTTCAAAGTAAAACATTTTTCAGTTATTTCTTCTTTCTGTGCGACCCGGTGCGAAATGGCCCACAGGCCAGTACCTGGTGGTTGGGAACCACTGATATAGAAGGTGAATCATATATACCAGTGGTTCCCAAACTGGGGGTCTTTTTTGGTTCGGTCTTACAATGTCCCCATATCCTCTCAGGGGTATCTTGACAGAAAACGTTAAATACTAACATGATGAGTTATAATAATACCTGAAGTCGTGCGGCTCTCCATCAGGGGAGAAACTCCTCCGGCCTGCGACACATCGACGGAATCGGACACGCGCTGGCGGCTGCGGTACGACATCTACCAGTACTTCCTGCCCGAGAACGACCTATCAGAGCGCAGCCTTTTCGCCGCCATTCAGGCCGTGGCGGACGTCCAGGGCGTGATGAAGAACGGCAGATGGGTGGGACGCCAAGAACACCATTGTTCCTCCCGCTGCTATTGGCTTGTTAACAAGAGAAGCTCACTTGTCCTTGGGCCCGTCCCGCTGCAGGTCATGACGCTGCTGTCGTCCGATGTGAGCACGGCGGGGTTCAACTCCGTCCCCGGTCAGGGCGTCGTGTACTCGGTGGTGGTCAGAGACCCGCTGAGGAACACCTCGGCCTCCTACGTCCCCGCCCACACCTACGCCTGCAGCTTCGCCTCCACTCTGGACGGCTGTTACACACTCGGTGAGCTCCGTCATTCCACTGCTTATAACGGGCCTTTTAAGATTAGGCTGTTATATTGTCGGCCGGCTGGTAAAGTTAGGTTTGTGCTGATTCCCTTGAAAATCCAAAATGATTTTTCCATTGGCAGAAGATAATCTCTAATAAATAAAGGGATGTTTGGTCGAAAGGTTTAACTGTAATATCACCACATCAATGTGTAAAAAGAGACCAATGTTATATATCGGGTCACTTATAGGCACAGAATCCTAAGACATGAATTCACTCCCCAACAAATCAGTAAACGGAAAGGAATAACAAGGGGTTCACACCGCAGATGAAGTCCCTGCAAGAAAATGTATCTTATTAGAAAATGAGAAGAATATAATATTGTGGCTTTTTGGGGTGAAAGCAAAAAATAAATCAAAATCCCACTTTACAACCGAATGAACCGTATTGAAGCTGCAGGGCTTCCTGTTTCCTATTTTTTATAATCATGCCCCTATTATATAACAATACATCTTGTTGTTATTCAATTGAACTTTTATTTTAATTTGATTTCAGTTGGCTTCAAAGAAATGTTAATACAACTTATGTTTGGGACTAAATCATTATGTAATGATTGTGGACCTTTGAATTAGACGATCTCTAACTAGATTCCGAAGATTGATTAAATATATTGAGTTGTTTACTTTCATTCTCCCAAATCCATCCATCAATTCATCCCTTTAATCCATTTGGCCTTCCCCGCTGTGCAAGGCCTCCGTTGTGTGGTTGTCTGCCACTCGCTGTCATAAATTCATCTTTCATCTAGTTTTAAGCAATGTTTCTATAACGTACAGAATAAACACTGACGGAATCCTAACTGGGAAAAGACTGTTTTGAAGACGGATCCCATGACCTCAGACACCAAAGTCTCCAGATAAAATACAGGAAATGCCCCTCAGAGATATCAGGACGGTTTTAGCAGAGGTTAAAGGAATACTGGGAGAGAAAGTTTGACCTTTTGCCGCTTTGAACACGGATCCTAATTTTTCATATTTTCCCTTTTCAGGAAAGGTCTCCACAAAGATTTTCTTCACCATCGCTGGCCTGGCAGGCCTGTTTGTCTGTTTCTTCGGACATCGATTCTTTAAATGTGGTGAGGGGTGATGGCTTCATGCCACTTTGTTATGGTGTTATCATATATTATACATGTATTTTGAATCCCCCTCATAACATCATGCCATTCATTCGTTGATAAACCGAGTTCTCTGCGAGGTCCCTCAGCCCAGCAGTATCGTCCGAGGCGTTCCCAGGACCCTTCCTGTGTGTCTTGGGTTTAGTTCCTCCTCGAAATCCTCTTCAAAAAGGCCTCCTCGCTGAACGCCGGTATCAGCTGTCCCCTTTGGACGAGAAGGAGCAGCGGCTCTCATCCTGAAGCTCTGCCATCTCATTTTCCGGTCACCATCCCAAGCTCAAGACCAAGAGTGATTCAAAGACCCTTTGTAAAATGGTCCAGGAAAGAGTTGTAGCACACTGTGTGTAGATGAGGGAAACTCGGGGCCCCCTTCTGGAACCAGTGAGGTGAGGCTCTAACAAGGCCTGCAGGCAGCAGTGGGACGTCCCAGAGGTCATTGACCTGTTGACTTGGGAATCGAGCACTGTGGTCGTCAGTCTGAGAAACCAGTTGCTTTAAAAGAGCCTCCCTTTTTTTCACTCAGACTAAAGACGCCACGTCTCGTCTATTTCCAGACACGGTTCACCTTACGGTCAGCAGAGTAGATTAGAAGGGGTCACAGGTCATGTTTGTTATTCTTGTACTTCCAAGTGGAGATGTAGAAAATGACTTAACCAGGGTTGAAGCTGTGGCGTTGATACTTTTACTTCATTCCTCGTAGTTGTCATTTAAGTGGCAGACAGTGACGATTGGGCCTGCCTCTCGTGTGATGAGATCCTACGGCGCGTTGGAACTACAAGGCATTTTCTTTACTCTTTCTCTCCCTCTGTTTCTGCCTCTTTGTCATGCAGAGTTGTTTTGCATGGGCTTCAGCTTTGCAACGTTTTTCTTCTTTGTGCTGATCACGAGGACCACAGATCTGGACTACGACAGTGAGTTTTTTGTTGTTTTTTTTTTGACCATTTGCAAAGCGTTGGGCTTGCGTGACTCAAGCCGCTCGCTATGAAGAACCTGAATGCGAGTCCGTGTCTCCGCAGTGCGCCTGGCCGTCTCCGTGGTGATCGGCGTGGTGGGCGGGGTCCTCCTGGTGATGAGCTGGTGGCGCTTCGGTACCGTCATGGCCTGCGTGGTCGTGGTTGGACTGATGCTCGGCTTCCTGGTCGCCTCCACGGTCCTCTTCACGCCTCTCGGTAGGAAGCAGAAGCCTTCAGTAGCTCTTTACACTGTCATGTGTAATGTATTGTTCCTGTGGGTCGTGCTCTCTGCTTAGGTGACCTCAGCATACTCAGACGCTCCGATGCCGTTTTCTGGTCGACCTTCTGCTGCATCATGTTCATCGTTCCACTCTTCTTCGTGCGATGGCCCAGAGAGGTAACGCTCTGTAAATGTAACCATTTCTGTCACTTCCTGTGTGTTCCTTAAAGGATGCAGACGGTGACCTCCGTCATCTTTAACGGGTCCAATGCCTGTTTCAAACCACTGAGCGCTTGTAGGCGCGGCCTCTGTCGAGGGGCGTCTCGGCTTCAACCCGAGTCCTTGTAGGATTTTAAAGTTACTTTGGTGCCATCTAGTGGTACTATGAAAGGATTCCGCAGTGATCAGCATCACCTCGTTAGAAGTACACTATATGAATAACCTTTGACTTTGCACTCATTTATGTTCACTTCATCATTTGTTTGTTTTGTATTGACAAACAAAAAGAACAATGTACTTTATCCGGTGGTGGTTTTTGTCTGCTTTCTCCGACACCAGGGAAACATCGTCACATGCGGCGCCGTCGGTGCCTACGCCGTGATTCTGGCCGTCAACGCCTACACCTACACCAGCCTGTCCTTCATCACGCTGAACATCCTCAAGCGCTTCCTCAACGACAACTTCAGCGCCGTGTTCACCGACGTGCCCTTCCAAGGCGCAGGTGAGTCCACAGCGCCGCCCAAAGACATATACACTAGATGTCGCATTCGGGCTCTAAGCAGTACGTCAAAACCGCCGCCATCTTACTACGGGGTTCTCTCAATACTTTTCAATGGACTATGCCAGACTTTTGTGCTGCCTTTGGCTGTTCTAATGAAAGGAATGAATTCCAGGGTTGGCGGGTCGCAATTGCACGTCGGTCAGACACAGAAGTTGTCCAAAAGGGGGGAAAAAAAAAAAGCTCCATACCCCGGACAGTGGCCCAAAGTGTTTATCCACTTATCCAAATGTATCCACTTTATCCGGGAGAGACAACGCACCGCACCGAAGCCCTTGTCTCAGCTCCAGGACCTTCCTGCCAATGTAAATTCCTTGTCTGTTAACTTATACATGGCGATTAAACATTTTTCGGTGCTAAAAAACTAGAAAATCACATTAGATTCGGACTATTTACGGTGCCTTCATTGACGTTGGTGCGTTGAAAAAGGATCGGCTCCCCCGTAGCAAGATGGCGGCTCTATTGACGTATTCGTGCCAATGAGCAATCGTAACGAATGCGACATCTAGTGTATATGTCTATGAGCGCCAGTGACTGCCTCAGCGGCGCTAGTCGGGTCAAATGTTCACCGTCTCGTCCCTCCGTCAAACCAGACTACGTCATGGTCACGGTGTGGGCGGTGCTCTGCGTCTGCGGCGTCGTCCTGCAGCTGTACCGGGAGCGCACGCGCCCCTTCTTCCCGCCCAGCCCGTACCTCATGTGGCTGCAGGAACGCGAGCGCCGCAAGACCAACGTCCTCGACCCGAGCTACCACTTCCCCCCGCTGCGCAACCGCCTGCTGGCCCGAGCGCGGCAGCTCACCAGGAGGATGGAGCCGGCCGGAGAGCACACGCCTCTGCTGCTGTAAGCCCGGTGCGGCCCGCGGCGCCCAGAGAGGCCCGAAGGAACGCCGTCCCTCAGAACTGTCTGCGGGACATTGACTCCAGGTCAGCTGACTGGAAGACGGTCCCAGTAGGACGTGGTCATGAGTGGACATTGACACTCTGAGTTATGATTTTTTAATAAGAGCAAAAAGGGTTTTGTGCCAAAATACTGACCTTTTTATTCCTGAATGCCACTTTTATTTAACTCTTAAATGACATTTAAACAAATGACAGAACGTGTCAGAACAGAAGAGGATCGTTCGTTTCTTTGAAGGTGTAAAATGTAGCTGTAGAAGCTTTTCGCACTGAAGTCACAAACTACTAACAGTTAGCAAAGCGAGGCATTTTACCTTAGTTTGCTTTAACAGGTTAAGCGTATGGGATGCTTTTATGTTTTAGATGCTGAAGGTACTGCTGGGGAATGTACCATGAAGCTGGTTCAACAAACTCAGGGTTGCAGAATTGGTTCAGAATCGACAAAACCAAACCAATCAGGCTTTATTGGTACCATGACGCCGCTTATCAACTGAGTTTGTCAACCCAGGCTTTGATCCTCAAACTCTGATTACTCCGCGCGCGCATGCACATAAAAGAGCAACCGAACAACCAATCACGTTTGATATGGAGAGAGAGAGAGAGAGCAGGGAAGAAGAGAAAAGCAGCAGAGAGAAATATATTTTTCTGCAGAGGAGCAAGAAATTATTCTTCAGCAATATGAAGAATGTAAAAATGTTTTTCAAGCACGCAGTAACACCGTCTCTGCTGCCAAAGCAAGATAACAACATTAGAGGAACATTGCTGAGAGCGTTAATGCTTAAGTTAAAAAAATATATATATAAAAATATAATTCAAACCATTTGCGGTAGAGTAAGTGCGGCTTCAACGAGTCACATTTGTTATTTGCGGCTCAACAAGTTCACAAAGATAAGTTATTCCTTCCGCAGAATATCTGTATCTTTCATACACAGAAGTATCAGGAAAGTCAAGGGGATTGTGTCTGTCTCTACGAAGTGCTCTTCTAACAATCTGCGCTGAGATGTCCACAGGATTTGGAAGAAAAGGTGAAGCCGCAATGATCGCAACAGAGAACAGAAGCCAGGAATTAACTACGTCAGCTGTTTCTTTGCTCACCGCTGATTGGTCAAACTTCTCGGATCCAGAACATAACCTGCCCCGGAGCAGGTTAGCCGTGCAGCGTAAGTTACCATGGCAACGAATACCGATTGAAGCCGAGCCACTTTCATGGTACCGAAAACCCGGGGTTGGTGGAAAGTAAGCTGAAACTTAGCTGGCTAGCCACCTAAACCAGCTTCATGGTACAGGCCCCCGGAGTCATGCGGGTCAGGAAACCGAACACGATCCTCACAAACAAGCCACAAAAGAGAGGCCGACAAGTTGAATAAAGATTGCACGGTTTTTACGTTGGCCTTTATACAGAAGAGAAATGCACACTAATTGTTCTCTGCAGTCACTGTGTCAGAGCAGTTTGTTTTAGCCTTTTGCTTTTATGTTTGTCTTTTTGCACACTGGATTTTATTGTACTGACAATGAGCACCCTTCTAATCTATGAACGTCTTTAAACTAGTTTGTGCCGGGACTTTTCTCAGGGTTTCGCGCTCAGCTTTAACACAACAATGCACAGAGACCACTCTTGGTCCTCAAGTCTGTAAATGCTTCTAGGTATTTTATTTGGCTTCTATTTTATTTTGATTTTTCTCAAATAAAAATACATATGACCTCAGTTCAGGACCCTGAAATCACAGAGCTAAATGGAATTCAGCCATCATTCATATTAGTATTTATACTTTTGCTTTAATCTTTTGCAACATGCCGAAACATCCTTTATATCAACTTCCTGTGTCCCTGGAAGTTGTTGTCCACAAGTCTAATCCCGGTTGATAACACCGGATTCCTTTTAAACCGCTGGTTGTCCCTGATGTCTCTGATGAAAACCAGTGTATTTATTACGAGGATGAATAAAATATTGTGTGGTTTGCATTTTATGTTCATTCAAGTAAATTTATTCCTGTATTCCATCGTATAATCCAATAAGAAATCACAGCACTCAGCCACCCATCTCTGCCCCGGTGTAGTGTTCTTTAGCACCACTGGGGGCAGCAGAGCACGTGGGACTAGAGGCCTGCACTCTATCACAGGGGATTTCATTTCTTTTGATTAGTCAGACTCCTCACGGCATTGGGGGAATGTTCTGGGTTCATTGGACTCCATTTTGCCAACATTACAGAAGTTTTCTTGAGTCCTTCAAACTGATGTCTTTAACTTTGAGAAGCTTGCATTCCATTATCACAGTACATTTTTACAAAAATATTGTTTTTAAGAACGCTCAACCTACTTTTCTTTAAGTTAGCACACGTCGTGGGTTTTGAATCACCTGTGAGGTTTCTCCTTGGGTGACTTGGTTCAGTTCATTACCGCCAGTGAGACAAACGTGAAAAAGAGGAGTTGAGGGTTTGCGTTACAGGCCTCCCGTGGCCCCTGCAGCACTCTCCTCCTCTTGCGGGGGGGAAGGGAGGGTGGATCGGGTGGGGCTCTCTGTTCAGGGGCACCGGAAATGAGTCGGGTTTATTTAGCCTCTTTTCCCCATGATTTAAATACTTGTACATCCCATTACATTATGCTTTCATCCAAAGCGAGAACATTGCACGTTTAACCCATTGGCTTATACGTTTTGCCCGGGAAGCAATTAGGAGTCAGGTATCTTGCACATGGGGCAGCCAGGATTCCAACCACCAACCTTGCAGTTCCCAGCAGACTCTCTACTCCATGGGCCACCATCGGCCAGTAGTTTGGGCGTACTGCAGTGTTTCTCACAATGGTTTCTTTTAACTTTGTATTAGGAGGCGCTTTGGGACTTAAATATTCCCCAGTAATTAGTTGCTCTTAAAGTGAAGCGGAATTAGCCTCTAACAATGTTAGTTTCATTCCACAGTCTGTTGGGTATTCAGGCTAATAACGCGTTAAGGCTTCAGAGGAAACAAATCCTCAAAAACACTTAAAGCCGAATGAATGTGAAATATTTTGGATGGTCTTTAAAACATTTGTCCATTTATTAATTAAACTGACGAAAAGGTAGCCGGAACAAGACAAAATCAACAAAATCAACATTAAAATGCCGACAAACAGAACGGTTCATATAAAGTGCCAAACAGAAAAGCCTCAATGATAATATTTATACACACACACACACACACACACACCACACACTGAAAAACTAGATTTTTACACAAATATTAGAAACTACATAAAAAAACCGATTCTATCGCGTCATTTCGAGGGTTTTCTGTTTAAAATAAAAAGTGTTTGATCAGTAGTTCATCTGCGAGTCCGGCTTTTCTCTGGGAAACCAAAGTCATGAGTGCTCGTACATACTGTGCAATTTTCATCAATAAAAACTCTTAACCACCTCCACCATCTAATACATTCTAGAAACAAAACATGTCTGACGAAGGCACACAACAGGAAGTTCTGTTCCCGATGACGCCTTGTCCGGCGCCATCCAGAAGAATCATCACATCTACATACATCAGACACATATATTGCATCCCACGATCCACCAGCGAAAAATGTGTTCTCACTGGGGAGCAGAAAAAAAATCACCAGAAACGATTCCCAAGTTGTCAAGAACAAGTCCCAGTTGTCACTGAGCTCCACAAACGTCAACTTTGGTAACCTGTTGTAGAAAACACGAGCTCGCCCGCTGCTCTGCGAGGAATACAAGAAGAATCGGTTCACCTAAGTGCTTCTGGCTAACCCATGGTCGTTTCCTCTTATGATGTGCGGAGCTAAAACCACAAGATTTGCGGTTTCTGGTTACAGAAGAACCGACGAATAAAAAAGGTTCTTCTGCAAAAGTCAGATGACACAAATTATTTGTAACGGCTTCACATGTAACAAGTTCAAATGGAAATGTTGTGCAAGTTTTAGTGTTGAGCAGGTTGGCTGATTGTTCAACCACTACACAGACAAAGACATACAAAAAAGATCACAAGGAAAAGACTAACAAACCAACGTACAGAAAAACAAGCCAATTTCAAAAAAGCCAATTTCAAAACAAAAATGTTTTTTTTTGATGAGGATTAGTGACGACTCGTCTACAGAGACCGCTCCGTCACGTCATCCTGCTCCGTCATGTCCTCTGCCTCCTCCGACAGCTCATTTCAAAATAAGGGTCCTCTCCTTTGCTCTTGTGTTGTTGAACCTTCTCCGGCTGTGCGGCTCTGACGTTGGCTCCGGTTTTCTTTGGGGCCACGCCGAGTGCTGGAGTCGCGCCCGGCTTTAGAGCGGCCTTCCCGCTGATGGGGCCCGCTTCCCTTCGGCCCGCCTGCTGTGCTGTGGCCGGTGTTTTCCGATTGGCTTTAATGTTGGAAGACGGGCCTGTGTTGCCCACTGGGATGCGCCCGGGGAAAGCAGCGGCGGCGGCGCGCGGAGGGGCAGCCGTGCTGCGGGGGGGGAGGGGGGCAGCGGCTACCTTGTTGGTCACAGGCCCCTTGGCTTTGGCTGTGACCTCTTTGTTCTTCGGCAAAGAGCAGGGTGGCTTTGGCGGCCCCGGTGAGGCGGCGCGGGAACTGGCGTTGGGGGTCCGGGCAGTCGGCGCCGCTGCACCTCTCGTGGCCGTCCGCACCCGCCTGGCGGCCTCTAGACGGAGGCGCGAGGCCGGTGATCCCGGGCGGCGCTGTGCGAGGAGGCGCGAGCGCTGGTTGGCACCTGATGGGGGCCTGCCGTCTTTGGGGGCGGGGCCCCGAGCTGCCGCGGGGCGGGGCACAGTAGCGGCGGTCGGAGAAGTGCAGGGGCTGGAGGGCTTGGGGCATTTGGAAGACGGCTCGGGGCAGACGGGGCTGCGGGGGTGCGAGGCGGGGCCGCGCCGTGGCGGTCTGAGCTTCGGCTTGGAGGCGGGGCTCGGACCTGCGGGCGCAGGCGATGGAGTCAGGGCTGGGCGACGGACCTGCGCACCCCGAGCCCCCGGGACAGGAGGCGGTTTGGAGCCTCCCACAGGCGTGGACGGCAGAGAGGAGCAAGCTTTGGCGGTGGTGGTTGGCAGGGGCAGCTGGGTGGGCTTCCTGGGGGAGGAAGGGGTTCCCTGCAAGTTCTTCCTGGGCACAGAGGCAGCGCCCTTCCTGGGCATCGTGGGGGTGCAGGCCGGGGAGGCGGCGTTTGAGCGACTCATCTGGCCTGCGGCGGTTGCAGGCGCCGGCTTGCAGGCTGAGCGGGAGGAGGAAGAAGACGAAGATGTGCAAGAGGAAGAGGAGGACGAGGACGAGATGAGGTCATTGACGGCGGCGAGGGGGTCCATGTCGGGAGGAGGGGTTGGCGCCGCGTTGCAGCGGTGACCTCCCAGGCCCGGGGGGCCTTTCTGAAAGGCCAGGATCTTCTGCTCCAGAGTGGTGAACTGCAGCACTCGCAGAGGGTCGTACTTCGTCAGGAAGCCGCGCAGTGTGTCCCAGCCGCCGCCCACGCGCACCATCACATGTTTCCCATGAAGCATCTGTGTGGGAAAATAAAAAAATCAGCTGGTCAACCAAAAGCCACGTTTGCTTTGATCAGAAATCAACAGTGACGCAAAACAGCCACTTTGGATCTATAAATGAGAGAGCGTCCCGGCTCCGAGGGCAGCGGAGTCATTATGATGTCGTCGGCACCGAGTAACAAGCTTACGTGTGTGGACTCACAACCTCCAGGGATGTGGTGAAGACTCCTGCAGCTCTGCCACAGCTCGCCCTCTCTCACACACAAACACATACAGGAGGTCCTGATGCGTATCGTAATAGGGTGTGAACAGTATTTATGGTTGTACTATACATCACATCTTGAACATTGCAACTTTTGCCAGCATCTTTAGCTTCCTTTTCCCAAATTGTCTGGATGGAACTGGATTCTAAATGTACAATAGATTAGTGTTGGGAAGGTTAGCGCATTCATTTATTAATGACAGCAATTATTTGAACGCTTCTTAACCAATGAGAGCCTACGGGGGCGGACCACAGAGCTGCATGAACCGACAGAAACAAAGTGAGTGTTTTTTCCATTTTTGATTGGGATTCTCCAAAAGGAAATCCAGTACAAACATGTACTTCACAGACTAAGAAGTCCCTGCACACTTGCTACTGAAAATAGATAATTGATTGATTGATTGATTGTTTATGCTGCTCCCTGCTGACCTGGTAACCATTTTAAAAGTTGACTTGTGGGCAGCTTGTTTATTTTTGAACTAGATCTCATAGCTTTGGATCGGATTATTTGTTTTAAAAAAATTAATTAGTTTAGAATAGTTTAAGTGGAGATTTGAAATGAATATTTTAACTTTTATTGTGTAAAGGGAATACGACTGAAGTGTTTACAGAGTCTCAGTAACACAATGCTTAACCGTCACATGCTAAATCAGTGCATTGCAACCGCCTGACCAACTGATCTGGATTACTAGCGTGCGCTGAGCCGAACAGAGCACTCACCCGAATAAAGAGGGTCTTGTCTCCCAGTCTGTAGCGTCCCTCAGACAGGTACTCAATGGAGACTCTGTTGGCACAGTTGCAGGGTAGGTCATCCGTGGCGTGCTCCTACGAGACACAGCAGAGGTCACAGGGCGGCCGTGTGGGCAGGAACACGTATGATATTATCATTTAATCCCAACAGATGGCTGGAAAACCAAAACGATTGAGGTTCTCCAGTTTTTGTACAAATGCAACACTGACGTGTCAAACAATGGCCAAATGGGTTTTCCTCTGAGAGGAGACAGAAGATAACTGGCAGCATTTGCTGCGGGCCGCTCATTTGAATGTGTCAAAGAAAATACACATCTGGCAACATGCATACTAGCGAAATGCTTTCATCCAAACCGCCTTCCGCTCCAGTGGGTGTGTATTTTTGGCCCAGATGTCTCCTATGGGAACATAACCATAACCTCTTGTTTTCCTCCCTGGCCTTATTTAGGGGAATTAACCCTGTAGAGATCAGCTGTGCCGAGTGTGTGCGTGTGCATGTGCGTGCACGCCTGCGAGTGAGTCACGGCTGCCAAATGCCACGTGGTCAGCTGCGAAGTGTCAGCACCCGAAGGGTGTCGGGGACGCTTCCCCAAATGGGTCGCACATGGAGCGCCGGCGTGATCGGCCGGGGGGCGCCGCGGACGCTCGCTGCGTGCGCCTGCGTCGTGCGCTGTGAGCTCAGACCAATCGGCTCGCCAGCGCTTTGCGGACAACGAGAGCAACCAGGTGAGGGGGAAGGAAAGAGAAAAGGTGCGTCTGAACTCACCCCGGGCTGGTAGAGGCCGCCGTGCTGGCAGCACACGCTGAAGGTCTTGACGGCCGGAGGCGGCTCCTCGGCCATCAGCAGCGTCTCCTCCAGCTCGATCTCCTTCTCCAGCTTCACCAGCACAGGGGGCTCCACCCCGTATCTGAGGGACACACAACAGAGTTCACCTTTGCCTCTCCTCCTCCTCCTCCTCCTCCTCCTCGCCCTGCACTCAAACGCTCACCTGGAGACGATGCGGCCGATCTGCAGGAGGCAGAGGCAAACTTGCCGAGGCTCCTTGTGCAGCACTGAGGCAAAAGAAGGCGACAGTTTACGGTCAGACGGTGTGAAGAAGCAGCCGCAGATGACACGGAGGAGGCGGGATCAAAATGTGCGTCCTACACTCTAGAAACGTGACACGGAGATAACGTTAGTGATTCCCTGGCGGGGGCGGGAGGGGGAGGGTTGTCGGGTGATTCGTGCAGAAGAGTAGAGATCCTAACTTGAAAAGCCGCAAAACAGCACGTAAACTCAATTCCCAACAGCTTCCTCATCGCCTTGGATAAAATGTTCACACGGTTCATCTGGCAGGGTAAAATTGTTAGAATGAAAATCGGTGTAAAAAAAACCGCTGTGAGTCCCGAACATTAAAGTTCTACTACTGGCACAAACGTAGTATTGGATGGGTGAATCCACAGGCTACAGATGCACGGAGTCGCCAAATTGTGGCTCACTCCCTTTAAAGAACTGTCCCTTCATGACTTACAAAGCCTCATGAAGAGGTGCAATGGACTCATTTCAAGGCCTGAGGAGCAAATACGCTCTCCTACAGTTACATTTATTCCGCTAAGTAGAAGCAAGACATTATATATCCCAAACCCCACATGCTCCAAACGTGTGCTTTTTTGGAAGAAATCCAACAAATACCGAGAAGATTCATTTCTCATGTCTATGCAAACCTTTTCCCTTAATTACCGAACTGACCGCAACCGCAAACTGTGGCAGATTGACATCAATTATGGAAAACACACTTGTGATTTTGAGCTGTAGCACAGACAGAGAAAGATATTTCAAATATTTGGCTTTGCAGACCACTGCTGAGGGAGAGGCTTGGCCTAGGTTCCCCTACTTGTAGTACATTTAATTCTGAAGCTTGAACAAATACACACATTCTCTGCAAATGTGCAAGTATACAAACATTTTGGAGCGAAGCGAAGCAAAGGAAGAGGTGGTTTCCCTGACATGACTTGGTGCTTTCCCCCTTCTCGACGGCTTCAGGCAGCCAAAGTAAAGAACCAACGCTAAACGGATTGGAATACTGTCTCAGAGCACAAAAAACTATTCTCAGATCCTGGACTTATGAACATAATGGGATTGTGCTCGTTCTTTCTCTGGGGAAGTTGACTCCGGGCTCCATAACAATGCCAAAGGATTCATGGAGACATGAAAACAGTCCTAGACTCTGCCCAAAGTAATAAACAGCTGTACCGATACGGACTCGACGTGATGACACAAGATGACCCAACGTCTGACTGGTGCTGTGCAAACGGGACATTATACGCTGTGGTTGTTATTGTTTTTTTGTTGTTGTCGTTTTATTGCCCACCTCCTTTATTTCTCTTGTCTATCGCCTTCTCTTGCATTGCATCCTTGAAGCGCGACCTGTCCTCGTAGTGAAGTGATCCCCCACACATCGTACTCAGGATGATTGCTCTCTGCGACAGATCCTATTAAACCATTAAGAAGTGAGGCTTAAACCACTGAGCTCCGCAAAGCAGCTTACAGCCGCAGTCTAGTCCGTTTCGCCCCGTTAACATCCTCCACAAGAGTTAAGAGTTAACTACATTCATGTTCTTATTAAACGGACAGAGTCATCCTCGGAGTAAATATTTAATAGAACTTCTTAAGGGTTTGTCTCCTCTTGCATCCGACTGCACAAAGCATCATGGTTCTTCCTGCTTGGACGTTGCTTTGACTTTGTACCGCTTGTTCCTTTCGTTTGATCAGGGTTTTGAAAAGATAAAGTTGTGACAATATTTGCCAGGTTACTGTGGGTCCCTGCAACACGCGAGAGAAAAATCGCACGTCGGTGGCTCTTACCGAGGCCCTCCGACTCAAACAGGTAGGTCTCCTCCACGCCGACGTGGCGGCACCAGGCCAGGAAGTTGGCCGTGTTGTCTCGAGCAAAGAAGGAACCCGGAGAGGCGTCCCGCTTGCACGCGATCTTCCTCGTGGAGAAAAGCTGTGTGGGGGGGGGGGAGCAGATCACAGGAGCTGCTAACTGAAGCGCAAATGAATCAAGTCAGCCTCAGCACCCGCCCCCTTTGCCTTTGGTCGGCGGGTCCGACTCACCTTGCCCGCCGCGGAGGGGCAGCTGTGGGCGATCTTTGTCTGCAGCACGCCGATAAGCTGGCACAGCTTCACGCCGTTGTTCAGCTCCTCCATGAAGAACTCGGCTCTCACCTCCTCGCCTGCAAAACGGCAACACGCACTTTACAGCACATTGTTCTGTTAAAAGACGTTTTGCCGGCGAGGGGCGCTTAATAAGAGATGAGATTCATCTTGTTTATGTCGGTCCAAACCACGTCTCTGATTAATAATATATAGGGCACAGATTTAAGAAAAGCGTTTGCCTTTCTACAGAGTCTTTTGTGTTGATCCCAGCGTTTCTTACGGCGCTCCCATGACCCCTGGTTGTAAATCACCTCCCTGAGAAACTCATTAACAGGCAACGAGAGCTGAATTCACATCGGGAACAAAATCCCACAACACCAAGCGACAAGAGACCGCTCCAGCCCTGAAACTCTATCCGCTGCACGCCATCCGTTTGTGCGGCATCCGAGCCGGGGGGCAGAGAGTGGGGGGGGCAGCATCGCACTGCATAACTCTATATATATTCTAGGATGCATGTTGCTGCCGCCCCGTAGCGCCCTGTACCTGCACGCATTCCTCGCGAGAAACTCAGAAACACAGTTTCAGCGGCCAACAATGGAGTCGGTTTCCAGTGAGCTTCAGTTTCCTCAGGGCTCCATTGTGTCACAGGGGACAATAGGGGTCGGTATAATAGTAGAGAAGGATGCAATGAGGGATTTTGTTCCACTTCCCCCGTTTCTGTTTGCCGGGGCGCAGTTGGAAATGGCAGCATCCAAATCCAATTACAAAGGAGTCAAGTGTGCTTTGGTATTTTTCCTATACAGGGGCGGGGGAGGGATAGGGAGAGGGCGGGGGGAGAGGGGTGGGGTAGGGGGGAGGCGAAATAACGCAGCCGCCCTGTGTGGATTCACATAGCACGACTTGACAGTGTGGGTTGCCAGGTCGTCATTGGCAATCATTTTTGAGAAGAGTTTAAGAAGAATTCTTAGCTTATGGTTGCCATCATTGGTCTCAAATACAAAAGCAAGGCGAACCCAAAAAATAGATTGTGTTTGTTCCATCCGCGATAACAGCTGGACCCATTACATGCCACTACATTCTACCCCAGCAAAAGAAACAACATCGACCTTCTGTGAAATATGTCAAAGCAACATACCAGGCGGTGCGTGAGGGGAAAGGGGAGGTCTGCCCGAGTCTGCATGCAGCTCTTACCCAGCATGCCGCTGAGCCAGATGGCCAGATCCTCCTGCATGGGCACCAGGGTGGCTTCATGTCGCACCGCCAGCCACTGGTCATACTGGAAGACGTCGGTGAGGCCGGGGCCGTGCCGCTGGGCCAGCGGGCTGCGCGGGCTCCTGGGGCTCCGAGGGTGCAGCGACGGGGCGTCGAACTTCTCGCCGAAACACACCTGGACACGAGAGACAGAAAAGAGGACGGAAGATTGGCGAGCATATTCATTCTTTCTCTCTCTCTCATCTCCCCATTTATTATATTTCGCTGTAAATCCCAAAGGAAGAACACAGGCGACTGCATGCCGTCGCACTCCACTGGTTAAATGGGTGTCTGCTACTGGTTGACGGTGCGGGACTCGGTGCCTGAAGCGGGCCGCTGATCACGGGTGTCTCATCACATCCTTCTCCACTGGCACGTCCCTTCTCCCTCTCGTACTTCCCCTCCACTCTGCCTTTTACACTGACAGGCCCTCACATAGTCAACGATATGAAGGAAAGGACGGAAAACTACCCTGTGCAGGGTCATGTAGTGAAGTGACATCATTACTATCGTAGTGATATTTTTATGGGGATAAAGAGGAACAGAGCGGGACAGATGTGCACTATGATGACTTGTCCAGACTTTACATAACACAGAATATACGGGGGGGAGGAGTTAACATCTGGAAACACAGTCCGCTCACTGAATGGCTTATTGTGATTAGAACACGGCCCACTCGAGTTGGGCCTTCAGTTCATCGCTTTCTGTTCAGCCTACAAACTGGAAACCTTGTGGCCCCTCCGACACTGAGGCCATTATGCACTCATGTACTGCTGGTGGGTGTTTTGAAGCTTTACTGAGCTTTGCACCCAGCGGATTCTGAATGTTGCAAGTCTCCTTGCTTACTGGGACTAAGTAACGGAGAATGGGGATGCAACAACAGGACTAATCACAATGCTAAGTAGAGAAGATTAGGACTAATTAGCAGAGTGGAAGGAAGTCCTTCATTATCATGAATTTGGCCTTAATGCTCAAACCAAGTTAACTCCAAACTGAGACAACGCAAACTTCAAGGGGCAATAATTTAGTTGAATTTGGGGACCCTCAAGCGACGGATTGATAAAACAACAAAATCCAAGCAGCAGAAGTTAAGATGTTTCAAACCGCACACGTCAGTTTATTACGACAACATACTGCTGGTGACATCATCAGATTTATATCTTACTTTGCAAAAAGCATACATTCGCATCCATTTGTCAGCGGAATTTGAAGCCTTACCCATTACCCATTTACTCATACAATAATAATAATAAAGTAATTTAATTGGGGAAATGCAAACATAGGAGTTTTCTCTTCTCATCAGGTTGACCTTTGAACCTGGGAGAGGACTGTTGAAAACGGCCAAAACAAACATCAAAAAAGGCGACACACACACACACACAAAAGACACACACACACACACTGAACTCTTGTCTGCATTGCAACAAGTAATGGAGGTTGATCCGTTTGTCTTTCATCACCTGTGGAATGCGGGTCGGTAATCCCGCAGAGGCCTGTGTGTTACTAATCAGGTGGGCGGGGCTTATCTGATGCTATTAACCTGAGCCACTTATACCGAGGATGGCTGAGCGCTGCGGAACAATAGCTGCAAGGTCGGAGGGAGAAGCGGGCCGTATATAAATCTGGTGTTGAAATTGAAAATAAATTTGTCCATGTTGATGACGCTCTCTGGATTTCTAAAGATGCTTTGTCATTATACAGGCTGCCCTCGTTAAGGCATCGTCTGTTCACATTATTATCCCGTTCCTCCTGCATGTTTACGGGTGTTCTCCTGTTCTTTAACAGGAGAACGTTATTTTCTCGCTGTGGCTTGGTCACATGTTTGGCAACAACTTTGACCGGAGTTATATTTTCTTTATTACTATCTGATCAACGGGTCAGTCAGAGATTTTGATTGACTTCCCAAACTTCCCATGGCCCGGTGGTTGACCTTTGACCTTGCCAGGATCGCAACAAAACCCAGATCTGTTTGGTTTGGCCCGGCTGAACAAAAAAGGTCACGCTGCTCTTTTCAAGGGTTTTCTGTTTGGTCATTTAGTGTGTGTGTGTGTGTGTGTGTGTCTCTCTACAGCTAACTGACAGAGATGCTACAAGGGGACAACAAGATAACGTCTCAACTTGAAATGAAAGGATTTGTTTTTTTGTAAACATGTAGCCGCTCGGCCTCTATTTGGTCTATACAACCAAAACCTGCAGATATTATAGCTTGCTGTTGCGTAAATAAATCTGCGCGTATGCTACACACACACACACACACACACACACACACTTCCACGAGTGTGCGCATTTTCAGCACGGGTGAATAGTGCGGTCAAGAGCGTGACCAGTTATTGCATGTGACTGCTCTGCATGCGCAGTGAAGCTCCGAGCTGGATCAATGGCCTCACAGGGAGCCTCCATTGCACCCCGTTCAAGGCGCTTTGTTCTACATTCATCCTCCTGCCTACTGTAAACACACGAGCACTGATGTTCGCACCGTGACACAAGCGCAAGAGACCATTTTAGAGCTAAATATACAGGAATTGAAGAGATATTCATTTTTTTGTGTGCATATATATATATTCATACATATACACACATAAACTATTGTTCCTCACGTTGTAGACATAAGTAACAATGACTACTGGGGAAAGCAGATGGGTAACCAATCACCCCAGTAACTTGGCACAGACTAACCCTGGCAATTAACACCAGCTCCTAAGCGCAGCAGCGCCAGAAACAGCCTTGTCTATCCGTCCGAGGCGTTTCCCACCACATGCTGTGCGCCCAGCACTTTTATACATATTTCTGCATATGCAAAGATGAGCGGCGAAAGACAGAACTATTTTAAAACATGACACGATCGCACACAGACACACACAGAGAGCCTTTCTCCTGCCATGGGACAAATGTGTAACACGACACGTTTGTTGTTCTGGGACGGCTGACATTTCATTCCGGGGAGGGAAAAGCAAAATCCCCATTTCCTACATCCCCCCCCGCCCTCCCCCTCTCCACAATGCTCCTTAAAAAACATGTGCGGATGAAGTCCTCGGGGTCGGAGCGGTGCAACGGCAGACACGCAGAGCAACAGCACGACGGCGCTGTGACACAGGTGGGCCCGCCGCAGTTGTTGAGCAGACACATGTCGTCACATCTTTGTTTAACTGGAATAAATATATAATAATGTTTCCCCATGACTCACTGCGTGAACGGCACTTATCCACCCAAAAAGGCGGCTTCATTCATGTCAATTTCGGCCCCAACGCTACTTAGAGCTTTAAAACCAGATTTTTTTCACAATTCTTATTTGTCATCTCCCCCCTGTACCACCATCCATAGAGAACACAAGTCGACACAGACGATAACGAGGAGCCTACCTGGATGCCAGTGTGCACAGCCATGACTGCGGTCAGATGATTCAGTTCGTCATTCTGTGGAGAGAGAGAAGAGCGGGGTCAAACAGAGAGGGTGGGGAGGTTCACATGGTCTCCAGGAACAGCTTGAGGATTTCAAGAAACATCCTTGCTAAGAGCTTGCGTTGAACATTGAGAGTGTCACGTGGAGCCCTGCTGATAGAGACCCTGTTTTCACCTGTGTTTATAACATCCTGTAACTACAGGCGAACAGCAGCCGGGGCGGTGACGCCCAGGAGGCTACACGGCAAAGGGCACCTGTGCATAAATCAACCCAAAGTCATTAGAATGGAAGGTTTTCATTGTCAACACCCCACTACTGCCATACAAGGCTTCTGGTCCTGCTTTCAGAGGAGCAGAAAGAATCCCAAAAGCATCAGCAGCAGGGTAAAAGGGATGGGGAGGAATAACAAACTGGTGCTTGTTCCCCTCTGGAGGGATTCCTCAGCAAAAGGCATCAGATATCGAGAAAGAGGACACATACATGACAGTCTTCCTATTGACACTGTCATTTCATTTATACGACAGTGAATAAAAAAATAAATAAAAATTGGCCAGGCCTTCTGATGAATGAGTGGCAGAGTTGAATACCCCGCAGCTCCCGCGGCCCAGAGTACTCTGCCAGGACGGGTGCACATTGATAGAAGCTGCAGGCGAGCAAAGGGCCTTCTGGGTAAAAAAAGAATAATAAAAAGATCCCAACCAGCATGTTGTTGTTTTAGTGAGTTTGCGTTTTAGAGGATAGGACTTTGTCACGAGGACATGATGAGGTTAGTCAGTGTTTTTTTTTCCCCCCCACACAGGATGTGAAGGATTACCCGACGCTCAGCGGTCCCCAGGGTGTGCGTTTGGCAAAGAGAGGGGGGCAAGCAATCACACGCGAGTAGATCCTAATAACCCTGATAATTTGGTCAACACAGCTGAGGCAATATCCACCCCCTCTATGCTCCCCAGACACCAAGACTCCACCTCAATATGAAGCCAAAAACGTACACCAAGATGGGTTTGTGAAACTTCTACCCGCATGGTGTTTACCCCCCCATGTCATCACCCGCAGTAGTCAACAACAACAACAACAACAACAACTCCTGCATCCTCATCTAGAAACACCGACAACCACCGAGATCACATTTCCTGCTGTTCACCCTGCCGTAGAGCGCTGCATGCCGTCACCCGACACCTACAGCTGCGTCTCGGGGGACAGAAGATGCGAGTCAGCGTCCGGGGACGGGACGGGACGGGACGGGACGACCAAGCGAGACAACTTACCCCAGGAAGGAAGAAAAGCAAACAACGGCACGGTTTCCAGGCAGCTGCACCGATCACCTGCAATCGGCCTCAGAAACACGTTGAAGCCTGCACCCTCCTGCCAGAGCGACTCTTGCCTCTGTGGCTCTGCGAGAGACCGGCGAAGGAGAGGCAGCGAGAGAATGACAGGGAGGGAGGATGGATGTGAGGAGGAGGTGCAAACAGAGAGGCCGGACTAATCAAGTGGCTACGCTTCGCTAAGCGCCCCCCCCCCCCACTTCTATCGCGGTGGGACCCTCTCACAAAGCCTCCATTGTTTTCTTAGCTTGCCAAACTCTCTCTCTCACACACACACACACACACACACACACACACACACACACACACACACACACACACACACACCTTCTCATCTGCAAACCAGCAGCCAGACCAGGAAATCACCAAGCACGACGGGATGGGGTGGGATGGTGGAGGTGTGGGAGGGACCAGTTTGTGAAGCCACCAGGTTGTGCATAACGGAAATAAGTGAACTTTCCAATGAACAATGAATGAAGAACATGCGCAGGTCAAAGAGTGTACGGCAGGTTTCACAATCAGATATTCAAGGCAAGAGCAAAGATGTGTGGAAACTGCAGGATTTGCTCAAACTAAAAACCGGTCTACGCTTGCTAGACGTTTTGGTTTTGGTGGAAAAACACTTCCTCAAGAACTCCATTTTTCTGTTGGAAGGCAGCGGGTCTTTTTGTCAGTTCTCAACCTCCACACCGTCTGCTGGTGGACGATTGACATAAGTGGACCACAGCCGCAACGTCTGACCAAACCGACAAGGTTTTTTAACTCACAGTTGATGGCATCCGCATGTCGTTGTTTAGCGTCTGAAAACCCGCTTGGCCATTGAATGGAAACGCAGCTACTAACTGATTAAGGTTGATTTGTGTCATCTATGACAAACCTGAGAGGGTTTCAATAGTCTTCTCGACCAACATCCTGAAGACCACGAAGTGGAAATAACCAAAGACAGCCACCAACACATTAGGACTTCAAAAAGAAAAACAATCCAGAATGGATTCGTTTCAGCATGCGGGCGTGAGAGAAGGCTCCTTCTGACCAACACAGGACATAAAGGGCAAATCTTTGGCTCTGGACTGTAGTGTGTACATCTGCCACGGGGACCAACCCCCCCCCCCGCCCGCCCCACAGTCAAATGTCAAGCAGCAGAGGACGATAGAACAGTAGCCAAGAGAGGACAAAACATGTTTTATGGTGGTGGTGAACTTGGGGGTGGCAGGCACGCTGGAAAGGGCAGGGGGCGCCACCATGACACCGAGCACAACCACGCACATTCCACAAACAGACCTCTGACGGCTCCGCCATCCATCTGGAAAAAATGGGCCGTTTCCTCAGTCACCTCCGTGCAAGCATCATTTTAGCTTCCAGGAGCTGTGGCGGGTTTTCGGATCGCGCTGTCAGAGTTTTACACAGCGGTTGTTCCGTCATCGAGTGTCCGATCAAAACGAGCCGCGTCCAAGGGTTACGCAAACATTACCAATACGGTTCCAAAGACACAGAGGGATTAACCGAGGGAGTGAGGCCCAGGAGGCTGGTACCCAAAAGATCCCTGTCCAGTTCAGATTTAACTACCTGAATTTTCTGCGATGACCAAATTAAAGCTTTGTTATGGGGATTATCCCCTCAGGAGACGCCACCATCTTGATATAGAAGGGATTTGAAAACTCTTGGGCATCGAACTTCAGATGAGGTTTCCAGATGCACCTTTGGTTTTATAAAGAAGCATACCTAAATAATATGTATGCGGTTAAGGAAACTGAATGAGTTGTGTAATATTCATATTTCATACTGATTGCAACTGCAAATCCCCAAGTACCAATTCAATTCATGCGGTGGGACCGGACCAGAAGGGCTCCATCAAACGCTCATCAACACTGGAAAAATTGTGAAAAGGGGAGTTTCTTTAAAACAAATCCTCCATGGAAACGCATTACTATAAACACAGTGCCCTGACCAATTCAGATAAACTTTTAAATTTTAATTAAGACGCCAATGTTCTTCTTGAGGTGCTGAATACAGAATCCACTTCCTGCTGCGGAATACAAAAGTGGGGAGACAAAGACTTGTACACAGAGTCGAAATACAGGCTTAGCAAGGCGGTGAGAGATGCTAAACGACTGTATTCTGAGAAACTCCAACAGTTCTCAGCAAGTGATTTAAACTATAAGCCAAAACCCCCCACTCCACAAATGACCTCCGCCTGACAGACGAGCTGAACGAGTTCTACTGCAGATTCGATAGACAAGGTCTGTGACTCCATCCCCCACAGCACCACCGACCTGCCCTAGACCCCCTCCTGTCCCTCCCCCAGTCCATCAGGGGCTCACGCCTCTGTATCACCCTCCCCTCCCCCACCGCCCTCACCTGCAACAACCCTCTCTATTCTGGAAAAAGAGACGTTAACCGGCTCTTTAAATGACAAAACGCTCGTTAAACTGCCGGCCCGGACTCCGTCTCCCCCCGACACCCTGCAGCATGTTGCTGACCAGCTGCCTCCGGTGTTCACTGCCATCTTCAACACGTCCTTGGAGGTACCGGCCTGCTTCAAAGCCTCCACCATCATCCCTGTTCCCAGGAAGCCCCGGATAACAGGACTCACTGACTAGAGGCCCGTCGCCCTGACCTCTGTAGTCATGAAGTCCTATGAACGGCGAGTCCTGTCCTACCTGAAGACCCTCACCGAAATAGTAAGATTGTTGCCGACAAAACCTGTTTGTGCTCCTTCCATCTGGCCGGAGGCTGAGGTCCATCAGGACCAAGACCTCCCGCCACACAAAGAGTTTCTTCCCGTCGGCAGTCGGGCTCATCAACAGAGCGCGTGTCCCTCACTGACTGACTCAGTCACTTTCCTCACACTCCACCTGCACAAACACTTTCATTTGTCACTTTCCGTTAGATTAACATTTTTTTTTAACTCTTCTTCCATTATTTTTAAACTATCTAACCCATAGCCTTAGACTACTGACCCATAGTATTAGACACGATTCAGATTCTGAAACCGCCCCCGTCTGCTAAAGGAAAGGGATCTGGTACCAGCGTCACCGTAGCCCGACATAAACAATGCTCTGTGTAAGTTTTGTTGTGGGTGGGGGTGAGACATCTGTCTGCACGCTCCCCACGCCTCTCCCTCTCTGGCCGCAGCTAGTAATCAGTTAAGAGGATCAGCGCTACTGCAGACAGCAGTTGCATCTACCTCCACGACGCTGCGGCGTCACAACACACACGCAGCACGTGCAGCGCTCGTGCTGCCCGCCGGTGCTCGTGAGCACCCGTGCATAAGTGCAAATTAGGACTTTAAAAAAAGGACATGACAACGCTTTATGTAATAAGTAGAATGTTCAGGCGCTGATGTCCTTTTGATTTATCACTGTGCAATCCTCAGGGGAAATATGAGCAAAAAAATAAAAAACAGTGCGTCATGTGCAGTTTTAAGAAACCGTAGGGAAGGGTGGGGGACGGGGGGGACGGAGGGGTGCGGGGGGGTGGGGGGTTAGTTCAGCATTTGATTCTCTGGGAGTTGGGAGTGCAATCAAAGCCTGGGTTAAAGAGGACATGTGCTTGGCACAGAATAGAACAGTTTGCCGAACCGTTTAACAACTTAAAAAGATCCAAATACATTGGCTCTAGTGCACACCACTCTGCACATTATGAAGTCTAAAAGGGGTCAGCGGGCTTCATGGGAAAAGGCTCGCTGGATCATCGTGGAAGCGCCTGAACCCAAACACTTTTTCAAAGTGCAACTCTAGAAGTTGCTATAAGAAGAGACCCGTGTGCATGTCATGTTAGCTCTGCGTTTATAGCATTGGGCCTTCAGGGGGGAAATATATGATGCACATCTTTATACATCTTTTTTTGAGTGCTCTTCTCTAGATGCCCCATTTTCATGCATTTCGTTTGTTAACCTGAGCAGACAGGAACGGCTGAGTAATACCTTTGTGTGTCTGGTACACGTGGTGTGAAGTGGCTGCGGGCCAGTGACCCCTTCCCACAAGGAACGAACACTCTCTAAAACTACTTCCTGCTGAGCCCTTTGTGTCTGGACTTAATTACCCTGTCGGAGGATCGTTTCATTTGGTCCTCCTACCTCCCCCTTTTCATTACAGATGGGGCCCGGCCTGCGAGAGGGGAATTCATTCAGTTGAGGAGAATGACCAAGTAAATACCTTTCAGCGGCCCGTTTTCAAACTAAGCACTACATACTTAATGAAACATTACTTTCCAAAGTGGTTCAGTCCCCCTCAGGCCTGTACAAGCCTGCTCATCGCACGTTTCCAAAGACGACCTCTTCCAAGCAGGATTAAAAAACGTTTTGGCTTCCTTCCTCTTTCCCTTGTTGGTGAGTTTTATTCCTTAGGAGGTGAGACACGGTGAGCAAAGTCCATCTTAAAGGCTTAAATCAATAGGAGCCACCTGCCGATCCCATTTTGATGCGTGTGATGCTAATCCACGCCACAGGGTCATCACCGGGATTTAGAAGCCCCGCCTCCCCTCTACTCACTCAGGATGCCCATCGTGCCTTCCATCACCTAGGCCAGGAAAAGGAAGCCACGCAGGCTGATTCCAGATCAGTGGAAGGAGACACACAGGCTTGTCCTCAGGTCAAAACGGTAGATACAGTCAGACACGTCGTTGTCCAAAAAAAAACGACTGGCCGTTTGACAAACTCTTGTTCCTCTTTAACAAGGACACCTTTACCCCGTCCTTCTGCAGCCTCGGAGAACATATGCGGCACGCTTTAGTTGCCGCGGGGGCCTTTTTCAACAAAGCCAGACGGTTGTTCGTTGTCCCTCAGCGGAAGTTACAAGACGTTAACTGAACACGACGTCACAGACGAGCGGACTCAACGGTGATATTTGGTTTTAAAGCTCGAAAGGTAACAAACTAAATAAACATTACTTGACAGTTTAGGAGAAGACGACGTCGCAAGCGGGGACGCCAATGTTTCCCAGTTGCTTCAAAAAGGGGGGACGCCACACCCATTTGGTGTGTTCAGCCGGAGAGATGAATGAATGGGGTCTGTTTGATGCAGTTGGTCCTATGCATTGGTTTGCTCCAAACATGCACAGGCCGCCCGCTCTGTTACTGCGTCCCACTAACCCACGTTTGGAGACACTTTACAAAAGGTCAGATTCAGTCCACCATGGCCCCCGACTGCGAAGCCTGAACCTGCAGTTTTAAACTTTACACCCCCCCCGCCCCCCCCGTCGCCCAATCCTCGTACTGTATGTCAGCCGTCAGTCAGCAGAGTCCTCCACGGACAGGCAGAGCATCCTTTCAGCTGCAGCAGGCCAGGCAAAATGCCCACTCAGAGCCGTTTCTGCTGACCTGACACACACACACACACACACACACACACTTTAAGGCCAACCAACTGCAATGACGTCATAACTTCAGTCGCAGCCGTGCATCTAGCAGGCCAGCAGTTTGAAATAGCAGAGCTCATTAGCACGCCAACCTGAGCATCGCAAACAGGACGAAAAAAATTAGCGACGCTCTGCCAGAGCAATGGACGTCTACTACACCAACCGCACCAGAGTAAATACAGTTTGGTGTCCTCCATCATGGTCAATATTAGTTCATAGTGTGAACACTGATGTTCTGGGACTTGTTGTCCCCAAACGGAGCTCTGCTACGTCCAAACAGCCCGCGTTGCAACGTCACCGGCTTTCATCAGGGTCCGCTTAGATAAGCCCACACAGTTACACAATCACATCCCCCCACATAAGGTCAGACCAAGGAGACGCGAGAGGTCACGGAGGTGGCCAACCTCGGCCTAATGAGCCCTTCTTGTTTGTCACATAATGATCCTAGTTCTGTCCGCGGGGGAGGGGGAGGGGTTAAGAAAACTAAATAGGTTACCCCTCACCTTAATAAGCCCCCCCAGTGCTAAGAGATGGTGGTAGACAGACACCCTTTGACCTTCAGTGAGCAGAAACAGTCGTACTCTTGATCACGGAGAGCCGGTAGGGGGACTAATTATGCATAACATCCTATCAGCACCCATCAGTCAGCAGAAACGACAAAGCAGTAGGCTCTAAATCACAACCCCATACAAAAAGGAAGATCCAAGCACGTTTAAATGCACATTCAACTAAGATGAGGACTTTAGTTCTAAAGTGTAAAAATAGGACTTTTAACATTAAAACAGCACAATAATTAATTAGCAATCTCATATGATAGAAACACATGCAGAAATCTATGCTCTACTGGGAAAATATTTACAGCATCTACACAATCCTACAGAATAACAGAACCACACACACACCCCTGTAAGCTGTACCCTAAATATATGAGGGGTAATCCAAGATTTCATTATCATCTCCATTGTGTCCATGCACGCAGCCCATATGTGCCCACGCGCATGTTTAACTCATTAAACCTTCTTTGTCTCATCTGGTGTGTGTGTGTGTGTGTGTGTCTGCACGCCCCCTCAACTTCCCTCGGGAACCCAGGTCGGCCCAAATCGCGGTCCTGAGGCCAAAGATCAAGCAGATGGTGGTTATGAAGATAAGTTGGAATTGGGGTGGCCACCCGCTCACGGAGAGCTCGCCAGTGGCAGCTTGCTCTGAAACAAGAGGGCCCTACTGCGCTTCCAGTAATCTGCCAACAGCGTGAAGGACAATAACACTAAGAACAATGAACTCCAGTAAACAAACATAGCGCCTTTATCAAATACTTCCAGTGAACACTTCCTGCTCAGAATCAACCTGGTTAAACCAAACAGACAAAAGTTTCCAAAACTAATGCAGAGAAGGCAGAGATCCTCCACAGAATGTTCAAAAAGAAAAGCTCCATTTTGTTCAGCAAGCTGATAACGCAGGCAGCACATTCAACTGATCCATCACTTGGTCTGTCAACCTCTGAGCGAGTCAAGCCAGCGGCGTCCGGCCTTATCGCTGGCTGACGAGTGTTGGGATCAATAGTGCAGATCATTCGTTGGCTCATTAGTTGCGTAAGTGTGCCACGATGTTGTTGTCACGTTGTTATAATCCAAGCACCAAGTGCATATTTGTGGAAACGGTGATTAATCGTTGTGGTTCAAGACCCCTGACGACTTCACATCTCCGGCTACCGACGAAAGATCATAAAGCCGAAGCCAAAGGCCAGGCCACATACAGATGCATCGGAGACCGGTGTGAAAGACATCCCTGGAGTGACCCCTCTTTGCAGGAAGCACCTGCAGAGCAGTGACCTCACCCTCCTTCCCGAGACAGGAAACCAGGAGCGTCACAATGTGGGACGCTTTTTATGATTCATTTAACCCTCCTTATTATTAATACTACTGGAAAGCCCAGCAGGGTGGACTCCAGCAGTGAGTCTCGGTTGGATAGGATTCCATAAACAACAGCTTGAGAGGGAATACATTTCCCCCCTGTATCCTTCTGAAGAACTCATCACTAACACAACATGCTCTTAAATATTCCCGCGAGCAGCACCTCAGGGGGAGCAGAGAGCGAATGCGTGCGGGGTCAGCGGCTTCACACTCAACGGAGGTCGGCCGGTGTCGATCAGGTGTCACCGCGGCGCGGTGGAATCGGCTGCAGCCTCGGTCTTTGAATGGGACTGCGGCTCGCTCGGAAAAAAACTCATGCACGGCCTTTATTATGGATCTTAGCCATTCAAATAACAGCGCATTGGCGTACAAGTCTCCGTATTCAGCGTTTCTGCTCGGAGCTTCCACGCGGCTCCCTCGTGGGGAGAAACGGGATGAGACTTTCCCAAAAACATTTTCGGACAAACTTTTATTTTCATAGAGAAGACGCAACGGTTCGGGACTTACCAGCGCTACTGAAGGGTGTGGAGTGTTCAAGCAGAAAGTCCGTTTTGTTTCCTTTTGGAAATCTTGAGTTGGTCCTCCAGTTGTCGGGAGATACTCACGCTCTCTCTGCTGCTGAGTGTTGTGGGCAGCGCTGTTCAAATCAGCCAATCGGTGCGCCCGTTCGACCAGGGGCGGGGCCTTAGGCTCACCTGAGTGTCATTTTACTGAATGATGTAAATCTACTGATGTAAATAAAATTTCGAGTGCCTCGACAAAGCTATGAAAGCATGAATTACAGAGATTTATTCAATTTCTTTCAATTTTTCACTTTTTTTTTATTGCAGCCCTTTACCTCATCCATAAAATTACTTTCTACTTTCACTATGCCCTTCAGTTACTTGATTTGTGTGCGGCTGGTTCACAGCGAATTAAAACCACTATCACCTCATCTGACGTAAAGACCCCTTTTTGCTTGACCTCTGATGATAGTGATGGACAGGAAAGTAGTGATGTCGACGTCCACAGCAACGAGGATACTCATCCTGTCTCTGCACAGCTGCCTTGTCCCGTGAGGGCGAAGGAGGACAGGTTCGTTTAGAGTTTCCACCGCCCCCTTTGACATTGTTGTGTAAAACCATGGCAGCCTCAGCTTCAACCTTTTTGTCATTGTCATAAATACTTCAGGAAACAGGCAGTTTGCCAGCTGACTCCCTGCCCACTGACCACCTAAAGCTCCCCAGAACTGGATATTGTTTTGCTGTGGACAAACTCCAACTCTGTTAGGACTGCAGTGTTGGCATAGTGTGTTGGTGTGGAGATTAAACATTCCCCTTGTGTGCGTGAGCTCACTGAACTGCAGATTTTCTTCTAAACACAGTGTTGACCCTTACTGACCCGATAAGCTGCTAATAAGTAACTCTATGGGAGATAAATGGTACCTTTTCAATGTAGGACTTTGGTCGGATTCCTGCTTGAAAGTAAAGTGGCTGTTTTTTTAAAGGCATGTGAGTTTATAATGTGCATGGACTGGGTGTAAAAAAAAGAAGGAAATAATGCACCACCCCAGTGTAGTAAATAAAAATGTGAATAATTACATTTAAAGTGTTGCTAGTAAGAGCCATTCCCTATGTGCAACATCCATTCTCATTAAGCTGCCAACCTTTACCACAGCTGCCCCCTAGTGATGAAAGAAACACACCCAGAAGACCCTTGAACACATTGGTAGGACAATCGTTTAAATTCACTTTTCAGTAAAACAATCAATAATCGCTAAAGGCAGGTTCATGATATGAGCAACCAGAGAATAAATAAAATACACCTACAAACATTTAAAACAACAAAGTTATGTTTCATCATTGATTATTTTTGCATTCACAACTTATACCTGTGTTTTAATGATTAATTTAAGTATCTATTAAAAGGCAGTGAACTGACTCCTCTTTAGCAACTGAGAACCTCTCATCATGGGTAAGTTTGAGTTAAGGCTCTCCTCTGTCAAACTGCACGACGCGTCTCTAAACCGCTTTCACTCAGAAACCGGTGTTTATGTCCACAGCAGCGCCACGCAATTTTACCGTAACTTGTCCATTTGGGGTGGAGAATACAATGATTGATGTACTGTGGCACTTGTGGGTGAAATTTGCGTATCCTTGCAAAGTAGCAACAGCAGTAAATCTTGGCATTTAGAATAATTTGTCATGAGTAATCATGTTCATTGAATCATTGTTCTATTGCATTGTTGTTTGTGTTTTTTTATTCATATAAAGTTTGGATAATTTTTTATAGAGGCCAGGCGTATTTTAAGTCATGGGTTTGTGGTCATTACACATGTGTTGTATGGCAAAACCGATTTAATTTACCAATATGAAATCCAGATAAATCCTAGGAAAATAATATAAATAAAAAAAGTTCCAGCACTTAAAAAAATAAACTAAAGTAAATACACTAAAGTAGTAGACTTTACCATCGCATTAGTATCATCAAAGTCCTTTTAGTATATAGTCTCTGGTATCATCCATTACCCCCCACTGCTCTCCCCCCTCTTCTCCCAGCATGCCTCTCGCTCCAACTCTAACTGTATCCAGTTTAAAAAAGAAAGAAAAAAATAACTCAACTGATCCCTCCAAGTACAATGTGCTCCAAACGCGTCTGGCTGGACGTCGCACTGGACCGCCGGAAGGTGGAGCCATTTCCCACCGAATGACTCCACGCTGAGGGCCGAGCAGGGAGGTGTAAGGACGTTACACGCACTTAGCGTCCCACTGGGAGCTTTTTGTCTGGGCGCTTGGAGGCCGTTTGGGCTTCACTTGCGCCATATGCCACCAGGGGCCTGGCTGTCACATCAGATGAGGACGGCCGCGTGATGGCATAACTGACCGTGCCGCGTTCAAGTACACTCACAGTCCCTTTTTTAAAGAGGGTTAACTAGGTGGTGTCATGGATGGAGCCGAGGTTCAAGCTCATTTTTGTTGGCGGATTTTAATGATAATTTGTACCGTTATGACATGAGTTTGTAATATAGTTATATAAGGGTTATAGTAATAATACATGTTTGATATTTTAAGAATAACTGCTGAAAAAGTCCTGCGAAAACATATCAGATATGTTCTATATATGCACCTTGTGATAATTTGCTTTAAGTCAGTCAATGCACCTGTTCATTTTACAATTCCGTCGGACAACTATTGATGTCAGGGCCTTCTGTGAGACATGGAGCCTTTCCATACGAAAGAAGGGATTAAGGGATTAATCCAACCCTAACAATTTTATCGCTTACATTTCCATGTTTTTCCCTGCAATTTCATGACTTACATAGAGTAACTTCGTGGTGATGTGTGGAGTAAAAGAGTTTTGCTGTACATCCACACATTCATCCCATCAAATATAACATTAAACCCAGCCAGAAATTGCTTCAAAAACTTTCTATTTGAAAATGAAATGTGATTGGGTTTTTTTTTAAATGTTGGGCCCAAAAAGGCAAATAAGGTTACACAATATAGAATGTAAAACAAATGTATCGCAGCAGATCTGTTGCTAAATATCTTAAATACACTAAATGCTCAAATGTATAGCAATCTGATGACTCAAGCCATTCACAAACATATATTTGATGCAAAACTGAATAGCTGCAGTAAAATAATGTAATAATCCCGAACTGCACCTTATGGCTGCCATATGAAATGCCTTAGTGTATGAGGTAGGACCTTTTGTGACCGAAGCATTTGCGATATTACTAGTGTTTCACATTGTTTCTGTAAATATCATTATTCAACCAACTGAAGTCCTCCTTATGATCATTCGTTGTGGCGACATCACTGCGAAGGCTCACGTACTGGCGACTGCTAATAGCGTTAGTAGTGACTTCCAGAAAACCACAAGAGAGGTGAATAAATGAACGCTTGGTCCCCGTGTGATAATATTAATATTAATAGCTGTGAACCGGCCTAAACGGAGACCACTGCGCCCTGCAAATACAAAGACGGACTTCACACACAATGATATCCGACGTTACAACGGTACAGCAGAATCACAGTGCGGTATACAAACATGTTTCTACGACCTAGCAAGAAATATGAATGTCATTATTAAAAGCGCCATCAAATAACGGGAAGTAAAAAGTGTGTGTTCGCACTGAGCACACACGGTGGCTAAACACCCCGTTAGCTAAATACAACACCAGCGTGCCTTAAACACGAGAAGCCAAACGTTATACAATTTGGCTGGGCATATCCTTTAGTGTTCATCATTAGATAAAACATGAAATTACGACAACTGCACGTTGTGTTAACTGCGGGAGTTTGTATGTGCGCTGCGGTCATCCGGAGGTAACATACTTAGCATCATTAGCAGTGTTGATAAGGGACTGGGATCTGACATGCTAATGTAAGGCACACAGCTAACGCTAGTGTCCAGACTCTTCCAATGGCCGTGAGGTAAACGTTTCCAATAGAGCAATATTAACATTGACAATACAACGACACAAAACAGTAGACACGCAGTTTGTTATGCTAGCGGATACGTGTATTTAAAACCAACAGCTCCGAGCTGGTTCGTCGTAAATGTGCCACGTTAGCTAAGCTAACCAGCTAGCGCGAGACCGACTCGTTAGCCCAGAACTCTGTTGACGGCTGTGTGAGTCCGCGACACGCGTGAGTTGAGCGCGGGTGTGCCGCGGTTTGTTTGGAAAGAATGAGTAGTATTTTGAAAACAACACGCAAGGACATGCACTTTTCCGCTGTCTAATGTCAATTCCTCAAAATGGGGTCTGCTAACGTACGTCTCCGCCATTTTGTGACAGGTTTTTCATTGAGCAAAGGGGTACGTGTAATGGTTGAATGTAACCCCATCAACAAGATATCCGCTTGGCAGTTACACAGCAAAGGGACCAGGAGTAATTTTCTACCACCCTGTGAGATAAAAGTTGTTTAGAGGTGGTCAGCAAAGGGATAGAGGCTGTTTATCATAGAGTTATAGGAGTTTCCTGCAATGCAATGCTCTAAAAAAAAAGAAGGAAAAAAACACGTTAGTGATCATATATAAACCAACAGTAATTTGTATCAATAAATAAGTTATTTAAATAGATGCTCTGACAGATAGTGATCACAGTGTATAGTGGAAGCATTCATTTTGAGATGACAATTGTGTCTCATTAACCAGAATATCTCAAATCCACATGATTGCAACATAAGCAGCACTTCATGTCTGAACATTCCAAATTAAATTAAAAATGCTGATCATTACAAATTATTCAGTTGTCGTACGCAGGAGTTGAAATAGAGTTCCAGTCTAGAACAGTTCTCACCTCTAATGTTTTCAATTTAGAGTTCAAACCCTGGTTGTACTGAATTACTGTTCAATAAGGCATGAGATACAGATGTCCTATTCAATCCATCAACACATATTTTAAACAGTACTTTACCCCCTATGTCAGGAGATCATTTTCAAATATTTAAAATATAATAAGTGCAATTGTAAGTTACCCTTTAGATGGTCGTACAAAAACCATCAACCAACATCACTTTGAGTTGTTGGGTTTAAGTTGCTGCATGATAGTTCTAAATTTTGCTGTCTTGAATTAATTTTTTCAGTTTCCATTAGAAATACACCATCTTTTAACATACAGGACATTGGTGTGGTCAAGACCATACATATACTGAAGCTTTAAGTAAGCTAAGAAAAAAAACATGTTTTACAGATAAAAACGTAGGGTTGCCCCCCATTACATGCCTGGTTTGGATAACAAGGAAGCTATGCTAATTAGTGTGATCCCTTCCCCCCACGGGACATTTCCAAGTACCTCCTGACCCGTTTTCCAAACAGAGAAACGAGTTGTCAGACGGTCCCTAAAAAAGAAAACAGTCTCTATTGTTCCAGCACCCGCTCCTGCTCTGGAAGGTGCAGTGCCGCCTGTGGCCACAGAGGGCGCTGCACGCATGGTAGTTCGGGCTCCTCGGCCTTCTCATCTTTTTGTCTGAGAACTGCATCCCTCTGCCGCTCTACAGTGTGCGATAGCCTCGGAGCCGCGTCCGCAACACACTGTCAACCCACTCCAAACGAATACGACCGCGACCAAAAGCATTAATTCTACACACGCTGCCATGGCTTTTCCAGTCTGCCGGTGACTCGGTCGTATTTCTGACTGTTCGTTGGAACTTAGTCCGTGGTTGAATCGGGCTTGCTTTCTGTGTGCATCAGTCTTTATTAGCGAGCTGCCGCTCTTCTTGCTATCAGCTATTTCTTTAACTTTTTAAACAGTCAGCTTCGCGAATGACTGAGCGCCGGCGGAGTATGGGATCCTTGGTGTCTTAAGAAGCGTCTGAAGTGGGGTTTAATCGTTTTTGCATGCAAAAACAATGGCAAATTCGACGGGGAAAAATCTACTAGATCAGCGAAGGAAAGGACAGGCTTTCCTGGACGAGCTGCGGCAATTTCACCAAAGCAGAGGGTGAGATTGGGGCGTCTTTATTCCCAAGAAATACAACTTTAAATCGTCATTGCATTGTGCCGAGAGTGAACCCAGGCTGTTATTTAAACGCGTATGTCTTTATTTCTTGCGTTATCCCCTCAGATCGCCGTTCAGGAAGATTCCTATCGCGGGTGGGAAAGAGCTGGACCTGAATGCTCTCTATGTCAGAGTCGTCTCTTTAGGTGGATTCGCTAAGGTGAGTGGGAACTAAAAGTGGATTTCTCCACACTCTGCCGCCCGTGGACTCCTCGGTGGACGGCTCCATAACTCCGTAGCGAGAACCCCCGGTACCGGTGGAAAGCCCTCGGCATCGGCGTTAGTGGGTCGGCGTTGGCCTTGTGCTAGTTTGCCATGTATCTCTATGCAATGTGGTGGCTTGTGTTGTTGTGCGGTTTGAATCAAGAGTCCCGACCGCTCGCAGTCAGAGTGCAGTCGGAGCGACTCAAAATTAGCGGGCACGTTTAACATCGATTATCGGCACGGAGCCCGGGCCTCGGGAAACCCCGCTTGGGACGTAGCGATTCGCCCGTTTTTTTTATATTTTTACCGCTGGTTTGCAACGAGGGGGAAGCTTCATATCGCTTCCTCGCCATAGCCATCTTTCTTCGGCTTCATGGCTGATCACAAAATATAGGCCTCACAGGCCCGGGCAGTGAAACACGGTCAACGGTCCCCCCCAAAAAACAACTCCGAGCAGCAGACGGCTCGCTGCACGCCGACGCGTTTGTGTTTTGGAGGGAGACAGTTTGTCGGAGTTTAGCCTCGTTCGGTTTCGAAGCGCAAAATTTAAAAGTCAAGGTAGCTTGTTAGCTGCGGTGCTAACTAGCCTCAACAGTAACGACACTATGCCAAAGGGAGTCGGTTGTACTAACTGGTGTGACAAATGTAAATATGTTCGTTATACGGGCAAATTATGAGCTAATACAGCTATGTTGTACTACATGCAAGTCACGGCTGGATACTGTTAAAGTAACTATTATTTTAAGGTATTTTCAGCCGTTGAAGGAAGTTATTGATTAATGATTGGCCTCATTGGAGGGGACCTGTAGCCGACCAGATGGTCGCAATGTAACCGCTCTTTTTTGTTGTTGTTGTTGCTGCTTCAAGTGCAAGTTATTTCCCTGACTAAATGCGTTTTCCTTTTTTTCCCCTTCTTCCAGGTCTCTGACAAAAACCAATGGATCGAACTCGGGGACGAGTTCAACTTTCCGAGGAGTTGTTCCAACGCTGCATTTGCTTTAAAACAGTACTACCTTCGGTAAGTGGCGCGGAGCCGCAGCTCGCCTCCTGCCAGGTAGCATGTGGGAAGTGTTTACAAATGTGCAGTTACAGAGAGGAAGCCGCACCAGCGCAATATTATGACTTTACAATGAAAGCAGAGTCCATAATGGTGTGTGTGCATTTGTCGTGACAGATGGGCCCCCTTCCACATGAGACAATAAGACTGATCTTTTTCTTAAAATCAGTGCATGGTCTAATGTTTGTTGTGTAATTTGTTGGGCGCGGAACATCCTTTTGAAGGAGCAGCTTCCTGTCCGTGATGACTTTAAAGCATACGTTGATACATATTTTCTGAAGATGCTGCAGCGCTCCGGTGCTTCATGTCACTGCTGCGACTGAGCAGCTCTGGGCTCTTTAACTTGTGGACCATTCAGGCTCCCCAAGTCTCAACACGGTCAGCTGCCAGTGATGGCAGTCAAATGCAGCTCAACAGCTGGCGTTTGTGTTTTTTTTTCCTTCCTTTTTTTTTCTTCTTCTATTTTTTTGTTTTTGGCGGTCTCTGCTTTCTCCATGCTCCCCTTTTCTTCTCTTCTCTTCCCACTCTGTCTCATGCAACGATTGTTCCCTTCACTTGCACCTGCCCGCAGAGGATTACGCTCCTGTAGCAGACTCCCAAGGACAGGCTACAGGAAACTAGATCGCTGGTTGATAAATGAAAAAATGCCAATAGTTTATACTTTTTTTTTTTACGTTGAGGCAGGCTGTTGTTGTCTCACCTCCCATTATGATTGCCAACCGTACGCACCTGAGACTTATTTCTTAAAAATGGGTTTTGGCTGCAGCAGGCTGAGCAGTTTGGGCGCCTGCAGGGTGTGCACTGTTGCCGGAGTTGGGTCTCTCTGGTTACCATTATGGCCACAAAACACTATTTACCTGCCACATATTCAGGGGAATTGACGGAAATACTTGCCAAAGCGTTAAATCTAAAGCCAAGGATTATGATTTCCGGATGGCTGTTTAGATGGTTGTTTAGTGTCTGAGCGGAAGTATCTGCAGTCCAAATGTGTTTCAATTTCTGTAACCTTAGGATGATCACTAAAACCCTATTTGGATATCGATTTCTGTCCTAACAGGCTTGGTTTTGAGTGTCAAAAGTTGCCAAAATTCCACTGCTTTCTTTTTTATAGTCTATTATACTTGAGAGTTGTACATAGTTTGTCCAACTAATGTGTCATTTATCTAAAAAGAAAGTCTTTTAAATGCCTTGTTAAGGCTGACTGAGCAGGAAAATGATACGGCTCAACGTCTTTGGAAGACATTTCCACATGTGTTACTCAGAACAGCCAAGTTCCTGCAATCATGTTCTAATATTTTTGGGAGGTGTGACGGCCGGCCTTCTGAATATCAGCAGACTGCCAGCGGAGCTTCTCCTGCGTTTATCTGAGGGCAGTTGAGCGCGGCGGATGTCAGAGACGGGCTGATCGTGCCTCTGTTAAGGCTGATAAATAGACTGCTCGGGCCCATCACCCACGCTGCTTTGTTGCTGACCGAGTGCACAAATGAACAGTTTGTCTTTCCTCCAGAGTTTCTATGCTTAAGCACGCTAATCATGTGATCACCCTGAGGGGGGGACAGATGCACGGTTGATATGCGTGTTCCGGAGTTGATTCATTGTGTTGCCGGTTTATTATTTTTGTTTATCTATCTTGAGTATCCTGTTGAATAATGGTCATATGAAACCAGAGTGTATGCTTTATGGCCATGTTCTGACAACCAAAGTAATTCCAGATGCGTTTCATTTTGCATGATGAGTTGTGATGATTTAGGAGCATTCCGTGACATTTAATGGGATGGTAATTCTAGGAATTTCCACTTGGAGTTGACAATGATGGCAACAATTCTTGAAGGTTTTTATTTACCCAAAGGATTGAACTGAGTTGTCAGGAATGACCAAAGGGTAGTTTTCTGGGACCGGATGGTGCGTCTGTGGATCAACTCTCCCCGTTTGGATGAATGGGACGATCGCGCCGCGGTTTCCTCTGGTCTCCACTTCCCACTTAGAGCAGAGTCGTAAGCAGCACTGGAGCTCCCCGCCAGCTCCCGCTGCCAGACACGTGATATCTGAATGTCACCCGGTAATATGTCGCCATAAACATACTTTAAAGTGGAATGGAGAAACCGCTAAATGGTTTCCTTTTTATTTGATGACCGTATTTCAACATCCAATCTTCAATAGCCCGTGTGATGTTCAGGCACTGAACCTTTTCTCCACGGAGTCCTGTGAGTCTAGAGAAGCTTTTCACATTTCCATAATTTGACTTTAATTCATGTTCTACATCGAACAAACCTTCCTATTTTCCTGCCGTTACGCTCATTTGGATTATTCTCAGTCAATACTGTCTCACATCTGCGCGCCTCTCCCTCTTCCATTAGTCGTTTCATACGATTCTGGCCACCGAGCGCTCGACCCACGTGCAGCGAACAGTCCTGATCTTTTCACTCGCGCTCGGTCCAGCTCCGGCGCGCAGCGCTCTTCGGAGAGCTGAATGAGAGTTGTTTTGGGAACAAGGCCCCCCGGTTGCAGCTGCAGCCCCTTGGCCGTCTTTCTCCAAACCGCAGCGCACTGAACACAGATAGCCGAGTCAGGTGACGGACACTCCCGCTCAACCTTTGTCTGTCCTCTCCGCTGCGTCCTCATTGGAAAGAAACCGGTCACCGGCATCCAGAAACGCGCTGACTTTATTCTGCCATTGTTTCGACAGGATCCGCACACGTTTGGGAGACTAAACAGTCTGTCTGTCATTGTGTGATGGGCGCCTGCCGCAGCGATGTAGTGAAGGTGATTCTATTCATAAGTGTTAGGGCGCAGTTGCACAGTACAGAGGGTGTTTTATCGTTGTCACCAAACGCTGTAATAAGTGAGGCGTCTCGCTCTGCACTCCCCAAAGTAGAACATGCTGCCTCCAATACAACAAAATAATCACAGCACACTTTTGTCTGTCGCCCTGTGTTTGCGGCGCAGAGCAGCAGATGCTCTCAGAATCACAGGTTTACTCATTTCAGGCCATCTTTCTTGCACTTTTTATCCCAGCTCACGCTGTTTCTCTACCGCCTCCAGCTTGCGGCTGCTTTTAGGTCCCAAAATTCTCACGACTTTTGCAATTGGACTGTATTTCAATGGCCACGCGATGTAGAGCATGATGTAGATTTCCCGTCATTTTCCCAGCTGGCAGCAAATGGATTATAATGAATACTATTTTAAACTTCTTTGGTAAAATGTTGAGGCTGAAGAGAAGCAGAAGTTCAAATCCAAAGGGAAAAGTTTCCTTTGGGGAGACTTGGAGACACAAAATGTATCCGGCATTGGAAATCATTCCGAGGCCACTATCCATGTGTCCACAGTAGTACTCTGGGTTGGTTGTGCAAAACTGCGGCGCACCTGACTTGGTCAGTGACAACCCAGTGATGTATCCCTGAAGAAGAAAACCCAAACATTGAACTGCAGCACACACACACGCTTACTTGAGATCACTCTGGGCACCATTGTTACTGCAGGTCCTTTCCTGCTGCCTGTGTGTGCCGGTAGACTCTCCCGTTGTAACATCTGGATGATGCGGCCTTTGATCTGGCTCGAGTTAGCCCTATCTGTATTCCTCCCTCCTCGCCCGAGCTGCTGCGCAGACTGAAACGGAGGCGCTTCTCTGACGGATGGTTGTGGGTAAAGATAAGGAGCGCAGGGAACACTGGTCCCTTCACAGACGACGTCCGATGGCTCTTGAGACTTATTTCTCGTCCGCTCTGTAATCCAACCTGCCCAACAGGTCTCCGGCTGCCTCGATCTGGCTTTGCAGTGGCATTTCCTACTGCCTCAATGAGAATTCAAGCGATGTAAAGCGCCAAACAAAACCTTCACAAATTGGAGGTCGGCCTTTTTTTTGTTCTTGAGTGTCGCACAAACCCGGACAGTGACTGACTTGGTGGAATGGCTCGACCGTGCGTCTCTGAATCACTTCTTCAGACGTGGCTGTGACAAAATTCACACTAATACTTTTAATACTTCTTTACCAGCCTTGTATGAAGGCAACACGGCATATGTATTATAAATATGAGACATGACTTAAGTTGATATTGTTCCTCCTCTGCATTGTGTAGGTTGTTTTATATCTTATTATATGCTTTATGCTATACAGTCTGTTTGTACGCTCTCTGGCGTTCTGTATGATTCAGCTACGGCGCAATGCACAATTTTATGCAAAGCTTGAGTGGTTTCTCGCCAATGACTTTGCAGTTTAACGCAGTTACACTCTTATATTGCTCTTGAGAATCTTCCCCCAAAGCACCGGTGGGCTGTTGAGCTGCCTGATTTTTAAATTGCATAGTTATGCTCTTATTTGTTCATTTTGAGGCTGCAAGCGGAAGGGTCCTTTTAGCTGACTAACAATATCCCATTAGCAAATATCACCATGGTGATTCATTTAGCTTAATAGGAGAGTCTGAAATCTAGAGAGGAGACAAGACTGTAAAGTAAGTAGGTAGGTGCATGTGTGTGTCTGTGTGTGTGTGTGCGTGCTTTTTTTTTTTAAAATGTCATTCTTATTGCGGACAAATTGACATGGCTGCAATGATAAAAAAAAACACACAGCTGTGGAGTGTCTGCACTGGATGCGTCCCACCGAGGTGTGGCACCATAATCTGTTTCAGCGCAGAAAGCCAACGGCTAGCTGGCGTTAGCGGCCCGGCTACACGGCAACAGCTGCTTGAATAAAGTCCGCTTATGCCTTATCAACAGGACCCAGAACGCCAAAGAGACGCTTTGTATTAAGTATTTTACACTTTGTCCCTGACATTGGTACAAACTAATGAATTTACTACTAAAAGCTAGAGCTGGAACCATTAAATCCACAGTTTACAGGACTCAAGATAACAGCAGCGGCTGCCCGGTGTCATGACAACCAAATAATGAAATGAGGAATTAAGGTGTATTCAATGCCAAAATGACTCCATAGCTTTAACCCAGAATCTCATAACATAAAATAGACTTCATTTCCAAGGAGCTGGTGTACGTTCACTCTGAACAGCATGAGTGCAATGCTCCAGCTTGCTCAAAGAAAAGCCTCCTTTCCATAACGCGTATAACCCGGGTTGGCAGTGTTCTGGAGTAACTTCTTTCCTCTGCGAAAACGAAATGGCCTCGTTCGAACCCAGGATGTGCTGCTAACCGCTGAGCCGCCGTGCCATCCAGATAGACACAGCTGATATGGGCAATGGGAGCGCCAGCACTTGTTAAAATGGTTTAGATGTAGTGTTGTTTTTGCATTGGACACATGGGTGATACACACTCTTTTCACTTGCATGACTCGCAGGAATACTATGAGCGCGCATGTATAGTATTGCAGTCAGTGCCATGTCTTGCACCTGTGCACTTCCTTCACACCACTCTCAGTTGGGACTCTGCTTTCAGGCATCAAACAGTTCCTTCTGGAAGGGATCCAGCCTGTAGAGGGTTTTCCTCGACTAGCTCCTCCCTTGGCAAGCAGCCTCGGGATTTATAAACCAATCCCAGCTCCCATTTCTCTTCAGAAAATGGCAGTGAAAGTGTGTGGGTGTGTTTGCATTGCCTATGTCCATGGCCAGCAGGGGGCAATAGACACCGCACACCGAGGGGCATTTGGGCAGCTGAGCACAACTTCCCCGGCGGCATCTAGATGACTGTAAATAACACAGTAGTGGCGGTGTCTGCGTGCACAGGCACGTCTGTTCAGCCCCTCTCTGGCCCTGCTGTGGTTAGAATCCTGTTTGCACGTGTCGTAGTACTTTGGAGGGGAAACGTCGCTCAGTGTTAACGGCGATGGTTGGTGGGTTCTGTTGAGGGAGAGGAGGGAAGTTGCATGTTACACGTGTGTGTGTGTGTGTGTGTGTGTGTGTGTGTGTGTGTGTGTGTGTGTGTGTGTGTGTGTGTGTGTGTGTGTGTGTAAAAAAGGGAAGTGCAATGCAGACATAAACAGCTGCAATGCCTCCACCTGTCTTTACCCGCAGCCTTTTTTTTCCCTTGTTAGTGCCCAGAAAGCGGTTGATGATGCTGCTGGGGATCCTCCCCCTCCTCTCTCTCTCTCTCTCTCTCTCGACGAATGAAGTCTGAGTGTATTTATAGTCCGGCGTAGCGAGCGGGGGATTACCTCGGCCGCTGAGAAAGCCGTCATCGTCGCTCCTGTGATTCACAGGCTGGGCTCAGCGCGCTGCCGAGCCACTTCGCCGTGCGTGTGCCTGCCGTTTTGTGGGTGTCCCCCCTCTGCGTTGTTAGCAGTGTGTTTCGAAAAGATCTAGGAGGGCATGCTGGAGAAGAGTCCTTTCCTTTCTGTGCACCGTGGTCGCTCAGGAAGACTTCTGTGCTCGGCCGCTTAAAGATGCTCAACCGGTTTCGGCTGCAGGCTGTGGCGTTATTCAAATAACCCACTCCCCCCGTTTTTATATAATTGCATTCAAAGTGGCTAGAACTAACCAGTCGCAACAATCCAGACGGACCACAGCTGCAAAGGTCTGACCGATGTAGGATGTGAGGATCGAAATGCGTGTTCGCCGACTCGTCTCACTCACTCGTGTCCCGGCCGAGTTTGCAGCCCAGAGAGCCGCTCTTCTCGTGCCGCGCGTTGCTGTTTTATTATTCTTTTTGCGTCACCTTCTGTGCGGAGCGTGCTTCACTTAACACCTCTGAGCCCTTTGAGAGCACCACCGGCTCGCTGGAAGTGATTTTGCACGGGTTTTGACGAGCTCAGAAAACGCTCCAGAAAGGAAGGAAGCGAGGTAAAAGCTTTCACCGTGGCCGCTATCCAACTGCATGTTTAACAATGGAGCTTTTGAGCTGTGTCCCTTTTTTTTGTGTGTGTGTGTGTGTGTGTGTGTGTGTGTGTGTGTGTGTGTGTGTGTGTGTGTTTTAATCTCATTTTAAAGGTTCACTCTGCAGGCGGGCTGTACGGAAACCACTGGGAAAGTCTACAGTTTATTTCTCTTTGTATCTCATCCACAAATGATAGCACCGCCACACTCATTGAGCCGTTCTGTACTTCCAAGTTGGACGTGAAGTCATTTAGCTTCCATTTAAACGGGGGATTGTTGTGCTTCTTATTGAATCATGACTGCCTTTTGACTTTCTGTGCTGATCTAGCTTTCTATAGAAATAAGGGCACTTGCGGTCGTCAAACAGCCATTTTAGACCCATGGCCGATTGTGCGCTTTTATAAATTCTTAGTGTTGAGTTGATGTAGAAGCTGTAGAATTATAAAAACGCAGCGGCTTTTGAGGACTTTGTGCTCTGTATCAGAGAGAAAGAAAGCTGCATGCACTTCAAAGGAAAGGTTTGGACATCATAAAAAGAAAAAGTCTTGAAGTAAAGTCCAAAAATGATCCGGGCTCATTTTATGTGTGTGTTCTTGTTTCCTCTGCAGATACTTGGAGAAGTATGAGAAAGTCCACCACTTTGGCGAGGACGATGAAGAGGCGCAGCCGGGGAATACCAAAGCCTCTCTTCCGATCGGTGCGATTCCCAGCTCCTACAACTACCAGCAACACGTCGTATCAGGTAGGCAGAGGCTCTGCTCCTGGGTCCGGGTCACGTTTGCATCCTTTCTGCTTTTCTTCTTCCTTCAACATTGCCCCCTCTGTCTCTGTGCCAACTCCATTGGTGAAGCAGCGCTACATGGGAGCTTCATGGGGGAAACCAGTCGTAGTGCAGAAAAAAAACGTAGCCAATTAGTTTAGAGGATGTTTGTCGGAGGAGGAAGGCAATGTGCTCATTGCTTTTTTGTTTTGATGAATGTTTGAATAGCGTTTATGTCTCCATTCTGATATGCATAGAACGTCCACCAGTGTCTAGGGCTGTCAACTTTAGTCGTTCAGTCGACTAATCGGTCGGATGCCGTCTTGGTCGACTGACATTCTCATTGATCGACCAGTTGCTTTTTTTTTTTTACACCAGTAAAGACATTTTCATTGATTTACTCCTTGATATTTATTCCTTTTATAAGCAGTTATATATTTGATTACACGGTTATATTACGGGCTCGGTTATGCAGCCAAGCCCGTCTAATCAGACCGAGACACTCTGTAAAGGAGATAGATTATGGCGTTCATTTCTGTTATTTGACTAACCACAATGCAGTAATGGTCAGCTTTGGTGGCGTCGCACCAATGATCATATCAATACAAACAAAGATGAATCTATTCAGCCGACTCAAAGGAATAGTCTGTGTTGATGGTAATCTTTGTTCACACTGGAGATCCTGGACAAAACCGGTGTGTTTGTGATGTAGTGGGTGGCTTGGGGCTTCAACTTCCACTAGTAGTCATTTTAAATAGCATTTCAATAGCATGTCTGCAATAATGTCCCCCGTGACTTACTGCATGGAGGTTAAGAAAGCGAGGCCAGTTAAGACCATGTGGCTCTCACCGATACCCACCTCCTATAGCAAAGCAGCTGAGTGAACAACTTGTGCCATCAGACGGCCCCGGTTACATCTCAGCCAACACTGCTCGTGTGGGCAAGCTGCTTTTTGTTGTTTTTTGACGTCGCGTCTCGTAAAATACTGAACTGTCATGTTAATCGGTGAGATTTAGCAGAGCTCGTTGAAGGAATTGGATACCTTTTTTGGAGGGAGCTAAGCTAACAGGCTTCATATTTACCGTGTACACATGCGAGGCAGCCGCCCTAAGGTTTCCCCTAATTAGGATTGTTTTTATAAGTAATGTGTTTCTGAGACAATGAGATTAAAAGAAGTGATTTCCATCAATTCGTTTCAAACAACAAATTCCTATTTCAAATTGACAGTATATACATAAATGACAGACATAAATATATGATTTACATCACCTGCAAACAATAGATGGAAGTAAAGTGCAGAAAAAAGGGTTTTATTTCAATTGAAATTTGGTTCATTTCAACTAGTTGTTGCAGCCCAAAACGTTTCTTTTAAGTTGAGATTGATCCTGTTCACAAATTTGCAACTAGTACAACTACAAATATCTGTAGTCCAAGGTTTCTTCTCCATTTCTCGTTCTGCTGGTCTGTTCCTTTCAAACTAACTAACAAAGTCCTCGGCTACTTGTTTCACCTGCAGCGGTTATTCACAACTCTATTGAGCTCCTGATAGCCTCTTCAGAGAGAGTGCACCCCTCCTGCTCCACCGCTACTCGTTTCCTTCAGCTCTCGCTTGCCGTGTTCCAATCAAGGCTGTGAAAAGCATCACTAGTGTCACGTTATTTTATTTCTCTCTGAAGTAGCCCGCCACACCTTTTTGAAACCCAGGCAACTTCAAACCCTAGTGTGCGACGCCGGCCCGTGGGCGCCGCGCAGGCGGCCCGTTGACGAAGGGGCGAGGAGGGAAACCCTTGCTGGTGTCCCGTCACAGCCTTGAGGCTTCTTTAGTCGCAGGCTGTTGTCGCTAACGCACCAGTCGTCTGCCTGCTGAGCACAGCGAGTCCACAACATGGCCGGGGGCCAGCAGAGGACACGCGACACACCGCGCTCTGCTTTGTCCGCTCGCCTGTTCCCTCATTTACTGCCCAGATCAGACTTTCAAGAGTACAATGGTGTTTTTGGGGGGGTGTTTTTTCTCTCTCTCTCTCTCTCTCTCTCTTCCACAGTTGAGTTTGCGGCCCCTTTTTGAGGGCTTGTCGCTGTAGGTTGAGTGGCGGTGCCTAACTAATGCTTTGTTCGCAGGGAGCGCTGGAGGGGACGTTTTTGTCATTATTTTCTGTAGACAAGCCCCGGCGACACACACACACACACACACTGCCATAATGGCAGAAAACATTTCTTTAGTAATCTTAGGACTAAAAAATGTAAACCTGCTATAATCAGTGTTATGAATCGTATTGTTCTGTGGCAATGATATTTTATTTGAATGATATTTACATTGATCTAAACCGTGAGCATTGACTGCTTAAATAGACGTTGTTTCCTCAGCAGTTGCTGGGGACCAAAAGCGCAGCAGTTACTTAATTATCCGGAACCTTGTTCAGCACTCCTGCTGTATGTATTTGCGCGTTGATGCATCAGCAGCGGATTGATATTGTTCGATTCAGCCACCTGCTGAAGTTTGATGACTGCATCTGAACGTGCTTCTGATGTGGTGAGACCGCGTGGCTCAAACGCCTGACGGCTCGGCCTGCTGATTCCTCCCGCTGAGCGTCTTTCTGTCCCTGTTGTCGGCTCGTTGCCTCACGGCGACGTTTAACCTGCGCCGCTCATAAAGACGTCTCAGTCCAACGATTAACTCCTGTCCTCTTTAGTCTGGCTCGCTGCGGGTTACTGGAGCCAGTAGTTAGTTTTTTCAATAGAGCCGTCGGCACTCTAATAGCCACTGCTGAATCCCATTTGCCTGCACAACGGTCGGCGTGCAAATCAAATTCACTCTGCGGCACTCCTGTATGCTCTACAGTCGATTCCCAGGGGCAGCAGTCTGCTGAAGATCCTGCACAAATTGAAATGTCCACCCTTACAGGGGGGAAAAAAAGGACATCCTATGCACACAAATGATCGATGGCTGAAAACCTTTTTGTTGACTGAAACGATCGTGTTCTCACAGACGGAACCATCTGTCATTTACAGCCGTAGGATTCCTTTCCTTCCCGGCTATTTAGGATAGGAAGTCTAGTTAATTATGAAAGCCCATCACGGAGGGCGGACCGAGTCAAGACAAACGCAATTAGAAGTTTGAGAAGATTCCCAATCTGCAGTCGCACACGTCTCTGCTCATCAGACTCCTTTAGGACTAAAAGCAGCTTCAGCCAACGACTCCTCTCCCATTTAGTCTGTTCAAACTTAAAGTAAAAAAACGCCTGAAGATGTGCAGACGCGCCAGCGCCGCATGGAGGGAACACGCCTCAGTCCCACTGCTTCATTCACATGAGGTGACTCTAGAGTGAGCGCTTGTGACGGAGCAAACTGGACGTGTGGCGACGTCATGTGGTTTGGTTCCACACTCTGGATCGGTTGGCATTGACCAAAGGAAAGTGGTTTTAAACGAGATGCATGTTTTTAAAGGTGCTTTGAAGCCCTTTCAAACATTGTTACGGTGCGTAACTAACTGGAGCACAAAGTGGAACTGACCATATGTGGCACGCCGATTATCGATTTATAATCCTGGGAAACGATGTCGAACCTAAATTTTCCGAACCGTTTTCTTGGCTTTGAATACATGTAATCTATCTGCTACTCTTATCGATTACCACGGTTTCTTTTCTCTTCATATAAAACAAAACGTCCACAAACCTTTCTTCAACAGTCTACTGTGCTGCTGTCATGTGGCCAACACATGTTTACGTGGTTATCTGTCAATTTCTGAGACCTGAGGTTAAAAGTATTTTTTTCACATCGCTGGCCTCTAAAATTAGAACTTGTGAAATAACCGCCAGATGCGTTTTTTTTTCTCTCCCTCCAGACTATCTTCGCCAAAGCTATGGACTGTCTTCAGATCTCGTGCCGCCTTGCGACTACAACAAACTGGTGCTGTCCCTCCTCTCCGGTCTGCCCAACGAAGTGGACTTTGCCGTCAACGTTTGCACTCTGCTGTCCAACGAGAGCAAGCACGCCATGCAGCTGGACAAGGATCCCAAGCTGGTCACGCTGCTGCTGGCCCACGCCGGCGTCTTTGACGACTGTACGTTCCCCTGTGTTGTGCTCTTCTGTGCAGACAAACGGACAGACAGCTCTGGACAGTCTGTTACAAGTCCCTACATTTAACTGATTGATCTGTAGCTTGATTGAAGATACCTAGTTTAAAATGTTGGTCACGCGACTCAATTTGCCACCTGCCTACACCCCCTTTTTTGGGTGGGAGGGGGTGTTCCCAAAGGTCCTCTGTGCTCATCATTTACCATGAGGGAATTGAAGAAGCAAAGAAAGCGGTGGAATTGTTTGTCTAACCCTTCCTCTCTGCCTTTCGTAGCGCTGGGCAGCTTCTCCGGGGTGTTCGGGACGGACTGGAAAGAGAAAACCTCCCGGGACTTTGTCAGGGTAAAGTAGAATGAGTGCCTTGTTTGTGGGCCATCTTCAATGAATATAAATGTGTCTCTTGGTTTGGCCACTATATATAGATATCAAATACTGCTTTCACAAAGCGTCTGTTTCACCTTCCGCAGCGATCGTCAGATAGTCGTGGGGCTTTTCCCCCTACAGAGGAACTTCAAAGAGCAGTTGTTTTCTGTAATCAGAATGCAGGTCTATTCGCTTTGATCACACTGTTAAAGAGACGTGCATGAAACGTAAAGGCATGACTCGAGAAAATGCAATGTAGTACTTCATCCACAGTCAGCGAATCTCTTTTTCTGCAACGCTTTGACGTGCGTCTGGGGAAAGGGCACCATACCATTGTTGGTGTGGGTATAACTGGGTTTAAAGCACAGTGGCGCTGGTGCTAGGTCAAAGGGGAACAGTGACTGTTTGATTCACGGTGTTTAGGGGACCACGTCTGCAGGTTTTCTAAAACTCCATGTGGCAGGGATCGTCGCCCTGGAGACCGTGGAATACTTTCCTGACGTTACAATAGCAAATTACTGTGGGCATCATTAGAACTAGCTAACGATAGCTGTTAGCTAACTGCCAACATAGGCGAAAGTAATATTCTAACATCATCATGATTTTGTATTTGCAGAAAAAATAACAGCAAACCGTCATGGTTAAATAAAACGCATTCTAAGTCTGAAGAGTATTTGGAATAAAGAAGATGTCCCTTGCTGCACAGAAAAATAAATCTTACAGGAGATTGATGAATTTGCTATGGTTGAACTTTGGCACGGCTCGAAGATTTTATTTTTTAAATGAATGTTTAACAAAAACAATGTTCTTTTGTAGTTCTGGAAGGAGGTGGTGGAGGACGTAGAAGTCCGGGAGCTGATCTGGGACAAGAACAGCCCAGCAAAAGGTAACCAAACTTTGGGCTAAGAGCCGACGGAGGCAATAAAAAAAGACCACTCTTGTGTGCTCCCACTGTGTATTGACACTGTCAATGCTGTGACATGTACACGTGTGTTCTGCCTTGTGTGTGGTAACTTCCCTTTCAGTCTTTGTTGCCTAATATATAATCGAAAAGTGTGTTTTTTCAATGAAAGCTGGCCAAACTTGTGCATTCCTTTTTCCAAACTATTTTTAACAATGTAAAAGCAACGATTTAAAAGTAGGAAAAAAAACAAAAGGATTCAATGAAGTGAAGCACCCGTCGACGAGGGGAACCGCCGGAAATGAATGCTGGGAAGAAAAAAAAAACCACTTCTGTTCGCAGATGGTACGTCGAGCGAGGAGCGCTGGCAGAGCCTCTTCCACCCGCCGCGGAACCAGGGCATCAGCGACATGGAGGCCCAGCGGGTGCTGCAGATTGCCGTTATCCTGCGGAACCTCTCCTTCGAGGAGGCCAACGTCAAGCTGCTGGCGGCAAACCGAACGTGCCTGCGTTTCCTTTTGCTCTGTGCGCACTGTAACCTCATCTCACTCCGACAGCTTGGACTCGACACGTTGGGCAACGTGGCTGCTGAGGTTGGTCTGGTGTTGACTGTTTTTTTTTTTTTTTTTTTTTTAACCCTTAGGGTTTGGGTTAGTTTAGGAATGCGATTTAAAAAAGGAGTCTGAGGGAGGTTTGTTCCCAGTGTGGCACCGTGACCACCCCCGTCTTTAGTCACCATTTCTCAGTTGGAGTGGTTTAGTTTGTATACGATCTAATTTATTTAAAGGAAAAGTAAACGGTGTATTCCACTTATTCAGTCGTCCGAACAGATTGAACCTCCCAGTTCTTCTCCAATCGTAGCACATTCACAGTAACTACCGCTCCAGATTCCTCGACACATCAGAGAGGTGTGAATCAGGCGGTATCGTAACAGAATCTTTTTATAGAATATATTTAACTGGCTGTTAATCATCTATTTGCCTGCTTGTGCAGGTCAGATGACGTAAACAAACTTATCTTCTGAGCACTGTTGAGTAATGTTGTTTTCTTACAACGGTACTGGCATTAAAAAGTGGGAACTACCAAACAATGAGAAGAAACCAGCTTTGTGTGACCAACCACTGTGCGGTTCTCTTGGAATATATTCATTTGAAATGACTTGCATCGCTAATTAACTTGCAGCGAATACCTTTATCTGGTGCTAGGCTCATGAGCTATGTTTAGAAACACAATTGGTGCGATTTGTTTCCTGAGATCTAGAATAGGTTTTCAGATTTTTCAGAGTAGGTTATAAATATTGATTTGCTGATGAAGTCTCTCACGGATATACATCGAAATCAAACGTTCTAGTCAAAGCGCAGTCTTTAAAATGCGTTTAAATGTTGGTGAATTATTGGGCATCCAAATGAGAAAGGCATCACATGGCCTTGCTTGAATGTAGAGCTCACATTTATTGCTATAAGCTGCATGTTGATGAGCCCGGGTCTATTTTTAGAACCTACATGCATAGGGTCCTGATACCATCGGCTAAGCCTTTGATGCCATTAATTGGATGGTTGGGTTCAGACAGTTAGCACGTTCATCAGATATGAATGCAATATCTTCTGTTGTAACAACATAACCACCACGATTGCACCCGCTTTGATTGGTTATTGGTCGTGACCAACAACACAAATCAGTAACACTTGAACAGAACTACTGTGGTTTGGCGTGTGGCCAAACAGGACTTTCTGTTGTCCGGTTCAGCAGCGTTCTGCCTCCGCCCCTGGACAACAAATGGAAATGAGCTTTTTGCCGATGTCGGTTACATTATATGAAGTGTTCCTAGTCTCTCTAAATAAACAAGGAAAGGGTCATTATTCACGTCCAGTCGATGTTCGGGTTGGTGGAATAAATCTTGTCCCATCCCATTGTAGCTTCAGCTGGATCCCGTTGACTTTCGGACGACTCATCTGATCTTTCACACCATCACCAAATGTTTGATGTCCAGGGACCGGTTTCTCAAAATGAGGGGTGAGTTGTCCAACGGGCCACTATGGTGACTTCTTCCTCCTGCCGGTGTGTCGATTGAGGCTCCTAAACTTCTATGTGTGTCTCGCTTTTAGCCATGGAAATCTTGGGCAACCTCAGCAAGGCAGAGGACAACGGCGTGCTCATCTGCGAGTACGTGGACCAGGACTCGTACAGGGAGGTAATAATGCTCCTCACGCTGCCCGACCTCATGCTCCTCATGGCCTCCTTGGAGGTGCTCTACCTGTTGGCCCAGCTCGGAGAGATCCCCTGCAGCAAGATGGCATCGGTCGGCCATAGCATAGGTACAACCCGTCTACCGATGCCTCGATTATTTATAATTTATTAGTTTTAAACACATCACAGGATTTTTAGTTTCTCAGCGCTGTCTCCTTTCTCCTCTTTCCCCCGGGCAGATCTCTTGGTGCGGTTAGTATCGGTCGACCTCCATACGTTTGGACCCGACGCCCTGACGGCGGTGCGACTTATCGAGCATCAGGCCAGCGCTGACCAGGCAGCAGAGGTTCGACCACAGCTGGTAGAGCAGGTCCCTGCAGCCGCGCAGGGAGCAGTGGCGCCTGGTGAGTGTCTGTCCGCAACATGTACCCTCTCTCTCGGCTGGAGGGATTCCCTGTGTCAACCTTGGGTACACTGCAAGGAACACTGCATTAAGAGGGGTGGTTTCAAGAAGAAGCAGTCTGGAGGGTCTAAAATATGAGTTGAAAGGATATAGCCAGGCTGTCAACGTGCTTCCCCAATGAAGATCTTGGCTCTACAGATCCCAAAGTGAACTTGTACATCCACTAATAAAAGAAACAAAACCCAACGAATGGCAAACGAGGTCTGCATTTGACTCGCGTAATAACAAATACACAACCGATGCCACTGGCTTACCTGCAAGTTCTTTGGTCCCCAGTCTGTTGCAATTACCGGCTGCTGCGTTTTCCTTAGTCACTGTGATTTGTGGTGTTTGCTATGAAATGAAAGCAGAGGGCCACGTTTGGATCTTTCTACCTTTTTAAGCGTTTCCCTGCTGTTATTGTGTGGGTAGAGACAAAGGAAGCTCACTGCAGCATGAGAAGTGTATGAACAGGTGTCCCTTGGTGGGAGTGTGTGTGTTCTGGTGTTCTGTCAGCCCTCCACAGAGCTGAAAAGTTATTAGATGACATCTAGTGGAGACCTTTAGGATCACAACAAGCTTGGAAACATTAAGCGTTCAAGCTCTTGATTTGAGCATTGCATTGATTTGACTGTACAAAAGCATAAACTTTGTTTTTTATTCTTTCCAGTAACGAGGGTCCCGGTTCAATCCACCCAACCCCCACCTGGTATTGTGGAACTTGACGGGGAAAAATTTACGCTGCAATGGTGGGATTAAGTCTCATGTAGATGCATATTCTGATATAGTAGCACACATCTTTTCTGCTTGCATAGTTACCGCTCTGTCTGTTGTTTCTCTCCAACAGGCTAAACGCTCACTTTGAGACAAACCAAGAGGGCTCTGTATCTCGATCAGAAATGTACTCTGAGTACCTGGCTACGTGTAGTAAAATGGGACGGAGCAACATCTTGAACTCCACGGGCTTCCTTAAATGTCTGCGGTCAGTCCTGTTTCCTAATTCCTTCCGCTCTAATGACTCTTAGTTCTGATAGCAATGATCCTCGGGAAATAGGCCAGCAAACGTTTCCCTTTTTGTGACGACCCTGCGTCTCCCCCTCCACCACAGGACCGTGTTTCCAAGCCACACGATGAGGCGGCAAGAGGAGGCCAAGGCCAACGGTCAGGTTCACATTCTCCTGGTCGGGCTGAGGCGCAGGGCGATCCCACTGCCCATCCAGCTGTACTACCAGCAGCAGAGTCCGGCAGCGGCTCAAACACCTGCAGCAGCCCGACAGGAAGCTTCTGGCGACCCTCAGGCCCCGCCTCCAGGTAGAACTAGCCTCGCCGACAAAGCCAAGTTTTGTTTCTCAAAAACTTAATGTGTATATACAAGCAAAGTAAAAGGTAGTACTTTCTATTTGCTCCACTGAAAACACTAAAAAAGAATAAAATAAACATCAAGAAAGAGTATTCGTAGATGTGACCAGGAAATGTACTACCGTCTTGGATCTGACCCGTTGTCTGATTGTGTGTTATGTGTGACCAGGCTTACCTCTGGGGCCTCCGAGTCTTGGACCCCAGTTTGTCCGGGTGATGGGCCACGGCCTCGGCGCCACTGGCGCGCCCTCAGCCTCGACTGCACAGGACCCTGCTCACGTGAGCCACCCGGCTGTTTCCCGTCACCCGGTGGCCCTCCAGTTGCCACCAAATCCTCTGGCGGTCCAGATCGCGACGTCGGCCCCGGGCGCCCAGAACCACAGCCCCCCGAACCCGGCCGCTCAGCAGCACTCCCCCATGCTCCCCACCGGGCCGCCTGTCACGCTATTCCAGCAGGTACCACAGGGCCACATCCTCACGGCCCGGGTACACGGCGTGTGCCCCCCCATCACTCAGCACCTGTCCGGCCCTCAGGGTGGAGCTCTCCAGGCGGAGCCTCAGTGTGCTGCATCGTCGTCCTCCTCTTCCATCCATGTCGGGGCTGGTCACACGTTTAGTATCGCGGGCGTGACCAACTCCCAGAGCCCGCGCGGCACATTTCAGAATATTGCGCCCAAACCTGCGCCAAGCCACCTGGGGGCACTAGCCGCCACGATAGCCACGCCCAACCAGCTGCCTCAGCCACCACAGCAGTCGCAGAGTCTCGTCATAGTCGGTCCCAACCCCCAGCAGAGCCCGGCCTACGCCCCTGCCATGCACCAGATAGTTCTCGCCAACCCCTCCGCCATCCCCGGTCCCCAGACTATCCAGATAGCGGGGCATCCCGGAGCGGCTTCCAGCCCCTGCCCGCCCCCCACTTCTCATTCGAACACCCAGGTGCAGCCCAATCAAACTGTCGGCCACGCACTGTCTATGAAACGGCATCAACAGCAGCAGCTGCAGCTCATTTCCCAAACTCCCCCCTCTCAGCCTACCTCCACCGAGTCCAGCTTGATCAAACAGCTACTGCTTCCAAAGCGAGGGCCTTCTACTCCGGGAGGAAAGCTCATCCTACCCGCCCCACAGGTGCCCCCTCCGAACAGCACGATGGCATCTAGTCCACAGGTCCTCTACCAGACGAGCTACAGCACCCAGAATCCATCTCCTCAGCCTCAGCAGCTCAACGTCCAGCTGGTTCCTGGCCAGCTTCCCGCTACAGGAGCCCCCACCCTGCAGACGGTGCAGCTTTTGCCAGGGCAGCTCATTTCTACAAATAGCCCGGGGGCAGCTACAATCATCCAGGGCCCCACGTCCGCTGGACAAGTCACATTCACCGTAGTCCCCACCACTGGCTTCACCACCTCGACCGCTGCCGTTGTTAGCAAGGGTGCTGTGGCTCCGGGGGTTCCTCCTCCTCCGTTCTTGGCTGCATCAGTGCCCCATGACGCACCCGCATCCCCGACACCACCACCACTGCCAGCTCCCCTCAGAGGAGACAAGATCATCTGTCAAAAGGAGGAGGAGGCCAAGGACGCCACGGGGCTGCACATCCATGAGAGGAAGATCGAGGTGATGGAGAACTCGTCTTTGGCGGAAGGAGACTCTAACGGCAAACCCAGTAATGGAGATGTTGCCGCGGGTGCCAAGCTGCTAAATGGTGGAAAGTGCATGGAGTCTAATCTACCTCCATACCACTCAGGGAGGAGCCAGGGGGGCCTCAATGGCCCGGCTACCGAGGGCCACCCTGCTAATGGGAAGCAGGCCCTTTCCCCCATCCCAAACACTCCTGTGGAGGGCAACCCTGACCCCAAAAAGACTCTGGTCAATGGGGTGTGTGACTTTGATCGGGGCGACGGTGGCGGCAACTTGAACAAAAACATTCCAAATCACATTGCTTCCAAACAGTACTTGGGGAACGGGGAGGTGGGCCCGTCGGAGAGGAGTCCTCCTCCCCCCCAGCAGGACAAAGCCCAGCAAGCCGAGCGCCTGGTGAACGGACCCCAGGCGGCGGGCAACCGGCCTCCCTCGGAATTAACCAATGGACCTTTGGGGCCGGGCCACGGCGTGCCTGCGCTAAGACAGCAACTGCTCCCCAACTCCACCCTGCCCTCCACTGTTACAGTTACTTCCGCCGGCGCTCCCGCAAACGGGATGGCCTCCGAGGCCCGGGGTCTCAAGAGGCCGGCGGAAAGCGAGGAGCGCGGCGGGGCGGCGCCCTCGGGCATCCCCAACAAAATGGGAGTGCGGATCATCACCATCAGCGACCCCAACAAGGCCGGCAGCAGTGCCACCATGGTGGCGGTGCCGGCAGGAACGGGAACGGACCCAAGCACAGTAGCCAAAGTAGCAATAGAGAACGCCACTCAGCAGAGGAACTGCTTGCCCGCGATGGCATCCGGCTCCACGGTGAGTCACCGCAGGGTTGGTAGCTTTTGTCTTCTCTTCTCGTACTCTGACTCACTCTGACACACTCCGGTCACTGTTTACAGTTGTGTACGTTGTCATTGTAAATGTGTGTTAAATCAACCCACAACCTTTCACACATTTTATATATTATGTTTGTGGTCTTGGCATGCAGCTATTGCTGGACAACAATTCTTTATTTTTCTTTCAATAAATATGGAGGCCACTTTTTCAAGTTACTATAACCTGAAAACCAGCCTTTGTTTTCATATCAGATCGATGTTACACAGGCAGACGGCCTGGTTTTTCTTTTGTGTGTAGAGGCCCAACCCTTTGCCGTTGGTCATTTCACATCCGCGAGATGCCTCCAAACACATTGAAATGAGTGTTATGGATTAAAGGTTGCACATGACAGCCATCACACCATGTTCTCCTTAAAGTCTGGAATCTTTACATGGGACGCTTTTAACTTGCATTTGATTACACGGTTATATTACAGGCTCGGTTATGCAGCCAAGCCCGTCTAATCAGACCAAGACACTCTGTAAAGGAGATAGTCTGTGTTGATGGTAATCTTTGTTCACACTGGAGATCCTGGACAAAACCGGTGTGTTTGTGATGTAGTGGGTGGCTTGGGGCTTCAACTTCCACTAGTCGTCATTTTAAAATCAATAGCATGTCTGCAATAATGTCCCCCGTGACTTACTGCATGGAGGTTAAGAAAGCGAGGCCAGTTAAGACCATGTGGCTCTCACCGATACCCACCTCCTATAGCAAAGCAGCTGAGTGAACAACTTGTGCCATCAGACGGCCCCGGTTACATCTCAGCCAACACTGCTCGTGTGGGCAAACGTTCTATTTTCTTACGATTGCATTTATGCTTTCAACCGGGACAACTGCCAATTGATTTAATTATTTTTGTTCCTCCACAGCCTACAGTAACCCCGCCTCCTGCATCCCAGCCCGCTGTGGGCGGTAACCACAGCCCACACCTCTCAGCACAGCAGAGCCCCGCAGTGCCGGCGGAGCCGAGCAGGAAGGCGGGGCAGAACTTCAAGTGTTTGTGGCAGTCCTGTAAACGGTACGTGGCGCTCCGGTTGGCCCTCGGCCGGCTGTCCGTCCGTCCACCCGCTGACCGCGTCGTCTTTTCTTTCCCAGGTGGTTCGAAACGCCGTCGCGGGTCTTTTACCACGCGGCGACGCAACACGGTGGGAAAGGCTTGTACGGCGGCCATTGTCAATGGGAGGGCTGTGAACCTTTTCCCCGGCAGAGACTGTCCTTCATCACGCATCTGCAGGTGAGATTCCCTCCGTTGCGGAGTGTCTGTTATCGCTCAGTGTTTTTGTTTCCACGCGTTCTTTCGGACTACTGCCACGTCGACATGAAATGATAACTTCAATATGGGCTTGAGCATCATTGACTTTGCGCTGGTTCTTTTCCAGGACAAGCACTGTTCTCGAGAGGCTTTGCTGGCTGGACTCAAGCTAGAGGAGCAGCAGGCGCAAAGTCCCAATCAGACTTCTTCCCAGTAAGTCCACATTTCTTTCAGCATGGTCGGTGCCTGAGAACTAAACTAGAAATGCGGTGTATCAACATGTGGTAATGGTGGCGTTTGACTAGTGACCTTAATGACACGCATGTGATTTGTTATTAAGGACTCCGCCGGCGGCAGGCAGCACTCCGACACCGCGAGCACCAAAGGCAATCGTGAATCACCCGAGCGCGGCCCTCATGGCTCTCCGCAGAGGCTCTCGGAACCTGGTCTTCAGGGACTTTACTGTGAGTAGAAGGCAGCCCTCTTTTTCCCTGACCTTACTTGAAACTCGCAGCCCGCGTGCACTTCTGTGTGACTCGTGCAAAATCTCTTGGTTCCACATAAGCTCCTTCTCAAGCTTTTTATATCCTCCGCTTCATGGTTGAAACGCAGGCTTTCCAGGTCTTTGTTTGGCCGGAATGTGCAACACTCCATTAGACATAACGGACGCGTGCATCGTTTCTGAGTGTTTTCCTTTTCCCCTCTCAGGATGACAAAGAGGGACCAGTGACCAAACACATACGACTAACTGCTGCCTTAACGTTGAAGAACATCGCCAAGCACTCTGACTGTGGTCGCATGTAAGTGTCCTTCTGGCTTTGAGCAGCCTTCTGTTTTTTGTTCCCTTGCCTCGTGACCAGAGAGATGCCCAGATAAGCGTTAATGCTTTCTCTTATTGTGTTCATCCTATTTTGTATCTGATTGTGCTATATTGTTGGCTTATAGGTTGGTAAAGCGGCATGAGACGCACCTCTCCGTGCTGGCGCTGAGTAACATGGAGGTCTCCACCACGCTCGCCAAATGCCTTTACGAACTGACGCGCTCGCTCCAGGCTTAAGCGCTTTCAAAAAAAAGACAGCCTCGTCTCCGCTCGTCTCCTGAGACGGGAGGAGGATGCCACCGCCGGTGAGCCGTAGCAGGTCTGCAGGTCTGCAGGGGGGACGGGGGGCTGGAACAAAGACCCTGCTTCGGCCACGCCTCTCATCCCTCACCTCCTTCCTCGCCAACCTGTGTTCTAACCCCGCCCGCCCTGAAACCCACACACACAAACTGCCACGGGGGTCTTCCACCAGCTGCCCACCGGGGAGAGGGGGGGCTCTTTCCGACTGCTTCCCCGCGGGACTGCACCAACAAAACCCCAAAACATGAGCACATTATGTTTTAAGTTCATTTGTTCTTGTTCCTCTTCGTCCCGTAAACTGATGTGTGCATCGGAGGGAGTGGCAGTCGACTGAAGAGTACGGAGGGGGGGCGTGGGGGGTCGGTGGGGTTCGGGGGGGTGGTGTCCCACAGAGTTGGGCGGAGGAGGACTCAGCCGGCAACTGGCACAGATGATTTCTTTTTTTCTTTTAGAAAACTTGGTAGCTCGGTTTTCTTACTTGAGTCAATATATTTTCATTTATTTATTATTGAAATGAATACCATTACAATTAATGAAAAAGAATCTTGTAAATATGTTGTGAATATATATAAAGAAGATCCTCTTTCATGCCGATGCAGCCACTGGAGAACTTGCTCTGTGGAGTAATAGAAGCATTACTTTGGTAGAACTGAAATAAAGTAGTATGTTTTCGTTTGTTGCTTTTTTTTATGATCCCTGGTCACTTGTATCTAATGTGATTCTATACTCAGCAGTGGATGAATGTACTTAAAAACCTGTAAATAATTCTGCAAAGGTACTGATGCTGTAAAGCTTAGGGAGGGGGTAAAAACAGTTTTTTGTGGAACTGTGACATTTTTTGTATTATAACACCTTGTAGAACTCATTTTGCTGGCTGAAAGAGTATGGAATAATATATCATGTCATTTTGTAGAAGAAAAAAATATTGAAGGTATTCCCTTCCTCTTCCCTCACGCGCCTTCCCTTCAACACACACACACACACACAAGTAACATATATCCACTGTAACTGTTTTGTCATTGTACGGGCCACTGCGCGTACCAACATTTTTTTGTATTTGTAAATTGGTTTAAATACATGGAGTTTTTATACAGGTTTTCTCCTGTGTTCTTTGCTTTACGTGCAGGTATGATATTTTCTTCACTACTTTTTTCTATCTTAATATAGTGTGGAGTTTTATTGTACTATTTTTTCATTCTTAATACCATGCCACATTCCGGCTCACGTCCTCAGACTGTCCTCTCTACCGTGTGTTGTGTAACATTTATGACTGCCTGTCGTATTAGCATCTGACCGGGGCGACTCAACCATCCTCATTTCTGCAGTGTCAGTAGGATGTGTGACTATACATAGACCTAACAGTCTGTTAGAGATTGGCTTTATTTACTTTGGTGACTGTTTATAGTTTTTAAATAAAACACTGAACATTTTGCTTTGGTTTTTACGCTTGTTTCTTAATCCCCAACTATTCCTCCCGCTTTCTTGTCACTCATGTTAGAGTCTGAATCGATCGCTGACATCTGGAGGAACTCAATGATGTAGAAACAGAGGGGCACCTTTACATTGTGTGGCAGAAAGGTGAACTTGTGCTCCTCCCAGGTGGATTAATTAATGCCGCAGGGGATGCACGGCAATCGTGGAGTAGTTCGTAAGATTTTTAAATACATACAGATTTGGATTGTTAGTGCATGAGAGTGGTGTCCAACCCATTGGTAAGAAATGAATGCACATGTGAAGTAATTTTAGCTAGAAGTGATGGATACAGGGTTCAAATGGTGATCTGAAAGGATAAATGGCTTAAATATTTAACAAAAAAAATGATAAATGTTTCAAGTAGTTTAATATTAAGCTAATATGTATATACATTGAATTATTACTTACGCTTTTATGTTAATAAAAATGGACGGCTGTGGAAGTTGGCTAAAGGTAACTGGATAAACTTGTAATAATGATCTGAAAGCATGAACTGCTGACATGGATTAATGAAACATCCAGCCTTTGTTACTGAAAGTGGTGAACATTAAACAGTTCATTTCATAAAGACATCTAAAGGTACAGGACCTCCAGCACTTACTGTCCGTGGTCGGGCCTTTTATTAAAGAACCGAGTAAGCTCCCTTAGTGCAGCCCCCCCCCCCCGCCCCCTCACCCCCCCCCCCCCACCACTGGATGCGTTGCTTCGGCTCCTTCCTCTCGGCATAATTGAATTATTAATGATTTTACTCAGCGCTCCAGTTACCACAGCTCCCTGAACATACTTGACTTTAGGAAATTCTTCATTCAGAAAGACGGCCTCACATTTTTGCTCGCACTTGAACCACAATGGGACATCCTTAATATCTGGGGGTTTGTTTCTGCTTTGCTGTTTGTGCACTCAGTGACAACTTGATGGGAATATTGCGTGATCTCCGATGGTGTTTGCTTTATAGCTGCTGTTAGTGTTTTCACTGCTCCTTCCAACAACCATAGAGTTAAGTGTTTGTGTCTGCATTAAATCCAAGTGTTAAACAACGGATTCAAATCGGACTTTCTGCAATCCAGGCGTCTTTACACTCAAACAACTGGATTACATGAGATTGTCGCAATAAGAAATGACAGTGGGAAAGTGAGCCAGCAATGAAAGGACACTGATGAGGATGTGGAATTAATACCAGGGATTAAAAACAGGAACCTATTAAGTTGTGTTACTTCTCCCGACCGGTGTTTCCTCCGTGTTTCGCTTCGGCCTTGATTGGGATGGTCAAAGTGAGTGTGCATGAGGCATGTGGGCTTCATTGCTTATGGCCAACTTTAACACTCCTCAGCAGTGCAACAGTTGTCTCCAAATGTGTTATTGGCTTTCGTTAGCTAAGCAAAATGTAGGTACCAACTTAGTTCATTAATGGAAAGTAGAAAACATGGCGATGAGCCCCCCAAGATGAGAATAAGAACCCTGCATTTTAAGTTTAACAGTTGTTTATTTATTGACAGTGAAAATGAATTTAGTGAAACATACTCAATTAAAATGTAGTGTGTAGAATTCTGACACAATCAAGTTTGGGAATTCTGCACATAGCGTTTCTTCTTTCATATTTCTCTTGCTCAAGTGCAGGATACTGAAATCAAAGCGGTTAAATGGAATGCGGCCATTATTCGTTTTAATATTTAAACCTGCTTTTCCCATCAAGCCAGAATCTTATCTGTGAAATGCGATGCCACTAATTTCTCACTAATGTCCTGTTATATGTTAACCCCTAAACCATTCATACAAATTTGGTGATGGTTTACCTTATCAGGAACTTTGGTCACTCAATCTGGGAATTTAGTGCACAGCAAACAAAGCGAGTCAACATGTCCACACGACATGAACAAAGTGGAACTTGAAACACTTTATGACTCTTTAGTCACCTGTTGCTGCATTTCTGTGCACCGCAATCCCTTCCAGGGGCAACATCTGCGCTGCACCGATCGGGGGTTCCGGTAGGGGGCGCCAGCTGCACCAAACCGCGATCAGAACGCGAGACATGTGGCTGAGACTTTCTGAGAGCTACGCTTCGTCCCGTCCACCCGTATTTCCCGGATAGTGCGAGTCGCCAGCATTTCTCAGCACTAGCTTGGACGCTAAAACAGTTTATCTGGTGCAAAGCAGCTGCAGCAGCACTTAAAGGTGAGTAACGACACTTGCCGCTAGCTAACTGGCGCTAACTGATGCTAACGCCAACTGCTAACAAGCGGTAAGCGACGTAAGCAGCTGCTGTTGTTCAAAGCGGCTAACGTTAGTTAGCCTCCGGCTACATTCGCCTGCTGCTAACTAGCTAGCCAACTTATGACCTTCAGTGTAATTATCGTGGCTAATATTAGAAACTATTTGGCCATGTTTGCTTTCGTGCAGGCAACGACCAGCTAGCCGTTTGGTGGTTGTGTTTTTAGCTAGCATTAGCTTCCTGGCTAACCGTCAACAATCCTGTTGTCATCGTCTCGTTGGCACTGGTTGATCAACTTGGTGCTAAATGTGTATCTGTGGGAGCCAGGCCTTGCAGGCACAAACAGTAACAAGCTTTCACGACGTTCTATTCAGCCCATGACTAGATACTAAGCCCCACCAGTGCAAATTTAATTCAATCGGCGTAATTTGAATTTTGACGGTCGGCTAACTCTTGGGTAGAGGCAAGAGTTATCATAAGTTATCAGACGGTGTTCGATCAATAAGTTGGTGAAAGGCTCGTGGGTAATGCCCCGTTGGCTTGACGTTAGTTTTATTTCGCGGGTTTTGGAAATCAAACGTTTACCGAGGCTGTGGTGTAACAGTATGTCTGATGACACGGTTTCACTTTGGACAAGTGCAAAGATTGAATTGGGCAAAAAAAAAAGTAAGACTTGTTCCGGATCAGATGTCACACTCCTTTTTTTTAAAAGCGTGTGCTCAGAGCTCCTGCTCGTTGTAAAGGCCTTTAAGAGAAGTCTGCTGGATCATGGTCGTATCGATGTGGCTTCAGAGGCGAATAACGGGGAATTGTGATCAGACAGCCTGTGATACACAACATTTGTACAAGCACACAACTTATCACAAATCGAATCGGTTGGCACCGTTATCTAGCACTGAGGGTTTAACTTTCTCTTAAAATAACTTGAACTATAACTTTCATAATGATAGTCGGACCAGAAAAAAAGTGGTGGGTATTGGCCAACTGATAAATGCACTGAAAACAGGTTGGATGTGTCTTGTCAGTTTTGTTGAAAATCAGCTGTTTTCTCACACTCTTCCAAGAAAAATGTGTTCATGATGTTTATCAATACCAGGGGTCCACTCTCTGCAGCTTCCTCCACGTCCGGCTTGCAGATGCACCAAGACAAGTTTTTTAGCCCCTTATTTTCTCCGCAGTATGTTTGATTTGTGACTCAGTCATTCACCTCATCAAAGATGGAATATCACAACACACGCGCACCCTTTTAAAACTCTGTAGTATTTAGTGACGGCAATGTAAACATTGCTAACTGATTTAACACTTTAAAATCACTCGGATGAATTTATCATTTGCTGTATTTTATCTTTTTGTAATGCAGCTGTTTATTAATCATTGTCAATTTCCTTGGGGGCTTGCAGAGGGCATAACGTGTGTAATTAGAAACAGCGACCCTTTGTCCACCTGTTCTCTCCTCTGTATTGCAGTGGTGATCAGGACAGCCCGGGCAGACATGACTGGAGCTGGAAGTGGTGAGACTTGACTCGGCACAATTATGTTTTAGATCAAATGTTTTTGTGATGATGTGTTGTTTGGAATGTATGCATGAATTACACGACCCAATTGTCAAGGTATGGTCACACATCCTCACATTGAATTCATTCATTGTGTGTGTGTGGGGACAGATGCCGAGGAGGCTGAGAGGTGTCCTATCTGCCTTGGCATCCTGGCGGGAGGCGAGCTTGCCATGCCCGACAGCTGCTGCCATGTCTTCTGCCTCAGATGTCTCCTCACATGGGCAGAGGTGAAGCTCAGTGCTTTTTTAAATGGAGGCATAAGGCGTATTGAATTGCTGAACCCCTTTTAACTCCAGAACGTGATCTAGTTGGGTGTAAAATTGTTAGGACTCCAACTAGGTGGCTTACATGTTTTAAAATACAGAATTTCTACACTGATGGAACAACCAAGGTGGTGGTTTCATTCTTGCATCAGTGTTATGTAGACCTTTTTATGGTATTACTGATATTGGCCTTCACACCAAAACACATAAATCAATTTGAACTCCTTCATGCAAATAAATAAATAATTTTGTGATTGTTCCAGAATATATATTTTTTCAGAATAGAATAAATGCCAGTAAATTGAAACCAGGGAAATGCTTGAATTTAAATTCACTTGACAGTTGCAGATGGCTCCTTCCTGCCCGGTGGACAGAAGACCCTTCACTAATGTTTACAGATGGGACGGGAATCTCCGCTGTGCACAGGTCAGAGCATAACACTGCTTTGTCATTCAAAAGAATGTGCTGCTCTTTTCGTAGTCCAACCGTGTAAACGAACACCATCAAGTCGGTCGGATATTACCTGCTCTGGAGAGAAAAACAAATCCCAATTTAGTTGTTAGCTATGTTAATCAATAAACTAGTGGTTCTGAAAGTAAGAGCTGTGGGTTCACCTGTTAACTGAACACTGTACCTTTCTGTTGTGGTGTTGGGCGCGACTGTTGCTATGTCAGCCCAAGCTGAGGCAGCATTGCTCGCTGTATTGCAGATGAATGGACTGTACATAAGACAGCCCACTCTACATGCACACCCCACACCGGTCCCGCCCACACTGCTTAATTGAACCCAGAAATTCTTGCCTGACCTCTGTGAATGAAATGTGCTTCTGTCATTCAAGGTTCCTGTGAGGAAACAAGCGACTCTGACTGAAACTGACAGTTGCTGCTGTAGAAACCCCAAACAAAAAGTCTGTCTTAAGTTAGTATGAACCTTTTTTTTGTTAAAGAAACTTTACAAGATTTACTTTAACTGTTTTAGGGGAAATGGATTAGTTTAGAATTATTTTGCTAGTTTGCAGTTGGTTGATTATTAAATCAACATGAACAATTTGGATGTTGTTTTTGCTTCAGAAGTAAACCTGCAAGAAGACAAAGACGGCAAAAGGTGGAGAGGATGGCAGACGCCAAAGGAAAAGGCCTCGTGAGGAAATGTATGTTGACCCCCGTCTCTGCAGAAATAACCACAACCTTCTCCCTCCTCGCATTTTGTGAATGAGGCTCAACTATCTGTAAATGTCTTTTTTTCTTCCAGGTAACGAGGACGACCCTTCCTCCCTGAGTAGAAAAAAGGTTTTTTTTTAGTTCCCTTTTTCATCATAGATGTATTGTGACTTCAGTGTTTAGTCTCATCAGTGTTTGTGTTTTCTCCAGGTGAGAGGAAGAGAATGCTGCACTTGGTCACCGTCTCCCTGTGTCTCATTAATGACATCATCGACTCAGGACATGTAAGTGACGGATTATTATGTATCAGTGAACTTTACTGTAATACACTGCTTTAATACAACATGAAAACACATCTGAGATTATCCGTCTTGGTAGTTTCATCCGCTCCATTTATTTCAAAGAGAATTACACTAGCTTAGTTTACAGGGAAGGCCAGGTGGCTGGTACATTTTAAGAATGCCCCCTGCTGGAGTAAAAGTAAAATGACTTCAAATTACATTTCATAGTAATTGTTTTATTGTATTTTTTACGTTGCCATAATTGAAGCAACTAGTGTGAACCAGCATCATCAGTTGAGAAGGGATGTAGGATTTGTGTAGACTATAACTTTAAGATGAGCCTTATAGTGATACGATTTGAACCTTTGAAGTGGGTTTGTATGAGGTACTGGCGATCGGCGCCAAACAATGACACAAATCAGTATCAGTTTGGGTGGACACTAAATTCTTCTAAAACTATTGTCACCGCTTTCATTTTCTGCCTGACAGCCCTTTTTAATCTGGAACTGAATCCATTATTTCCTTTGACAAAACAGTCATTTTACATCCCGGAACACAGTTGCTGTTCTTTCTTGCCTTGGTCACTTCTATTTGTGTGATTTAAACAACACCTGCAACTCCTGTGTTCTGTTGGGTCGAATTCAAAGCTTTTGGTTAGTGGAGTGTCGCGGCTTTGAAGAGAGCACAGCTGGATATTACTGCTCCAGTTGAGAGTTTACTGAAAGTTTAACAATAACTATAACAATGACCGTGTACATTCCAGCTTCAAATAAATCAAACTACTTCATAATTAACGCTGCTCTCCATGTCATTCTCCTGCAGTGCGGAGCCTGTGTGGGTTGCCGAGGACATACCATACGACGCAGGCGTTCAAACACTGCAAACCCCGAACGCAAGACTGCCCATGGCTTTCCCCTGCTGCTTCCATCACTGTCAACGGCCCCTTACGGTAGGGGAGTCCCAGCGGAACGGTGCTATCAAGCTGTTTCCCCTCTTCTGTTGCGTTTGCATAGAAAAACACGCGTGAAGAGTCCCCTCTTCCGTTGAAGAGGTTTAATATTTCTTCAGGAATGTTTTAGGGCTCATCTTGGATTCCATTTGCGTAGCGATAAAGGAAGCAGGGAAAGTGAGGGGATGGCACACGGCATGTCCAGTGTTTCCTTCTTCCTTTTTAGGACGAACTTAAAAGGGGAAGGAAAATAAATGAATAAGACCCATGATGAGGCTTCAAATAGACCCGAGGCCGGTGTCGATCAATACTGCCACAAACGGTCGACCGGGACGTTTGTCGCCTGTGGCGAAAGCAAATCAGCAAGCGAATGGGTGATGAAGACGAAGGCGCTGTGTTAGTAATGTTAGTCATTTTCAAATGTGTGCTCGCTGTTTGTAACCATCAACAACTGGTTTCCCAGCGCACCTTTCCCCCGCAATGGCGTGTGTGTCCTGTACTGTGTCTTTTTTTTTTAGGCGTCCATCATTGACAGAAATGTAAAAGAGGGCTTGGTGTCTTTGAGCTAAGTTGTTTGATGTCACCGCTTTTCCAGGCAGAACTTCAATCCCTCTGGTTGGAACGGCGGCCAGCTTCCGTCTCCCTTTACCTCCAGTTCACCGCTCGGCCCCGGTCATTTCGGTGAGGGTTTGTTGTGGGTCGGTACATGTGTAAAGGGGGGATTATTTGTAAATGAATGTCACTTGTATAAAATCATTCAAGGTTTTTTCATTAGATGTTGTTGTTGTTTATGTAGCATACATGGCATTAGCTAACAATTTAGAAAATAAAGCAATCCAGGTGACTCTTTTTAAATGATTTCTAAGATATACTCTATGTCAGCTCATGTATGTTGATCATATCGTTTCTCTCCCTCAGTGTTCCAAGGTGTTGTCTGTGCCATCACATGTCCCAAGGGAGGGGAAAAGGGAGGCGGTCGAGCTTCAACCTCCAAAGGCCCCACCAAAGAGGCCAAGCCTCTACCGTCGAGGCGATCTGGACGCAACAGTAAAGGTCAGGAGGAGGCTCCCTTGTCTGATCCGTCATCACCTCCTCAGTCCAGTCCGTCAGACTCTGACTTGTCCACCGGCCAGTCCGCCAAGCCGGGCCGGGCCTCTCAAGCACCAGCCAAGAGGAAGGGCAAACGTGTGACGAACCGAAAGGCCGGTGGTAAGCGGAAATCCCCGGCAAGAAAAAAGAAATCTCCCCAAGTCGTCAGCAGCAGCCCGGAGGCAAGTGAAGAAGAGGGTGATGAATGTGACAACATAGAGGAGAAGGAGGAGGTGGAAGGGGAGGAAGATGACAAAACTGATCAGGAACAGGATTTTAACTCCAAGCAGCAGACGTCTGATGCTGAAGGGAGCCTCAATGATGACCAAGGCGGCTCCAACTCCGTCGATGACGCTGAACCTTTGAGCAACGATGTGGGACAGGACAGCGATGAGGCTCAGGAACAATCTCCTAAACGTGAACCGAAACCGGAGGAGGGAAACGACTCTGACTCGGCTCCTTACAGCCCTGGTTCGTGCTCAATGGGCGACCTGAGCAAGGGGGAAGAGGAGCCAGAGCCAGGAAGCCCTGTTTCCTCTGGAGGAAAGGACTCTGAGAAGAGGATGTCACCATCACCCTCTCACTCCGAGAGAGATGCGTCACCATCACCCTCTCACTCCGAGAGAGATGCGTCACCGTCTCACTCTGGCAAGCTGGACACCTTGATGTCTCCACGCTGTGATGACCAAGGAGAGCAGCAGCAGCAGCAGCAGCAGGATGATGATGATGACATGAAAATTTGTGCAGAAGAAGCCAACAACAAAGAACCTTCAGATGCAGTGGCAGCTGAATCGCGTGAGAATTCCCCGCAGCCGGCGTCCCCCCCTGCTGGAAAGTCGGAAGATACTTCAGCCTTTTCCGAACCAAAGGCCTCCGAGGATGCTGATGTTAAAACGTGTGCATCAGAACTTGAGCCTTCAGTAGCGGACAGCACTGGCAAAGGAACCAAGGATGCCAATCCATCTATGGATGATACGAAGGTTGTCTCCATGGACTGCGCTTCGCCCATGAGCGAGCAGGCCAACAGTCCCATTTCTGAACCCAAGTCAAGGGCTCTTACAGCCTCCGGGGAAACCGCTAATTCCACAAGCCAAGTGGCCAAGGACGACGGCGACAAGGAGCAACAGGAGCAGGAAAGGAGCCAAGAGGGGAAGAACGGCAAGCAAAGGCGCTCGCGCTTCCACTCCTCGACCTCTACCTGGTCACCTAAGCAGGAGTCCAAGCGAGAACCGTCCAGGCGCTCGCGGTCCAGAGAGCGAGACGGCAGCCCACCTTCCAACCGCTCTTCCCGAGCTCGCAGCAGAGAGAGGGACCGCGACCGGGACGGTGCAAGAGACTATTCCAGGAGGGAACGTAGTCGTGAAAGGAGGAGGAGAAGATCCAGGAGTCGCTCTAGGTCCAAGTCCCGGTCCCGGTCTCGATCTCGATCAAGATCGCGAACAAGATCCCACAGACGGGGGCCCAGCCCCGAGCGGCCGTCCTCCAGAGAGCAGTCTCCCCAGAGGAAAGAGCGTAGAGGCGGTTGGAGGGGAGGGCCGGGCAGCGGGTCCGGTGCGGAGGGACGGCGGCACCAAGGAGGCGTTGGGCGCTTTGAAAACGGCGTGCCTACGGAAAGCTCCCCCGAACGCCAGAGCTGGTCGGAGAATCCAGACTGGGTCACGGAAAAGACTCGCAGTGAACCCGACGGCAAAGGCCGGGATCTGGGCTCCGGCGCCGGCTCGCGCTGGGAGGACCGCACAAGTGGCGGCACCAAGGGGGATTCCCGGGGGCGGGGCGGGGCAGAACGCGGGCGGGGGAGCGGCAGCCGAGGCTTCTACAGCCAGCAGGAGGAGACGTCCGACAACCGCTGGCAACCCAGGAGCACCTTCCCAGGTACAGGGAACAATTCTGGGAGCGACGCGTACAGCCGCTTTAACGAAAACCGCGGCGGTGGCCGGAGAAAGGAGTCTGACTCAGGAGACAATATGCTGGACCGGTCGGGCTGGTCATCGGCGTCCAGCTGGGCGGTCAGGAGGACGCTGCCTGCGGACGTTCAGGATTATTACTCCAAGAGAGAAAGAGGAGGACCAGGAGGCTGGAGCCGACAGGACGAGGAGCAGCCAGCAGCAGCAGGTAAAAACAAAAGGCCTCCTCAGTATCGCCCAGATAAATGGAAAAAAGCCAGTGTGAATTTATTCATCAGAACTGCAGAAACATGGCGCTTCTGCTCGAGGAAAGGGAGATGACAAATGGAAAGAAATTAGTTGAAATTTTACTCCTATATAAAGTTTCACTTCTATTCTAATCTAGGTTTACTTATGTGACCCCACAATGCATAATGTGAGCCACCTTGCTTGAATTATCAACTTAAATGAATTCAAAGCAGATGAAATCTGCATATCTATGCATGATTAAATGTACAGCACTTAGAAATCAAATGCATGATACGGCTATTCCAACATACTCCTCCATACATGATCCTAATCCTTCATACATGAGTTGCTAGTTAAAATTTTCTTGTTCTCCAGATGCCACTAAAAGCGAGCCTGCCGCCCAGGCGGTACCGGGTAACGCGCCGGTGCCCGTGATGAACGCAGCCCCCCCTCACCTCAACGTTGTTCAGCACCACTACCCACTGCAGGGCCCCCGAGGAGCCCTGCCGGTCAGCCTGCAGCCCGCGGCGCCGTACGCCATGCCTCCTCAGGTCCCTGTGCACCTCCACCCTGCCGTACCGCTGCTTCAGGTCCCTGCCGTCGGCACTCAGGGACTCCCGCCCCCTCCCCCACCGCCCCCGCCCATGCATCAAGGCGGCCAGATGGCAGCGGCTCAGCCCGATGGCTACGCAACACAGGTACGCTACTTTGAGACGGGGAAGGGATTTGAAGGCTCTGTATATGCAGTTTCCCTGTGGTTTACGACTTATGGGGGGGGCGGGTTGTTGTGCGCGGTGTTGTAGTAGTTAAGGATGGGTAACGTTGGGTTTGATTCTTTTCGTTTTGTCTTTATTTACCGAGCAAACGATATTTCATTAGCATGAGGAAATGAAGTCGTAGTGCAAAATAAGTATTGAAATTTGATTTTAAGAAACTGGGCCACCGGGATATGCCCCCGGTTTATGGTACCCAACCCTAGTAGGAGTCTGTTTGGAATAATTATTCATGTCCTGCTCTGTAATCTCTGGTTTGGCCTAGATGGCGAACACAATGGGGGGTTACGGGAAACCTGGTCTTCTTCCCACCCCGAGCAAAGCGTGTTTTACCGCTGCGACCTACGGCCAGTCAGCTCCCAGCCAGGTTCTACCATCCTCTACCACTCAGCCCGGCTATCATAAGGCTCAAGCTGACGGCTCCAAAAAAGAAAAGGTGACCTGTTGCCACTGGGTCTCTGGGGGGGGGGGCTGCGTTCGTCACAGGCACCGGAGCGTTGCCCGTGTGCAGTTTCTGTGTGCATTACTATGCGATTCCTTTCCCACGTTCTTAATTTCCCTTCTGTTTTAGAAGCATCAGATCCAGGAGAGGGCTGTGAATGAAGTGAAGACGGCCATCAAACCCTATTACCAAAAGAAGGAGATCACAAAGGAGGAGTACAAGGAAATTGTTCGAAAAGCGGTTGAAAAGGTATGCTCCCCTCTGCGCTGAGTTGCTGTTTAAATAGTGGCGCAAGTTTGAAAATGTAATTCCAAATCAATCAAGAGGAGCTGCACGACACAAACTCCAGGCATATGCTACTCAGTGGACGTGTTGGTAGTGAACAGCCACTAACGCCACAGAGCAGCTTTAGTTTAAAAAAGCCTTTGATAAACGTGGTATTAAATTGTGTCCCAAACCTTCTGCTCTCGTGTTTTTGGAAAGACTAAGAAGAAAGTGACCTTCCCTGGCGCTAAATCTGACTGTGTTGGGCCTCGACTGTTTATTTCCTCAGGTGTGTCACAGCAAGAGTGGTGAGGTGAACTCCAGTAAGGTGGCCAACCTGGTGAAGGCCTATGTGGACAAATACAAGCACGCCCGCAAGAAATGAAGCCCCGCGTGGCGACGCCCTCACGAACCCATTCAGCTGCTCAAGTGCAATTTTTTTCTGGCTGGAATTTAGCCTCCAAACTGACAACGGAGAGCCAATTTTCTTTTTTTGATATCTCTACCTTTTATTGAATGATTTTTTTTCTATAGATTTTCATATTTTGTTAGAAAAAGAATGACCCAATCAGAAATTGTAATGCAAGAGCCCTTTATTTTGCATAGATCATGTTTTTTGGGGAACTACTGTAAAGAGCGCAGGGAAGCGTGTGCGTGTGCGTGTGCGTGTGCGTGTGTGTGTGTGTGTGTGTGTGTGTGTGTGTGGTTGGGGTGGAGGGAGGTGGGGGGGGGGTTCATGCTAAAGATGCAACGCTCAGTGAACTACATCAGCTCATGTGGTGGGGAGCCTTTTCCAGGGTGCCGGCTGGTACGATGAATGCATCCTAAATGGCATCCTGATCGCATAGCTTATTAATTGAATATTGTCAGCGTTCTTTTTAATAAATATTGCATAATATTTCAGATGAGGCCTAGTTTAACAAAAACAGAAGTGCATTGCCTTTATTAATATGTCGTTCAATAATTGGCTGGAATCTGATAAGTGATATAATCAGGTTCCTGATTGGCGGAGGAGAGGATGGCCAATCAGAAGTGAGTTTAATGTTAAGCAATGGGTCCCATGGGGGCAGAACTGAACCTCTCCTTTGGCCTGAATGTGTATTAAATGTCAATGGGTGAACACAATCTGTTCAAAGTATCCAGAGAGTAGTGAAATAAAACAGCTGCTGCCTGATCTGTGTGTTTGTTGGAGGGCTCGCCTTGGAATGGAAGCACGCCTCTATTTTGGCTTTCAAAGATGGAAGTTCTTCCTGCTGCTCAGGGCCCATATGAATTTAGTCTTCCCTGTGATTTTTCTGCTGCACCAAATCAAACCATGTGGTGTGATTTGTTTATCTGTTTAAACACGAGGGTTCCACCTTACTTGTTCTGTGAAAGTTAAACCTGTCAACCAGTCGGATGGGCAGTAGGTGGCAGCACTGTATTTAAGATGACTGTTGGATCCGGACATGTAAAAGAAAATGATGTTCACACCAGCTAACAGTTAAGGGAAAGTCGATGCCCACTGCTGCTTATTTACACATCAACAGTTAGTTACCATAAAAATGTTATTCATTTGGATTTGTTTCAGACCAAAGGTGAGTTTCAAGTGTTACATTCTTTATTCAGTGAACTATGAATGAAGTTTTTTTGTCACAGCAGTGAAAGCACAGCCATAAATAATCTTACTAATCAGTTCTGCATTCTATTTTAGGTTTAGGGGTTGCCCCTTTCTTCATCCTGTCTGATTTACGGGACACTTAAACGCAACAGAATCGCCATTCATGCAATTAGAAACGCCTGTGCGTTTTCCTCAACAAAGCTGTGAGTTAAAAATTGAGTCAGAGCTCCAATTTGTTAATTTGATGTACAAAACCTAAGTAGACAATATGATGTCAACTGTCACCATGGTCAGTAACAAAAGCATTGAATGTAACTACGTGAGCTGTCATGTACACTGTCGGGCATATGTTATCATGTTAAAGTGCACTAACTAAGTCGATCTCTTTTGTGTCGAAGTTGTATAAATATTTAATCTCTTTGGGCCAAACAATTTATCGGGTTGCGCAGTGTCGCCTGATGACCACCAGGTGTCAGTGTTGTGCCAAAAGAGAGAGGCACGATCGAGGAGATTCCCCGTTAGCCTGTACGCAGTAAAACAAGTTTTTCTAATTTCTTTAAGAGAAAACATGGTTTTCTCAAACATTTTTCACAGTGTAGTTAGTATACTAAACTAATATATTTTAACATTTTAAATACAGTGTGAACCAAGCAATTTTAAAAGGGGGAAGTAACGTCACAGGCTCCTGACCCGGACAGCGTCCAAATGCTGTGGGCAGAAGAAGGTAAGCTGCAGAACAAGAGACCCATACAGTCGAAATACAGCAGTGCATAATTGAATGACATCAACATGCAACACATACACAATGTGAGCATTTCTGTATTATCTTGTGTACTTGCCCGCAACCGAATCCGAGTCCCTTTTGAGAGAAACGTTTAAACGTGTGAAACAGCGATATGACTGTGCAGGTAAGCTGTAGTATCATTGGTGCTGTGCATGGGCCTGCTGCGATGCATTTGTTTTGTCTGTCAGAGTGATTGAGCTGGGGGCTGATGCAATGGACCATGAGCTGCTTTTCGTGGACGAGGCAAGTTTTAACCTCACTAAAACAAGGAGACGTGGCAGGAACATTATTGGACATCGGGCCATAACCAATGTCCCAGGCAAGGTAAAAATGGTGGTGTTCACCATCATGCAACGCCGGGCCAATATAACGCTGCACACATTACATTCCTGGACACGCTCACTGATGTTCAGAGACCAGAGCAGACCGAGTCACCGTCATATGGGACAATGTTAGTTTCCATAGGGCTGCTTTGGTCCGCAACTGGTTTATGGATCATCCACTTCTCACTGTACTCAACCTCCCTGCATAGTCTCCATTCTTGAATCCAATTGAAGCGTTCTTCTCTGCCCGGCGCTGGAAGGTCTATGGCCTCATGATCAATGCGTAGCCCTGTTACAGGCAATGGAGGAGGCATGTGGGGGATGAATACGGCATTTCAGACAATATTTTCCCTGGTGCCCTCGACTAGAGCATATTGCATGTGATGTATAGACAAAATGTTGTGGCCGGACACAGAGAGACGACACAATGTAGACTGAGGTTTCTTTTTCTTCTCAGTGAAATCTTTGGTTTTGACTTTGTTTGTTTTGATGTGTGTAAGTTTTGGTCCCTGTAGGTATACACAACTATGACAAATGTATGACCTCAAACTGGTGCAGCCTACCTAGTGCACATAGAAAGCAAAAACTAGATGTGTTCTATTTGTGCCATCAGTGTGTAGTTGGTGCATTGTGTGCTTATTGTGTGAACTATTTGATACGAAAATACAATTTTTACGAACGTTTGAAGAGTTAAGCAAGTTTTATTAGCTTTTGCGAGAGAACTACAATGTTTTGCCGATTTGGTGAAAGGTTTTCTTATTTGTGTGTAGTTTTCCAAAAATAACCAATAATTACAAAAAATGTGCCTAAGCCATCAGAAGAAACTAATACACATTTTCTTTGTAAGAATAACTTTGTTATGTTCTACATTAATTCCCCTAGTTGTCTTTATTGTGACAGTAATCTGACCAAACAAATGAAGAACACTCAGTTGCCACTTCGTCATCATAAATCACATTTGCAAACTCTTCTCAGAACAAGTTCCATTGTACAAAGAACACCAACACGTTATTAGTTCATCTGTATCTATTTTAATTGGACATTATTCACATGATGTACATAATGTTTCATTGAAACAAGACTAACACTGGTGGGCATAGCCGTCTTTGCTCCTGAAGTCAAGAGATGGCTGACGTACTCTCCAACCAAGATGTGCATCAAGAACATTTTGCTGACATTTCTTGTTCAAGGGCCCGAAGGGGATTAAGACTGCTTCTGCTGAATCAGTGGCTTCCACATGTAACAGTTTTCACAAAATCAACACAATAGGATCATTCAGCCAGTCTTATCCAAGGTTGAACAGCGGAAGCCCCAGAGCTTTGAAGCCAATTCAGTATCACAAATTCACCAGCTTGGGGATTTAGCGTTTGTTTTACAGCTCCAATGCATTATTGTTAAAAAAAAAATTAAAACTAAACAAAGCATATGTACAGTTAAACTCAAGAGAGATATATATACATGTATATATACATACAATATTTTATAAATATAGTAAAATAGATTAAATTACATTGATTTCATGGTCTTCCATAAATAGATGTTGGACAGTTTGGTGATGGGTTAAGTTAGTGTTGGAAGCACGTGCACTGTCAGATGACGAGTCCGCGTCGACCTCACCAACTTCCTTTGAGAAACATTTCGAAAGCAGAAAACTCAACATTCCAAACATTTTGGTTGTCGGTGTGTAGGAAGAGATCTGACTTCTATTACTTCTTTTTCTTTTTTTCCTCGCAAGTTTAACAGGTATGTTATAACCACTGTATGTGGTCAAATTCAAGAGAGTCTCCAGTAAAGACAAAAAAAAAAGAGTTTTCCCGGAGGTTGAGTGGCCTCCAAGTCTCAAAGCAGTAGTTTCGTCACTGACACGCTAAGCCAACAGGATCTTCAGCAGGTTTTTAAATACAGTTTAGCGAGAGTCCTCCAATGAGAAACTCCACAGCTCCCAGTGTCGGGTTGGAAAAGGCAGGCTCTGTGGACTAATGTTGGGGTTTGCATGATAAGCCGACACCGAGTAAGGTCACAGAGCCTTGATACGAATACTCAAAAGGCAGAGTAATGGGCCTCGTCTGTGAAAAATTACATTTTTTTTTCTCCACAAGTGTGCTGAACAGTAAGTGCTTTTCAATATACAAAGATGCTTAACAAATACATTTTTGGCAAAGTAAAAAATAAAAATTGTAAAAACACACAACTACTGGAAGGAACTCAATCGCCCTTGAGCACGATGAACTTTCAAGTTGCCTCGTCAATCTTCATGAGGTTCACAACCGGATTGGTTGTTGCCGAGCTCCGAGGTCGCAGCCACGCCCACGTGCTGTATCAGGGGTGTTGGCTGCATTTTGAACTCTACGAACCACGTCTCTGCTTTGAGGCACCTTCAAATATTTGTTTTCAGCTGTACCATAATGACAAAACATTGAAAAAACCCAAAATAGGAGCAAAAGCAACAATGAAAAAAAAAAACCTACAGTAAAAAGAGGAAAAACAAGTAAAACACTATCTTTGTGGCCTATAACAGCGTACTGTACAAAGTTCGATACATTCTCTTGGAATGGTTTGTCGCTCAGGAAGTCAAAGCAGAGCATCAAGTGAGTTCTTGTGTTTTGATTTTCTTTAACGGTTAGGTTTGATCTTTAGGATCTGTTGGTTGCTCGTAGCAGCCCGGAGCTTTCGCTCTCCTCCCCGCGGCGCCTTAGTGTCCGTCGGCGGGGGCTGCCGGGCTGGCTGAGGCGTTGTGGATCCAGTCCAGGACAATAAGGGTCATGCTGCCGATCATCACAAAGAAGCCTAACAACAGGAAGGCTGTGGCCTGGTGACGAGAACAATTGTACATTTTAGCCAACACGTTCACCCCGGCGGTTTTAACGACATTGTGGGAAGAGTTGGATGTAGAGATTAATTCTGTGTTCATGTTCAATATAATATGGTTATCTTAGTTTAGCATAGAAATAGTCTGAAACATTCACAGAGGTGTACAGCTTACGCTTAAGTCAAGGCTACAGCTTCACGTTGAACAAACAAATACAAAGATGCAAGACCCGGCTCCTTACCCCGATCTTTTGGACAGACTTCATGGACTCCTTCTTGACCAGTTTGATGTAGAAAGCCGAGGGCAGGATGAAGATGAGCATGGCAGCAGCAGAGGCGCCTGAGAGGGACGGAAAATTGTCATTTTAGATTTGCGTTTTTCATTTCAGAAAAAGCTTTTCGTGGCAATGTCATAGAGACGTCGATGCAGACACGCACCGATGAACCCGAAGATGTCCCTGATGGTGGGGACGAAGATGACCAAGGCGTTGGTGCAAGTCAACAGGGCCACGGTGATGATGGTGTGGCGCAGCCAGCTGAAATCCTTGGAGGCGCACAGCAGATGGTTGACCGAGGTGCGAATCTACAGCGGACGGACACAGAGCAGAGGTTAGCCCATACGAGCTTTACTCGATGAAAGGCAGGAGCAGCGAGACCCCTCTGCCACTTACCGGGAACAGCACCACGGGGACGGTGAGCGTAACGGCAGTCAGCACGGCCAGCCGGACGATCAGCAGCAGCACGTCGGACTCGTAGACCTTTGAGTAGGTGTGCAGCAGCTCGGGCTCCACATGCACTGTGTAGAGGGACAGCAAAGGGTTCGTTAGACCTCAAGCACACGCAAACACTTGGTTATATGCGACCCTTAGCGTTTAGCTCAAGTGGACATGACGTAGATGGCAACTGTTTGGAGAATGCGTCATGAAACAGTCTGGAAGAAAAGGCTTCATTAGAGCGTTAATATTTTTCGGTGTTCGTCCAAGGAAATATCAAAAGACACCAAACTAGTTCAACCAAGAACTGATTTTCTGTACTTTGTAAAACATTTGCTCTGTTTGGGGCTTCTGGAAGTGCCACACCGCATTTAGGCGTGTAGGTTTGTAGGTTCCTTTTGCCTATTACTGGAAAACTTAAAACAGGTTAGGATGAGTGTGCCAGGCAATTCTCAAGCTCAACCTGCTCTAACTCCACCTGTGCACCCTCCCCCCACTGCAGGTCTTTGCCATGTCACGGCGGTTGAGGATGTATTTTCTCATTACCAAGCTCTTGTATAACCAGATCTTCCTGCCACCAGGAACAAGAAACGGCAGGTAAAAAATATTCAGGCGCTTGCGCAACAGGAGTTTTGTTTTCCCCTGTTTTATCTGGAGATGGAGAACTTTGAAGGAGTGATGTTTACAATGCCATATTTTATCTAAAAAAAACCCCATCTTGTATTAGATGAGGTGAATTCTATCATGTCTTCATGTCTAATAACTAAATCATTTGCTAAATGCCAAGACTATTCTATCTGCTTGTATTTCTACACATACATAAAATCCTATTCAAAGCAACTCACCGTTGAAGGTCAGATATCCAAAGAGGGCAGCCAGGAGGTACATGATGAACATGGCCAGGAAGGACACATTGGCAACGCCCTGCATCTTTTGACGAGACCGGCTGTTCGGGAGGGAAGGGGTGTTTAGTTTTGACTCAAACATCACATAACAGAAGAAGCTGTTGCAGTGTGCACTCACTCTTTGAGCTCCTCGTACATGGGCAGGATGGCGGGGTGGCACACGAAGGCAAAGGTCAGGATCGGAACGGCGTAGACAGTCTGGGAGGAAAAACAGGTTTACATTAACGCCCAGATATTCCATTTTAGTTTTTCCTTTTACCACACATTTCCATCAGATCATCTCATGGAGTTTTTTTACCTGAGAGTTGAAGACAAAGTATTTTGGCGTGCAGGAGTCCTCGCTGTAGTCCACGGCGGTGGTGTTCGGGTGGGACGCGGTGCCATTCAGCACTTTGCTTATCGTTTCGTTCAGATCGCTGCCGTTATCGGGGAGCGGGCACGGAAGCTGGAACTTCTTGATGATCACCTGGAGGACATGGCGATAGATAGATTTGAGGTTAAATCAGTGTTTGCAGTCTATACCCTAATTTGTCTATTTGGATTTTCATTTATTTTTGGTTGAAAAGCCAGCGATCAGCCGCAAAAAAAAAGTATTTACACTGTCAATAACTCAAAGCATATCAACAGATAACAATGTTGCAGCTGAGTTACAGTATCCCGTTTCCCAAGAAGTCAAGTCTACTCTTCAACTGTGTGGAAAGAATAAGATGGAGAAAAGGAAATTGTTCTCTTACTAAGACTGAGACTCATCTGGGTGGATGTGTGTGTGTGTGTGTGTGTGTGTGTGTGTGTGTTTGTGTGTGTGGGAGGAATGAGGAAAAGTTTACTCACCACAATCAGAAAGAAGACCATGCACAGCAGGGATAGACCACTGGTGTAACCGAGGTAACCTGAGGGAGAGCGGGTCAACACAACACAAGCATGAGGGGCCGTTTTTGTACCTGACTTCCTTTGGAATTGTGCACAATCTGAGCCTCCCAACACACACACACACGCGCACACACACGGCGTACCCAGGTTCCGGAGCAGCGACAAGGGCAGGATGATCAGGACCGACACCAGCAGCACGAGGTAGTCACCGTTTGTGTACCATTCCCTGAAACACAGCGGAACAAGAGCAAGTCAGCCGTGCTGTTAAAATCCTATGTGTACTCTTATCTGTGCAACACTCATACTATTTTAGATTTAGAACTTATTAAGTTTAGAACAGGTTGGCTGTTTTGCAACATCCACAAGCTCTACTCTGTAGTTCATGATATATTTGAGATGACCTAAATTAATTTTCATGCATCCTCATCTAATTTTAACATTGAGACACGTTCTCACTTCCCTCTTCTGAAGTCACCCTGTGAACCGGCACCAAAGCTGGCCTAGTTGCCACTCAATTGGGCTTGCTCAGGGAAAGTCTCATTAGATCCACTTTTCTGTCAAAACAGTCTCTTGCATCTTCGGCTCTGATCAAACCGCCTCCAGCGTCTGCGCGTCAGCTGACGCAAACCGGCCAGCGCTCCCCAGAAATAGATTCAACAAAGCCGCGCTGAGGAGCCAACGGCACATAAATCTTTCAAAGTGTAAGCGAGGTGGCGGTGAGCTCACGCCGCGCTCCGTCGCGATGCGGCACAGAGGACACGCTACTAAAAGGGCTCTTTGAAGGGGCCCCCCTCGCTCGCATAGAACGAACACTGTGCCCAGACGCCGTCACCAACCCCCCCCGGCCCCTCCTTCCTCTGACACTCAGCCCAACGAAAACAACCGGCAGCCATTTTGCTTGGTGCCACTTCACCTCAAGTGCCTCAGCCGGGTCTCCCTTCCAGCGTACACTTAAAAATCCTTCTGTTTAGAGATGTTTTTTTTCTTCTTTTACCAGAATTCACAACCTTACTTAAGAGCAAAATATTTTTCTTGCATTTGATTATATTTAACCTTTTGTTTTACCAACCTCTTTCCAAATGATTCATTTTCTATTCCCCTATTATTGGGTACAATAAAGCCCTAAATGACTTTGATTTTGAAAAAGTAGAATTTCTGACCAACACTAGTGGTGGGTCACTCTTTTCTAAACTTTTACAAGAAAACTCAACCTTTGCTATGATCTTTCCTAGACCTACAGGTTATCAAATGTTATCGACGAGTTCAGAAGCATTTAAAAAACATTTTGTCACTCACTCATTGGTGGTTCCTACAAAGGATTGGATGACGATGGGCAGCTCGTATTTGACGATGTAGAGGTAGCTCGACATGGCTGTAAAGAAGAAATGGCAGTCAGTCAAGCTTACACTTTCTTTCCTTTAGTATTTTCCACCCATGATGTCCGTTTAGCTACAGTGGGACATTGTGGTAACTGGTGGAGTAAATACGAGGTGGACAAATACGCTCAATTGGTTCAATCGTAGTTGCACAATACATCTGGAAATAAAAAGCTGTCTGTGCTGCTGAAACACCACGGTCTCTCACCTCCGATGTTCTGCATGGTGATGGAGCACGATGCGGCGAGCTTCCCCGGCATCCCGAAGGCTTTGTAACCCAGCTGCTCGTACACCAGCGCACCTTTGAAAGTGGCATCGCACAAAGCAAGACAGATTTAGCACTCACAGAGTACCTTTGAGACGCCAGAGGAGGTGTTTGGACATCTGCGAGACTCACCTCCTTCGTTGGCGGTCTTAAGCAGCAAGTGGACAGAATACAGAGAGAAGATGGCGACGGACATGAGGAGAATCCTGCAAACAGATGAGGGGGATCTTTAGTTGAAATGTCGCCCAAGGCGGTTACAAGCAGCAGGATCAGCGCCAAACCGGTCCTCACCGTGGCCTTGCTGTTCGGGCTGAAACGGACAATTCGATGACTGATGTCTTTTACAAACCCATTAACATTTAGCCTAATGGGAATGTCAGCAATCCCCACACCAATGTACCCTTCTAAATGCTCAAATGGAAGAATCTTTTTTTCAAAAGCTCAACTGTGAAGATACTGACTGAAACTGAAAATGACTTTTACAGAAACCTCCTGAAAGTCAGTGAATGCTATCTTAATGTATCATCTTCTCACAATGGGGTTTGCCATTTTCCGCCCCAAAGACCTTGAACAGAGCATCGGTCTCAGCAAGGACAAAAGGTTCCCCGCCCTGTGGGATCCTCGTAGTACCCTCGGGTAGCTGCGGTACCAGCAGTATGTGCTGGGGTATTAACGGTCCAGGCGAAAATGAATGAATTCATCTCCAGGACCATTTGAGAACTAGCGCTGAAAAACTGTTTCCTCTCCTCCAAATAATTTGGGGGAAGTGGCTTTGTTCTGCAATGTGTTACTTAACTTGAACTGTCATTGCGGATTGAGAAATGCACCAGGGAGTACACACCGAAAGGCTATCCGTCAATGACGAACACGTTTTTGTAATCCTAAAGATGCACGGCTACGATTGGTCAGCTACTTACTGACAGTGAACCGCGCCCTGATCCCTGTGTTAGCTTTTCGTTTACATAACACTGACCCAAAGGCAGTGGGATTAGCTTGGCTAAGCCGCTTCCCCTGCCACTCCCTGTGTTAGTAAACTGGCTATTGGTGAAGTCCAAAGTACTCTAATAATGACTATGAGAACTTTTGTTTACGTCGCAGGCTGGTTGTGCCTCTTGACGGTATTGGGGGATGAATGCTGCAAGGTGCTGCAGGTGGAAATACCCTTTGGCCTCTTGAGACTGTATTCCTCAAATCTGACTTGAGGAGAAACAGTATTATAACTGATGATTACTCATCCAAAGAAACGCAGACAGAATTAAGAATTAAGATTTCAACTAATGTAGAAACCGGCTGGAAATTCCTCCCATATAAGCTGCATAAGCCGTACACAATATCTCCACTGCGAACTTGACATAAAGCGTTCGTAAACTTTCGACCCCGGTCTAATCTTCTGCTCAGGCTGCACAGAGGACACACACATGAAAACACGACGCCAGCGGGAAAGAAAGCTTTCAGGGAATCAGGACATCATAAGCCTCGACCTTGACGTAACAGACAAAACAACACCTGGATCCATTTCATGAAACTAAACCGAGCCCGAGTTGAGTGGCGCTTCTTCCTTTAGTTTGAACCGCGTCGTCCTGTTTGTGTTGCATTGACATCTACCGCTGTCCGATCGCTTTGCTGCTGTCACCAAAATCACCATTTGCCTCCCCACCCTCCCCAACCCCCCCTCAAGCTCTAGACACGCGTTTTAAAAACTTACACAAAAAGGGCGATGCCAGTGTTGGCCATGGCGTAGGACAGAGCCAGGATGCCGCTTCCCATGATGGCGTTGCCCAGGTTGAAGACAGACATGCCAAAGGACGCGTTGCCCTGGTGCTGTGGGGGGGGGGGGGCATTTTAGGTTTGCAGTTAGAAAAAACAAGGACTGATCAAGGACAGTCAACTTGTCGGAAGAAACAGGGGGGAGCACTTACGTATTCGGTCTCATACTTCTTCTTGCCCAGGTTGTGTTCAGGGAGGAAGTTTTGACTCTCTGCTTCGGTGTCAGAATATTGGCTTGAAAGAAAAATAAAGGGGGGGAGGGAGGATTTAGAGACATTTATACAAGCGCAGGATGTGTGCGGCTTCTAACTAATGTTCTGTGCATGATCGGACACGTTTTAAGGGCCGTCTCACCCGCCCAGCGGGACCTTCTGCAGGCAGTCGGTGTACTCGGTGCTGTTGGCGCTGCTGCTGTCATCTTCGGGGGAGATGTTGAAGCGACTCATCTCAGTTCTGGTGGTGGGCTGTTTCATGCTGTTCATTTCAGAGCACAGAAGGGAAACATTTAATTTATGTTTCTGTCATCATTGTACAGTTTTTTTCTTGGCCCCCCCATTTCTAGCTGTGTGCGTTCACGCGCGGCTTCGGAATGATCAATATTGTAGAGCAGGCGCGCGCCGCAGCGCCCCCCGTGAGTCTCTCGCATCATGATCATGTGACCATTTTAGACGAAGCGGGCGGGGGTGACGCACCAGCAATGGAAAAGTACCGGCATCACCTCCGCCTCGACGTGGAAGCTGATTGACAACAGAAAAAAAAGGCGCAGTACGCACCGCTGCCCACATTTCCCTCCAAGCCGGTACATATATTTTGAGAGATCGCATAAAAACAGGGGGTTCTCCTTCTTTAACCTCACACATTTCATTCATTCATAAAGCATGTTGATGTTCCAAATTTGAAATGTCCAATATGCTTGGCACATTTTGTCTCTTAACTGAATAGTGTGCACACGCGCGGCGCAAAAGGCGCAACCCACCCCGCAGATCTGTTTAATGGCATTATGCCCATGGCCGACTCCAATTGGAAACAATGACACGTGCTGTCCTCTTGTAAGGGCACGGCATCTCCATTTTGCGCAGAGGCTGGTGTCAGGTTTGAGGACTTCACCACTGCGCAGCATCACTGTCAAAGCGCTTTGTTGGTTCATTCGTTTATTTGGACAAGGTCAATACACCTTATGTCTCCAAGAAAGGACATGTCTGTCTCTTTAGAGCGAGACCAAATCAGAAATAGGTCCAACAGCGGAAAAACCGCTCAAAAGAAGCAGAAATTCCCCAGCTGTTCTTCAAACGAGACTAAAAAAAAACAAAAAAACACCGACATTGAGGAAATCAATGCGTGAAAGAGCAAACCCAAACGTCTAGCACCTCAACACGTAACAATCTTCCAACAGACAAAAAAACGCGCCTCCGGTAATTTGGTGAGGAGGTGCCGGCATTCTTACCTTGCAAAGAGGAGACAGAATGGCTGTAAAATCCGTTGAGTTAAAGAAAACTCCCTAAAAGACGACTTGTTCCTTTTGCTGTATTTAGCTTTTAATATGATTCAATATATATGTAGCTATATATCACAGACGGGATCCGATTCAAAAGGCCGCCTGAAAACCGATCAAGTCGCGTAGTATAATAATAAAATACACTCTTAGGATGAACCGAACTAATACAAATGTTTTCGTTTTACGTCTAATTACACGTAAACATTCCCAGAGACACGTAAAGCTCGGAGACCAAATCCTGTTCTGCTGGAGGAGGGATGGAGACCAACCCTTTTATAAAGAGAAAGAGCATTGCATCAGCCTACAGCCACAGAGCAGGAGAGTCGAGGGGGGGAGGAGGGGGAGGAAAGAGCCGGGGGTGTGGCCCGATTCGAGGAGGCGGAGACTCTTTTACACCCAAATGGTGGCGTGCTCTTGTATACAAACAGAGCAGCGACCTCAACACTGGAAAAAAACCAAAGGAATCCTTTGCACTCTCGTTTTTAGGGTCCTCGGTACGACTAGTGGGAGAGGAACCTATTTTATTTTGAAGGATTATTACTATTACCTTTCTGGGGGTTTTATTATGTTCAAAAAGTTACATATATATCACTATACATATGACTATTAATAGTTTGCTTTTAATTCTAACCTGAAAATGACCAGAAGTTGGCTGGTGATAGATTTGGAAGGAAATTGGCTCATGCATGTTTTTTTGAGAGGCTTTCATTTTGGAATGGTACATCAAAATGTCCTGGTTATCAGCGAGTCACACCTCGGGGGATGTGCACTGCCCAAAGTGGAATTATCATGTAACTATTGATCGTTTCCTTATAAATCTAACCTGAAATTGACCAGAAGTGGTGATTCTCCTTTATTACAATTCCATTTAAACCGAGCAGCATTTATTTCTACTCATTATTCTGGTCTGGGAATCACCTCCTGTTGGACCTTCTGAAGGTCAAAGTGGACTTGAGGGGTCCTGGATGTGTGTCGCTCCCAATCAAGCCGGGAGTGAAGCTTCAAAGCGGACCTGCTCTCCCCTGAGGAGATTACGCACAAACGCTGTCATGTGACAGAGGCCATCCTGATCCCCGCTCACACCGCTGGCTGTCGTCCACAGTCAGGTGTGTGTGTGTGTGTGTGTGTGTGTGTGTGTGTGTGTGTGTCAAATCTTACGCATCTCTGGTGTCTGGTTTTTCTGGTTTTTATTATTAAAGCTGGGATGACTGTAGTGTGTGTTAATCCTCGGGGTGACCTTTGATCCCACAGGCCTCATACGGGTAACTTCTTTCTGACGCAACTAATGATGATACTACAATGCTCTACTGTTGCTGCTGCATATACTCCTCCATTTCAACACACACAGTAACTCTAGGTGTCTGATTGCAGCAAGCTGTTTCCCTGTTTTATTATTCCTCGCGGAAGAAGATAATTAAAACCAGAAAGACAGCTTTCTATTGTTTTTGGAGAGTCATTTAATGCAACAATTCCCATACCTCTGTTGTGCACAGAGAACTTTAAAAAGGCACGCAAGTTAATGAATTAGATTCTCAGTCAAAGATTCTATATATTTAGTGGATTGAGAATGTAACTTTGATTTTGAGAAAAATTATTCCATTCAGTTTGAATTCATTATTGTTTGCTACATGACAAAAAAGAGAAGTGGTGCATATTTTTTCTCATTGCATTCAACACTGTGTCAAGTGTTTAGATGAATGCATGGCACATGCCCTCTAACAGAGTAAAAACACAACACACACACATATCCTTGAACTAAACTTACTTCTAACCTGAAACTTAAAACCAAGTCTGGACCCTAAAAGTTTCCAAAGTGAGGATCCAATTTGAAAAAAAATGTCCTCACTCTGGAGGTTAGAATCTCAAATTGGTCCTTAGAAAGATAGCTGTACAAGTACAAACACACACACCGCAGTCCACCCTCAATGCGTAAAAAAAAAAATGAAAGGGCACTTTTGTGAGTTGTCTCGCTCACTGTTCCTCATAGTCTCACTGTCGCACACACACAAACACATACATTGTGCATTCCTCAGCCCTTGGTCACACATAAGTCCATTTTTTGCGGGGTTGTCCCTCTGTGTGCAGGCCTTTGTGTGGGGCTTTAGCTCGACGCAGCACATCTAAGACGGATCAGGAACTGGAACGGGGGAAATGGGTGCAGTATGGGACTTGATCAGGCAGGAGAGAGAGGGCTGAGTCACATAGGTCAACAAAAGCCGCCGCTTTGGAAGACACAACACAAAGTACAAAAAGCTTTGTCATGATGAAAAAACACATCATATACAATAGCCAATCACTCCTCATTTTTGAGTGCAACAATGCGGAATATCAGGTTACATAGTTCCTTTTGTGAGTGCTTGCAGAACTTATTTCCTTCCTTAGCGGGATTGATCGATTGATACAACTTTAATATATATGTATATATGTATGTATGTACATATATGGATGTAATTTGGGATGTGGATCAATGGACGGTGGGTGATTAGCTCAGTCTTGTTTTTTTGTTTGCACATATTCAAAAATATGTTAATCAGTGAGCTTTAAAGGTTGTGTGTTCCTGCCTGCTTGTAGTTCCTATGAAAAAAGTTCATGGGTCAAATAGTTCCTGGAACGCGGCTTTTATAATGAGCCAAACTTCTACTGACTCTATATCCTCATATTTAGGCTGCAGACCAATGTTTGCTTCCTGTGTAAACCACAGAGACACCCTGTCCAGGTAACCTTTTTCCTCGTGTTTTGAAATTATTTTATTTAAACATCACCAGCTGCTCACCTCCTTGGCAGCTGTCCATGTTCTCACGTAAACCCTTTGCCCACTGCTCAAACAAATACCTCTACGTTCATCATATTTAACTGTCCCAGTCTCCCACCAAGTGCCCCCTATTGCGTCCACACCAGATTGCTAACAACACTGCCTCCCACCTGCGCCTCTCCTCTCTGCCTACTTATTAACTTTTCATTTTCCCTGGCTTTAGAGTGAGGATTTTCCTGCTTCTCAACCTTACTCACCCCATCCCCACTGTGAGCGTTCTTGGAACAGCCAACCTCTAAGGAGGATCTTTATTACAATGTAGACGGACCATTTTCTTTTTTTTTCAGATTTTCTCAGATCTCATGCTCGGCCTTTTTTTTATTGGGAAAATAAAGGTTATTGGGTTTTTCTCCACTGGCTCCTGGTGTGTGTCGGATCACTGGGGGTCATACGTGTTGGGGGTAACTGGGTTATTCACACTTCCAGAGACAGGGGAAACGGAGATGGAGATCTTTTCACAATGAGCCACCAGCATGTTCATTTGGAACAATTTGGTCCTTGGACCCTTTTGATTTATTTTCCATTGGAAAAATGATGTTGAATAGATGTGTGTGTGTGTGTGTGTGTGTGTGTGTTTTTCTTTTTTTTCAACGGGAATGACGCTGGTGACACAAAGGAGGCTGGTGGCTATCAGACTGAAAAGCAAACAAGTCGCCAAATAGGAAGTGAGTCCCGTCACACACACACACGCACACACACACACACACACACACACACACACACACACACACACAGACAGAGGCATAGTTGATCCTGATCGGACGTGAGGTTTGCAACAGGATCAGGGGCACTACGTAAACACGCCTTGGATAAACACGGCCTCCGAACACAGTGGGAAAACTGACACGTCTAACAACCATCATTGGCTCCTCTGCAGTTTGCACTGACTTCCAGTGTATTTGCCTTCAATGTGCCAATTGGAGTTCGAGTCTCATGCCAATTGTTTTTTTTCATTGGGAACAGATTTCCGCTCCCACCAAAATCAAAACAAACAAAATCAAACAAAGAGCACAAAGTCCATTTCCCATTGGAGGAGCTGCTCAGCTACCGTCTTTAGTGAATTCCGCTTCACAAATCTGTAGGATGTGAATGATCGTGTGTTTCTCTCTGTGCTTGTGACTTTCCCGATTGCTTGGGGATGCAAAATCGAAGGGTGAGTATTCGTATTACCAAAGGAAAAGTAATGTGTATCACAGGAGGTACATGGCTGCTTGTCCATTTGCTCTCCCGGATGACAAGAGAGACAAAGGGGACAACTGAATTCCAAACATTCCAAGGCGGGCCCCTCCCTACCGGTTCAGATCTCTTTCTTCTCGTCTGATCCGAAAGCAGCTTAGATGACAAGCTAGCAAGCATCTCGAAGCCAAGGGTCCAGGTAAGGTGCTCGGCGTGGCCCAGAGGGTAAAACGTTTTTAAATTGAGCTCGGCAATATCTAGATGTGCCAGAGCATCTCTTGATTCAGGAGCATTACCGCAGTAATTCTCTCAGTGGTGGGAAAAGTAGTTTAGCAGGCGCATTCTTTATGATAGGAGCATTAATGGGGGGGATCACGCTAGCATTACAGACCCCACAGGGGAGCGCGGGGGGGGGGGGGGGGGGGGGGGGGGGGGCGCTTGTCTCCATCTCCAAAAACTTTCCACCAATGATCGGAGTCCGTCCCTCGAACCCGCTGACTCCCTGTTCGTCTCCCCCGCACCGCTGTGGGATGTGCGTTATTTTTTTTTAGAATGAGATCCTGGAACTGAAACATGAACAGAGCGAAGATAACTGTGTCAGAGGTCACGCCACAATAGAAAACCTTTAAACTCTTTACTGGAAATGCAATTTGGAGAAATAAACTAATATCATTTTAATAATAACATCGCTAATTGCAGTCAATAAGGTTTATTTTTAGGCCATCTTTAACAACTGCGAGCAAATGTCATATCATTTCATATAAGACTGACAACGCTTTTTTCCATCAAAATCTTTAATGACCTATTTAAGAATATAAATTGTGTCTCGTTAATTTCTTATTGTCTCGCACACCCCACTTCATCATTACCTTCTCGGCAGTAACTTAAGAAGGAGCCGTGCGTTCTGTTGAAAAAATCCCACACCCGACTATTTATTTCAGCTCTGTAAAAAAAAGACAAAGACAAAGACTCCATTCTCTCTTTCAGATGCTTATGTGTTTGGATTATACCCGAACCCCCTGGCCAGTCTGTGAAGTTACTTATCTCAGTTTCACTACTCCCACGGCTCCAGCTGTTTGGCCTTGTGGAGCAGTGCTTGTATTTGTGCGTGATAGTGTAGTTCTTACAACATGAAACGAGTCGTCTCACACTGCCAGTGGAGACAAAAGGGGGAATAAGGTCAGAGAGTTCGGTTCACAGTGTAGGTCAAGGGTGCGCTGAATTAGTGGAAATGCAGTGACAGACACACGCACACAAACACACTCACATTGTAACCGGCTTTCACCTAGAGCTACAGTTGTTCCCAAAAAGCCCTTCCTTGCAAGGGAACATTTTGACCGTACGATGTCAACACACATAGCCTTCATTGCGATAAAAGCAATCAAATCTATTGGATAATGGATTCATCACCAGGGTCACATAGTTGAGCTTTGTTTTTACTCGCCGGATGACACAAGCCTCTGCAGACGGAAAAACTATGACAACACTGAGGGCGTTTTTGCTTATCTTGCTGTTCATTGGATTATTTATTGTGTGATAGAATAAACAAAATTGAGTGCAAAGAGGTTACACTACAAGGTGTGGAACCTGAAAAAAACACAACGGCAATGAAGAATTGTAACTAGCTGTAGTCACATTTTTCAAAGTAAAACCTTCCCACGTGTTTATTCCCTAAAAAGCAATGTTGCAAAACTAACATTTTACAAATTGAAACATACACAAAAAGCACCGTGACTACTTTTGTTTGTTGATTAGCTAGGAGACAGATTGAGAGTTTAAATGCTGAGCTGCTTCACTTCTGTGAATATTCCAGTGTTTTATTGGTCATTAACCTTCAAATTTGCAGGACTTGGCCTACAGATCTTTTTTTTGTGGTGGAAACGAATGAAAGGCATCCGAGTAACAAACAGGACTGCATACAAACATTTTCATTATAGAATAACAGATTTCTTTAATTTATTGAATGTTCCAAAGCATATGTATGTAACAAGGATGAATCAGAAATGATTTGTTTTCCTGCACATCTGAAAAGATTCTATCTCTCCCTCCTCTCTAAAACACAACAATGACTGTAGTGTAAAATGTGTCGGAATGTGTATCGTCTCACTAGTAGTTTTATCGGAAAATGTGTACTATTGACGTAACTGTTCTCAAAGTGAGACCATGTTCACAACATGTACAGTATTTCATCAGATATCAGTGCTCTTGTTCTTCCTCCCCACACTCTCCCCCATATCACTCCTCTTTCTCCCCCAACCTGTCCTCTGTCATTCTTATTTCCAAACAAAATGTTTTGTTGAAATGTGTATTGAAATGTGTCATCTTTCTGATTTGATTGTGCGTTTATTACTTTTGTAAGCAGTGTGTTGTAGCATATATGAAGAATATTGCGCTAATCTATTTTTTTGCAGTTTGTGGAATATGACAAAAGTGTTAATGAAGAATTATTCACAGTTCGGTCAGTGTGTAAACAAATGCTACGTAGCTTGGAGACATTTTTCAAATAGCTGCTGAGTGAGGAACCAAGTCGGGTCAGTGCATGTTATCATCCAGTTCCTGTCTGCTCTGTTTTTCTCAGTATGGAACTGGTGCTTCAACACAGGAAGTGTAACACATGCCTTTGCTGTGACAGTTTCCTGTCTACAGCTCGAGGTGAAGAGGCTGTAAACAGTGTCTTGATGCTGGGAAGAGGCGGCGCTATAAAGTCTGGCTTACATGGAAACAATGCCTCTCTTGACTCCTACTCATTTCTTGAGTGTTCCTTTGCAAGTGTTTGTAAGGACGGCTGGAATAAAACAAATGTGTTGAGCCTTCATCTTGTTATCACAAGCCATTCGATCAAAAAGTTATTTCAATGACATTTCAATGATGTGATGAATACGAACCCCTGAGCCTACTCATAATGAATGAGTGAAAATGAAAGACACATCAATGACAGAGGAAATGTATGAATTAACAGAATTTGTACAGTAAATACGACGCTTGAACCAGAAACCTGTTAGCTTAGCATAAAAACCGGAAGCGGGGAACAACAATACCAGAATGATATAATCAGAGCACAAAATCATAAAGCGATGTACAAAGTAGCTACATTACTACACTGCCCGTACTAGATGAGCTGCTTAAATCATTTTCTTTCGCTCTGACTTGCTTCTTTTCCGGCTGTTGTGGGATTCTCTTCTTTTACAAAGCAGCAGAAAAAGGTAACACGAAACCAAACTTTTACTTCAAGAAGTCAACATGAAAAGTCTTCAGAATGTCTTCAGAAGTAACTCCACTGTTTTGGTTGGGAAGACCCAGATGTATGAATAAGTAGCATATATTTAGTGAAGCACAGCTATTCTTGGGAGCTTTTTGACTCTGAAAAGTCAACACAGTTGTTTGTGCGCGAGTGCAGGTATTTGGCAGAGCAGTGTGACACAGCACACATGACTGATTGGTCTGCAGTGTGCAACGACAACCTGCGCTCCTCCCGCTGCAGGGTGCTTTCGTTGAGCGACTGCAAACTTGTTGGCGCAAAGCTACACTTCAAATTACATGCACCTATTAAAAAAGAGGTTGCTTGGGAATTTGCGGGTAAGCAAGTAAACGGGCAAGTGGATTCCACAGTTCTACCACCCGTAAAAATCTATTAACATTATCCTTTTTTAATTTCGTCTTCTTTTCTGTCATTTACAAGGGGTTCCAGTGCATTTTTTGTTGAGTGAAACTGAAAAAATGGAATAGTACAAAAAAATGGTACGCATTGTGTGTATTACCCTCTGTATCAAAGGGTAACATAAATATTTGAAATCACCTATTTCTCAATGTTTTGTGTCTAAATGACCAATGTGGACACCAATATTAAACTGCAACACAACAAACAGCAGGAGCTCAACATGGGGTAATGTATGTAACATCTGGCAATTCCTCAACATAAAGGTAAGTGCGTTAAATGTGCTTATTTTTTATTTTTAAATGACAGCCACAGTTCTTAGCAGTAAAACCTTGTTCGTTACCTTTCGTTTGATCACGTCTGTAGGTTATTGTGCCGTGTGACTTATTATAATTATATTACCAATAACCCTTTATTCTTCCTCCATTTATTTTTGAATAAGCTTCATCTGTTAAACCGTCAAAACTATCAAAATACTCATCAACCCAAAAGTGATATCAGTCATGAAGTTGATGAAAAAAAGAAAAAAAGATCATGTGCTTTATAAAAACAGTTCTAAATCGGATTCTCAGCATGGATTATTTTATTAACCCATTAACACATAGATACAACAATGCTAGCTATCCAAATCCCCAATTAATACATTTGATGCACAATTATGCATCTTAACAAAGACACCTACATATATTTCCACAGTTTCACTCCTCACGGTAACAATGTGCTCATGGAAAATGTTTGGCAATCCTTTTAGGTGCAGTTTCCTTCTAATATGCAACTTTATGCAAACTGGATTTGTTTCTGTGCTCTCATTACAGTGTGTAGACCCACATTTTAAAAGCAGCTCTTTTTCTTTTCAGTCATACAATGAGACGTACCACTAGAACAGGTTGTTCCCTCATGATTGACAGCTCTATTTAGTGATGGAGACAGAAAACTGTTATCTTGTCTTAAATTTGAGGTGGGTGGCTCTGTCTGCATACATCCAGGCATCCGGGATGAAAACGCTAATACTCAAGAGGCTCATTAGTGTAAGGGAGACGCAAGAGAATGGCATTTTAATAAATAATGAACCGTTTGACCGTTTTTAACCCTTTGGAGGAAATAAAAATTCCCGAAGAAGACACTGCCCACTAAGTCTGCTCAACAGGAACCTCTGCTCTGCACAGCCACACCTGTGCGCATTGTGCTCGTCGGCCTCCTCTTTCGGGAACTCGTCTCACCTTCTGGTTGTTCTGGTCTATTTTCTTATGAAATGATTACATGGCGTAAAGCGAGACCGACATTTAAGCCAGTCGGTGGGGCTTATTTTCAGGAAATCTTGTTACACTAATCTGCCAACTTATGTTTGCTTCAGAATTTGAGCACAGCAGGAATCGACCGGGGTTCAAACAAAGCGGGTAAACTAATGGCTATTCCTTTTGGAAATGCCACTTGAAAAAATGAAAATGATCTGCCAAATGTTGCCTTTTGCCTACGCAACTATTGCGTTCGGTGTGTGGCCTTGAACAATCCTGTCTTGTCTTAACACGTCTGTATTATTCAGTTTGAGTGAACGTGAGCGGTGCATGATGTCTCCGATCCTTTTCAAGGAGCACGAGCGCGCCGCTCACCCCACCAAAACATCCATATTGCTAAGCTTGATTAGAGAAAGGATTTTGATAATGAGACCTGTTTTGCTAAGCATCCTATAATTAAAACCACATTGCACACATACTATAGCACACCCACCATTATGGGATAGAGTCAGGAGGGGGGGCGGGCACAGAGCAACAATAAAAAGCCTTCAAACGTGTTACATAACGTGAGCGAACTGCTGCGCGTTGTTCTTCAGTCTCAGCCAGCTGTGCCGAGTCATGAGTGGCCAAATCACCTGCATGACTTTGTTTCAATAGAAGCTCCACTCCTGGATTCGCATTGAGAATGCTGCACCGGCCCCGCCTGAGTCGCTTCACCCAGCCTGTGCACGATTACCCGTATTTCCTTCTGACTGCGGCCGTCCCTTTCATGAAAATAACAAGAATAAGCCTTTTTAAATGACAACTGTACATTCTATCAAATCCGTTTACCTCTGGGAATATTTCAAGATATTGTTTTTTCCTCAGGATATTTAATATGATCTCAGTTCTCTTCTTAAATTACCAACAAGGTCTGGAGAAGCTTCATAAGAGTACAATCCCTCAGGAACGCTCAAGATTTCTTGAAAATGGGAGCATGTACATTTTCATGAGTACAAATGTGTGCGCACCTTTCTATTACTACCTAAATAAAAAAGCAAATCAAATATAGTTTTCCAAAAAAATGAATAAAATATTAATCCTTAAATCTTTTTTTTTTCTAATTTGCCTTTTTAATGTGCAGAGTGAGACACAAATGAAAAGTTCCAGAAAAGTGCTGATGTTATTGAGTATTTCTGATTACTTCATCAAGGTGTTCCACGTTACCTGGAAATCAGTTTAACCTGAGTACAGGCTCTAACACTCAACTTGCAACTGGGGTTTCGTGTCTTTCCGTGTCGATGAACCGCAGCCGTGTTCATTGCGAATGCCTCCTTTCTTGTGAAATAATGGAATCAAAGAACATATAAAAACTCGAGTGACTTTATTAAGAGGCAAAGTCCTTCCCCTTGTATTGTCTATTTATTTCACAAAACATATTGATGGTGGTGAACGGCGGTAGATAAACGTACACATATATTATCTCATTGGAATTATGCCATGATGTACACAAATGGTATTTATTTATTCCAAAGTAGTATTTTTGTAATTGAGTGTAAAACTGCTCAGCGAAGTTCACCCTTTGTCCACATTTTGACCAACCCTAACGCGGCAGCTACTCGGCCTGCTTGCAGGATATTTAAAGTAGCCCCGTACAAAAATAACGCTATCTTTATCTAAATTTATCTAAGACATTGACACAGGCTCTAACTTTTTATGGGTTCCATCATGAAAGGTAAGAATGAGAGGCGTGGTTTGAGCATGTTCAGCCTCGCTCGGTCGATGCATTTCCTTCTTGAAAATAATGTTGTTGTTTTTTCTCTGCTTCATATTTGTGCTGGAAAAGCTGGAAATAATCACTATTGACATGCAAAAGGCTTTATTTTACAGCAGTTTCAAGTCCAAATAATTTTCTGGACTTTGTTCCCTGTGGTACATTTAGTTTCCCCTGGTATAAGACATAGATGAAGGTTTACACACACACAATACTTTTTATCTTCCTGACAATGGACGATGAATGTTGAGTGTGACAGAGGAATGGTGTATGCTGCTATGGGATATAGGACCATATATCAGTCTGGTCAGATTTACTACATATTTTCATATTTTATTGAGACGTTACCTTTTTGAGGAAAGTTGTACATTTGCATTTTTGCTGTTTTTGAGGTCAGAATCAAGACCACCGCCCGTGTTGGGTTACGTGGCTTTGGCTGAGAAGGCTGCCCTCTCACACCACAACGTGTTTTTTATCACTGTGTCGCCAACTTTGCCGCCCTGCACACGGCAATGAGGAGCGCACCAATTTCACCGAGAGGAGGCGACCCGAATCGCTTTCAAGACCAAATGAATTGTACCACAAAGAAACCCAATGTAGAAAAGCCAGTAACTAAAAGATAACTTGTTTATTACATCAAGCAATTGTACACCCAAGGCAAGTACAGTACATTCTTGTCACAAAGTAATTATCATATTAATGTGATTGAATAATTCTGTTTTAAATCTGTGGCTCGTTTCAGGATGAGGTTTAAAAAATGTAAAAGGCCCTTAAACCAGAAACACAAAGCTTCTGGGAATGATGGACATAATTTAGCTGTCAAACGCAATAACTATAAATCGTGGAATTTTGTGGAAGTAACTTTATTGTTTATTTAAAAAATGGATCAGTCACCCGATGTTAGCTGGGATAGGAGAAGCAGCTGTGAGGATCACTGACTGACTTTATTGATCCTAAACGACGGGTTTCAACCGTCACCTTTTGTTTTTCTTCTTGTCCACATCCTCATTCCTCAAGGCATGAGGCTAAGCTGCTACATGTGTGTGTGTGTGTGTGTGTGTGTGTGTGTGTTTGGGTGGTGTATGTACACTGAAAGCTGATAGGATCCTGGTAGATCACATGACCAGAACGTCACAAACACCTTGTGCTGATTTTCCTGTGTTTACTTTTGCTGACGCGGATTAATTTTTTTGTGTACATACAAGAAAAACAGGATTAAATGGTGGAAAAGGTCAACCTCAGAGAGACCATTATTTTAGATGATGTAATTCAGGAGGTGCTTTCCCATTAAATGATTGGCATGACATTTTGTCCTGAAAGTAGACTCAGAGAGGAATTGGTACCAAGGCAACCGACCCACCTCCTTCAATCTGGGTGCACTACGATTTGTTAGTTGGTTACATTGGGAACTTCAACCAGTGAATTTTATTTCTTTTTGGTAAAGCAATCCATGCTAATCCAAAGATATTTTGCATTGAATTCCATGTGCCCCATGACTGGCTAGTTTGGCTCTTTCCCACACAGATAGCAGGTTATTAACGGTAGCTGTCTTCCTGGAATCCATCCCACTGCACAGAACAGTGCGGCTAATCCTCATAGAAGGATGATAGAGCGGGAAAACAAGGGGTTGGGGAAAGGTGAGGCTGTGTTGTACTGTGTGTTGTACTGTGTGTTGTACTGTGTGTTGTACTGTGTCCAGGGAAGCGAGCAAGAGACTGCAGCAGAGAAGAAAGAGGACCTCATGAAAAATTGAAATGTAGGAAGAAGAGGAGTGCAGGAGTGATGGCGGGAGCCTTCATTTCTACAAATTCACTAACAACAAGCAGGTTGGTTTGGAACATTTTATTAAATCAGTGAGTTACTTTCTGCACCTAAACTACTGTAAACGGTCAAACCAATGTGTCAGCAGTCAATAATGATGTCCCAAGCTGTTGTGGATGTTGCTCCTTAATGTTGTTTTGCATCACACAGTACCGCTATTTTAAGTTATGCATATTTCAAGTTACTTTAACTTGTGTGGCAATGTGCTTTTTCTTTTTTCTAAACTAATGAGATTTGTGATGCCTTTTCCTGTTCCTAAGTACTTTTCTTAGGTCGCATACTTATTTTAACCCAACCATAATGATATTCCAGATTTGTTTTATTCATGTTTTGTACATTGAATGCATTTAGGAGACAATAATTAACGTCACGACGCGCTGACTACAGCCTGCTTGCTGGAGACGTTATTGAAGCATGAACAGGAAGCGCGGAACAATTGCATTGTTCTATGTGAGGCTGGAATGTTAAGGTGATGAAAGCTGTCCTGAGGATGGAGGAAAGTACTGAGAGCACAGGAGGGGTTAGAGAGAAGACAGCAGGTGGTCAAACAGAGGTTGAAGCCCACGAGTGTTGCATAACCGCATTCGCAGCCAGACCAGTGTGGTGGGATGTGACCTGCATCCTGGTCCAAAGACGCTGTCAAGTCTTCTTCTACGTCTTTCTGATTTGCAAACACACGCACATGGACACGCGGCCATATCACGTCTGTGTAACCTTTGTTACACAGTGTTCTTTCCCGTCTATCCTCATAAAAACTCTCACGACCCAAATAACCATATAATGTCCTCGCAGTTTGCACACCGAGTTCATTTCATTTGTGAAGACAAATATAAAAGGTTTGAGTGTATTTGATGTCCTCGACACGTTGCTTTCTGAAATGACCTTGTCGTCTCATGACTACAACGACAAGCATCTGAGAATGTAGTAAAATGCTGAATTTGGTTCGTAGTTAGTATTTTGTCTCCTACCAACAGTCACAGTTGGTCCTTGGTCTAACCATTGCCATCATTCTTTCCAAGTAGTTCCGTGCCAACGCCAACATTAACACAAACTGCTTTGGAATTGATTTATAAATAAATAATGTATAAATATTTTCACGGCTCTCTGGTTCCTCCATATATTCTAGGCTGTGTGTCTGCATTGAGAAAGGTTACGTAAGTCGTGTCCCTGACCTCCTGTTTTGATTCTCTGTGTACATTACACGCTGGTGCTGCATATTTGCGGTAAATGCTACCTACACAGGAACTGGATCATCTATTTCTAGAGGCCAAACATCATCTCATCACCATGCCAGGAAAATGGCTTTGGTTGTTACATCCCACATGTTTAATAATTTTGCTTTTAAAAAAAAAAAAAAATCCTTGTGGAACCCGTTCGAGGTAACGGCGACAAATAAAAATACAAATTTTTATTTACTTTTTGATTTCACATTTTTATTGTTCATCATGATAAAGTATCACTGATACAAAACACATCCCCTTTGTTTGAGTAAAATTACAATTCTGTATGTTCGGCCTGATCCATAGGCGGCAGAGACGCTGAACAGCAAACACACTGAGCCGGTGCTTCTCTAAGGATAGAGGTCTATTTCAAAACAGGGCTGGCAGTGCTGTAACGAATCCTTTCCGAACGCTGAAAACTAGCCGCAAACTCGTCTGCTTTAATAGATCCTCTAGACTTCCCAGTAATACTGTACAGCGTGGCTCAATCATGCAAAGAGATTTGTCCAAAAGTGAGAAAAACTGTTCATCCAGACCAAATACCTGAGATACTAAAAGGTGTAGAGGCTGAAAAAGCGACAGCTAATCATTTGTGAATAAAATGATAGTGAGTGAACCATATTTTGATAAAGGGGAAGAAACCATCACTGATAATTCGCGGACCCTTTGTGGACTTTATCAGGCTGTGGAAAGCTCCAGTTCAAGTAACGTCACAGCTACGAAACCGCAACAAAAGTGGGGTTGAAAAGGTTGTTTAACAATAGCAGTGATATGCATCATCATCCAAGCTATGATAAGCCACTATGTATTACCTGTGTGCAATCGCACCACGGCTGTACGAACAAACAAGGCTCCCTGCAGTTTTTTTTTATCCTGCAAAAGAGCTAAACAGTAACGCGTTTGCATCGAACAGCATGTGCACGGGGCATGTGTGTTACGCCACGCAAGGAACAGCAGAAGAGCCACGAGCAAGAACCTTCCTGTGGTGTGCTCACAAAATACTCCAGATAATCTTGTCTTGTGTTAAAGCCCTAAAAACAGCAATACTGCTTACTTGTTGCTGTAATTTCAACCCAGTGTTGGTCAGCAGCAGCCACTCGGCTGCAGACACACGTCGCCTTGTTTCTTAGTTTGTTATGAAGTAGGCAATTAGTGAATTCATCCCGATGTGAGGAGTCAACATTGAAACATGAAAATGGATATATAAAGACCACATTCTCTACAAATATACAAGCTTCAAATAAAGGAGGAAAAAAAAACTACTGTCATACAGCAAGAGAAAAAAAAACTATCACATGTTATATATATAATATTTATATACTAAAACAAACTGGACTGCAGAAGACCTGAAAGGCAGAATTCCCCAACAACCCACTCACAATGTGTCAGTGTACCATAAAGATTATTTACAGAGCATATACAAATGTCCAAAAAGACCATGTTTGTAATCCAAAAACATGCACGCAATATACAATTTGAAATATCAATTTGTTTCATTGTTGTCCACTTTGGCTGGATGTGCTGATGACAGCAAACGGCTTCGCTTAGGAGGTGAAATGAGGTTTTGGGGTTGTGAATTATTGGAGCTGAGTCAGCAGCATCAGAAGCCAATTTGAGAACGATGCAAAGGCACGATTTAAAAAAAAACAAACATCAATCACAGCAAACAGTCTTCTCAGACTGTTATGGGTAAAATAACAATGAAATTGTGTTACTACGTGATAATCGGTCCACTAAGATTAATAATGTAAACTTGGATTTGTCAGCAAAACAGATGAAGTGACCCTTGTATTTATAGCATAAAAGCAGATTTCATTAATTGATCAAACGTTAGTGACAAATTGAGTACATTGCACTTTGAAAGCACGCTTTAGGCTAGCCTTGCTGCATCATGAGTGTCATGAATTGCACAAAGAAATGAAATTGCTGCAGATATTGACCTTCTCATGTCAGTCTGCTGAAAATGTAGCTGGCACCTCGCTTCATAACTAGTACATAAGCATCTAACTGACTGCAAAAATATTTAAAAATAAGGCGTGTTCTCACATTACATTCGGAGAGACTGAGTGTTTTCTTTGAGGCACTGTGGCACAATTTCAAAATATTTCACTACAATCTTTGCAGGTGGAACTTACAATCGTCTTCAAGCTCTTCTTCTTTAGGTTGTATTTATTTAACTGTATTATCTTTTTTTAAGATATGTTTGCAAATCATTTATAAAGATAATAACATATGGCTTAACTGCGTGCGAAGCAGCAAATTATTTAGAGTAGCAGGTATTTCTACATAAAGCCAGAATGGAGAAGAGACGTGTGATATTCTGTACAACCATTGTGTTCAGCACACAAACAAAATGATGTCTGATGGTCTCTTGAATGTTCCGATGCCCCTGATACAGTAATACTGAGTGTGCATTATTCATAACGACTATAGTATGTGTGGACTGCCAATGCTTCACGTTGACGTTGTTAACCTTTGCTGAATAATATTTTACAAGATTTAATCCCATTTTATGATTTCTAGATGAGCTGAAAATAAAAGGTCCAGACATGTTTTCACAAAGCTTATTTGTGTGTGTGTGTGTGTGTGTGTGTGTTCTAGCCCTAAAAACAAAGTGAAACGTAATGCCAGAAGTGCTCCTTGTTTCATGGAGGACGACACACTCCACCTCTGATTGTCTCCTTCAAGCACACAGAGGACAGAGACTCGCATTGTCTTTCCAGCTCGGCTGAATCCGCAGATCACAGATCCGGTCCATACTGCTGTCCAGTATGTGATTGTTCCTTCTCTTCATAGCTGGAAATAGTAAGGAAGGATTTCACGTTGCTGTCGGAGTCGTGTCCTCTCTGGATCTTGATTCTTGTGTTTGAGCTTTCCAATCCAGAACTTTTCCAGCAACAGCAATCAAAGAATAAAAATAACCAGAAAACTAAAAGGTCCCTCCCTCCAGTCACATTCTCCGAGCGAGGAAGCGGAAGAGGTCTTAACCCGGTTTAGATTGACATTTGTGATTTGAAGAGGGGAAACAGGGATGAACCCCGTTCCCAGATGTCACACCAGCCGAGGCGGCTCAGGGAAGCGGGTGCCGTGTCAGAGGGGAGGGCGGGACTTAGTGGCCACCGCTGGAGCCGGGGGGGTTGTGGATCCAGTCCATGACGATAAGTGACAGGCTGCCGATCATGAAGATGACTCCTACGATAAGGAAGACGGTCGCCTGAGATAAGGGAGACAGAGGGAGGGGATTTAACGGGCGGAGACACACAGCGGGGGTCCGTCGAGACTCTTACCAGTGGCATTTTGGAAACGTCATCAGCCCCACAGGGGTCAATGCAGTATATGCAATATGACATGTTGAGAGCTTGTTGCTGTGTGCTGTTACACTTACTCCGATCTTCTGCGGGGAGCGGAATGGCACCGATTTTACCAGCCGGATGTAAAAGGCAGCAGGTAGGATGAAGATGAGCATAGTGGCTGCAGAGGAACCTGCAAAAAAAAATGAAAAAGAACTATTAGATAATTGCATAATCCTTTTATTTTGTGTTCAGGAAAAACCGCATATATAAACTCCTGCCATGATTATTTCTCAATAAATAGTTGTACACGATGGAGAATAGATATATTTCTATCCTTTATTTAATAAAAAAGAGCTCTGATCTGAAGGTGCTGGCTGGGCCCAGAACTCATCCCTGCATCACTCATGTCTGATGTTTTTCTTTGTCTGTAAACCAAATGCTCCTCCCCACATGGTTGCTTTGGTTTTTGTAAAACGCTTTTACACGGATCCTGTATTACTTCAAAGTCTCACCAATGAAGCCGAAGATGTCCCTGATGGTGGGGACGAAGATGACCAACAGGTTGTTGAGGGTTAGGATGCCGGCGGCGATCAGCATGTGGCGAATCCAGCTGAACTCCCGCCGGCTGAAAAGCAGCGTGTTGATGGAGGAGCGGATCTGGAGGGGGCAAACAAAGTATTGATATAACACAAGTTTTCCTCGTACAGATTCAGACAAATTGGTCCTATTGTGACAAAAGTTTGATTAAGCTAACCAAAAACTGAGTTGGGGTTGGAGGTTGGAGGAATGTGTAATTTCAGACTTCAATGGAATGAGTTTAGTTTGCAAAATGACAATGACGATATAATCATAAAATGTAACATACGATATCAGCTCAGCACTAAACGCAGCATTGTGCGTGCGTGCGTGTGTGTGTGTGTGTGGAGGGATGGAGAGAATCAGGAGGTCTCAGCTAAGACGCCGATCGCTGCTGAGCCACAGGCAGCTTTGTTCAAGCCTGCAGTGGGTGAAAGGTCGCCTGTGTATCAGGTGGGTCCGGCGGCTACGCCGGCTCACAGCCCACCGAGGGCGGAGGTTTGAAGGGGCGGTGCCCATTGAAAACGCCACAGGGATTACCTCCCACAGCGTAATAGTAGCATGGGATTGCATCAGCCGGCAGTGAAAGGAGGGCGGGCTCGCCTGCAGCGGGCCGGTGTGTCTTCACACCAAGCAGCTCCTGTCACCTGCAATTTACGGATTTAATTTAACTTCAAGGCAGAGAAAGGTCTAAGGCTCAGTCTAAGGTCTCAGTGTCCCCTGTCTGCCGCCTGTGTGTGTCTGTGTGTGTGGCATGGGCGTAGTTTCTATCTGACTGCACCAGTGCAGCTCCTGTCTGCAATTAAACCACCCTGTGAAATAACCAGTGGCGTGCAGTCTGGTTAGGCGAGGTAGGCACTGCCTACCCTGTCAACAGCAGGCATAACAAAAGCACAACTCTGCCTCTGCACGTACATACGTTATGCTGGTAATCAGCCACGTGACGTGTCTTAACACGTCACTGGACATTCTCGCTGCTGGCGTCACTACACCCGCTATATGTAAGCATAATCACCGCGCAATTCAAAGTCAGAATGACAGCAGAGGTGTCGGCCGATATCACACATTTGAGAAAACGTACAGTCGGATACGGACCAGGCAAGCAAGGCTGTCAGCCCTCGCCATCATGTTATTGAGAGTCAGAGCCCGATGTTGTTTTACAACACTGTCGTCAACGTCTTCACGAGAAAAGAGCGGCGGCCGGCTTTTATGTCCAAACCTTTTCCGATTGGTGAGTCAGAAACTGTTTCCGGCATGTGTTGTTGAATGAATGCCGACTATGAGCCACTCGCCTTCACATTCAATTGTGCAATGTGCGTTGTCATTGTTTCCTGACTGCCAAACAATAGGTTGCTGTTTAATAACTAAGCAATAAAAGTCTGACAGGGCAGACTCCGTGACGTTGGTAGTGTGACTCTCGGCCACGCTTAGTCGGTTATGTTGTTGTATTAAACTTGGGTTTCTTGTGCCCAGAATTCAGGTCCTGTACCTGGCGCTCACGCCACCACATCTCCCAACCTGCCCTTGGAATCACCAGCTGTCTTCATTCATAAGGGTCACCATGACGACACATTTATTTACAGCTCTGGCTGACACGCGTATGTGGAGGACGCAAATAGAGGGGTGGGAGTAACTTTTCTATAGGCATGTGCATTCCAGAGCTGCTGCTGGTAGAACACATCACGCTGTCTTTGTAACCTTTTCAAGTCTGACTTTAAATCCAGCTAGCATGGCGCAGTGGGGGAAAAAAATAAATCACATTGACTGGACCAAATGACCCATCATGCCTTTGAGTGGGCTTCAGATTGGCTCCCTGCGCTTCACTGTCCATTCATAACAAAAGGTCTCTCCACTTTGAGCCCAAATGACTTTAGTACAGGATACACTGACCATCATTTAACTGCATCCCTCTTCCTATTCTACAAACATGGCCAATCCTCCCACCAGCTGTTGCATAATCAGGCCGGTTTGGAAAACTATAGCCTGCATGCGGCATTTCTCTCCAAGGCCCCAAACTATTCAGCACCCAACTGTTACCAAGCGCAAAGCCTTTGGAGTTGATCGTGTGATATTTCGGCCCTAATTCTTCACCTGTCCGAGGCCGGCACACACAGAATGTGGGTGGGCTGGTTGTAGGTAGCCAGATCCACCAGGCCACACCGGGGTAAATCTGGTCTTCAGCCGGCGTGCGACAAACCTGCGACTTAGACCATATCTATCATGGCTTGTTCTGTCAAGAGACGTGGACAAAAGAACCATCCATTCATTGTGTATTGCTCAAATTCCCTTTTCATGTAACATTAAATAAAATATACCGTATTCTCCGCACCGGAGTATAAGCCGCAGCGGCAAATTTGAATGATGTGTACATATATAAGCCGCACTGGACTGTAAGCCGCAGGTGTTTTAATGTTTAATTACCATATGTCCCCTAGTGGCCGTTACCTGTAAAAATGCATAGATTAGCCGCACTGTTATATAAGCCGCAGAATCGGAATCGCGGCTTATAGTCCGAAACTTACGGTAGGTTAAATGAATGTCCACCGATCGAACATTAAGGCAAGTAAGTTAGTCTCTGATGATGCTTCAGCGATAAGCGTTCCAGCGAGCGCTGCTCCTCAAAGAAAGACCTGCACTGAGACGCACATGCCACTACGGTACATGGTGGTGGGACATAAAGGTGGAGGTGCTGCTGTTAATCGGCTCGTTTGCAGCCGTCTCGCATGGTTTCAATCTCTCCAGCTGGAGCCTGAGAACTGGGGCACGTTTGACTCCACATAAAGCCCTTTCATTATGTACTGGATCCTGGCAAAGCCCTGTGTGATCTGGCCTCTGGTAGCGTCTATCCTTCACGTGACTGCACACACACACACCTCAGCCCATATCTCAGAACTTTCACTGCTCCTCACACACACACACACACACACACACACACACACACACACCAAATCTCTCCTCTCTAATAGGGAACTTCACCTCCGGAGTCGAGGACAGACAAAGCCAATGTTAATCTCTCCAGCTGAAGGTAGGCAGCGTTTCCATCGCGAAATGAAGGTCAGGAGGATTCATGGCGAGATTCTCAAATGTCAAACGGAAAGTTGGAACAGTCGACGGACGAGTTCCTTTCAATCCGAGGCCTCAGTTGCATCCAAGGTGGTCAATCCATCGAGCAGCAACGACAGTGGCTAAATGAAGCATTCCCAACTCTGTCTCAAACAGAACAGGAATAAAACATTCTGCACAAAATCTGCATAATTTCAGCAGATTAGACTTTATCTAATCAGCATTAGATAAAGTCATTACTGTGACTTTTTTACAAGGAAGTGAAAACGTTTTTTAACATATTCGCATGAATTTGTCTCCTCCTGCTGTTGGCGACTGCAGTGGTATTTGAGAACCTCACCCTGCAGCGCTTCGTATCTCTTCCACTAACCAACATTTACCACAGCTGCTTTGCAATGTCAGTCTTGTGTTTCTCTGTAAAAGGTATATCCCTCTGTTATCTCAGAACTCCTCCCTCTCATTCCCGTTCTGGATTTCAGCTACGTTTGAAATGTATTCATGGTGAGCGCTATTCAAAAACCAAGAGATTTAGTGCAAAAACAGCTGAGTTGTTGTTGCGCAATAAAACGGAACAAACAGATTATTGTAACTGCTTGATTATTGCTAAACAGAGAAAATGTGACATCTGTGACAAAGTGTCATCTGAAAATCAGTCACCGGATTGCTCCTCACTCAAGTCACAATCATCATTGTATTTAATTGATGAGCACTGACTTACTCCGGCAGCCCCTCCCTCCCCCCGCCCGCCAGTGCCGGCTCGCCCCGTCTCTCTGGCTCCGCCCCTATTCCCCACAAGAGTGGGGTTTTTCCACTGTCCACTCTGAGCCGGTAAACTTCCACTGCAGAAAGAGGGTGATTCCTCCCCCCTCCCTCCCGCGAACAGCCCACCCCCCCACATTGAAAAAACATTAGCATCTCCCCCGTGGATGTGTGCATGCGGGGGAGAGCGCGAGCAACATCCACATGGCCAAAGTTAGACAGAATGTGAATGTTTGCAGAGGAGATAAGCGAACACAAAGGAGCTCAGATAAATGTGCATATTTATATTCTGTAACTATGTATAAATCTGTGTGTGTGCGGTTTCCAGCCACAAAATGCAGTCTTTGCTGCATCATTTTCTGTCAGCACATTCCTGTCACAAAACAGGCTTTGCTGCCACCTGGTGGCCACCTTTGATGCCTGCAGCCGTATCAGATCGATTGACAAGTAAGCAGATGTTTGTCCTCTCTTTACCGTACGCACATGTACGTGTGTTTGGGAGTGTATGTCTTACGTCTTTTTGGAAGCTAAAACAGAAACTTCCTCTGGCCAGTGGCCATTTTTGTTTCCCCCCCATGTCAGACAAGGGCCAAGTTAAAATTAGCCCGTGCACATATATGGGGCGGGAAACAAGAGGAGTGTGCATACGCGTGACTGAATGAATGTGATGGGGCAACAAGTCAGTAACCCTTTCACCCCAGCTTGAGAGAAAATTGAGGAAAAAGGCAAAAAAGAGAAAAGGGGAAAGAGGCTTTTCAGTTGTAATTTAGAGGCGCGTCCGCTTACCACCTCAACCTGCGTAGTGTTTTTAAATACTGACCAAACACTGGCTGACTGCTGCAAACACAAGGTGTTACACGAAGCCGTTTGGCGCAGGGTGGAACGCGGTGGCCTGATTGCTAGGGTGGTGTATGTTTGTTTGTATGCCGACCGTAGCGTATTTGTGCCTTCTGACGTAAATGAAATCATATCATCGGCTTCAATTAAAGTGCTGACAGAGATGAAAGGACAGCAACACTTTCATTTTCTGCTTACCCAAACTACTGCAAACTATAAATCCCCCACTCCTAAAAACAAGCCTTAACAAACAATGTGTGTGTGTGTGTGTGTGTGGTACTCACAGGGAACAACACAATGGGGACAGTCAACGTGACGGCAGTGAGAACAGCCAGACGCACCAGCAGCAACAAGGTGTCAAACTTATAGACCTTGGTGAAGGTGTGGAGCAACTCTGCCTCCACGTTTTCTGTGTGGGAAGGGAGACGAGGGGGGAAAAGTAACACTTGATGAACAAAAAACAGAAGCGATTGGAACGGCAACGTATTGGTTGGGGGGAAAACTTGAAATGTTAGCGTCAATGTCAAATTTCCAGAATATTTCCCTTTCCAACTAAAGCAAGCAGAAGAATCCACTTCTCTCCTGCTGCTCAGCGCGGCCCCCCCAGAGCACAGCTAGCAACAGCAGCGCAATTGATTGAAAAATGTAAAATAATGACTTCTCTGCAATTTTCATACCTAACTTGCCCAGTTGGCCTGATACGACCCTTTGGTTGTTCTGTTCTGGCCCGTCAGACTTTTTGTTTGACAACCCTGGTCTACAATAAAGCACTAGTGTTCTTAAACTCTGTGACTTTTGCACAGACTAAGACTTAACTTAAGGATACATCGGGAGCACACTACTGCTGCTTTTGTGTTGTGCTGCTCTTACCATAGAAAGTGAGGTAGCCAAACAGTGCCGACAGCATGTACATGATGAGCATAGTGAGGATGGACAAGTTGGAGACGTTCTGCATCTTTTTCCGGCTGCGACTGTGGAGAAAACAGACGTTTTGAGATGTAAAGACAATTTTGAAAAAATAACAGATTTAGCTTTTAACTTCCAAACAAAGGAGTGCTTTAACTTACTCTTTAAGCTCACTGTAGATAGGCAGGACCTCGGGGTGGCAAACAAAGGCGAAGGCCAGGATGGGCACCGTGTACGCCGTCTGGAGGGGAAAAAGACGCAGAAGGCTGTTGGAAAGAAAGGTCTGACAACAGATGGTATTTCCAAGAGTACAGAAAAAATCCAACCATCCTTTGCCTGAACCTCTAAAACTGCAAGTGGCATATGATTAAAAGCCGTAAAAATAACAGTCATCTCTGCAAAATGCAAAAATCCAAACATTTTTTAAACGAGAACATAATCCTGCATGTCATATTCAAAGCCTAAAACGAAACCCACCTTCACCAAACATTTCTAGGCTTATTGTGGGTATTCTAGTCGTAAGATGTGCCTGAGTATTCATGTACACTGTGTCCACATTTAACACTTATCCAGACTAAACCCCGGCTTTGCATTAACTCATTCAAATGTAAACTGACACACCCTCTGTGGCTGCAGTTCATGACTCACACACACTTTTAAACACATTGGACATTGAGTCTTACAAACAGCTCACGGGTGCGCCGCATGCTTCCGTGGCAGCGCCACCCGTACCTGGGAGTTGAAGACAAAGTATTTGGGCGTGCACATCTCCTCGGTGTCCGGGTGGGGCTCCACGCGGACGCCGGTGGAGGAGTGGGCGTCGTGGCTGCCGAGCACCGCCGGGGACACGTCGGAGCGGGAGAAGTCCATGTGCGACGTGCTGTTCAGCGGAGGCGGGTACAGCCCCGGCAGGTGCGAGGAGTTGGTGCTCAGGTTGGACGAGTGGCCGTGGAGGAAGGGGAGAGGGCAGGGCAGCTGCGTCTTCTTGTAAATCACCTGAAAAAGACAGATGTGAAGTCGCAGTTGGATTACGTAAAATGAATCAAAACACATTATATTATATGCACACTAGTGCAGTGTAGTCATTGGCTACAAAGGAGATGCCTGAATCCCACACTGAGCTCATGTTTTTGGAAAAACCTACCACACCCAGGAAGAAGATCATGCAGGCGAGGGAGAAGCCGCTGGTGTAGCCCAGGTAGCCTGTGGAGCAGAAACCATTGGTGAGGACTCTTACTTTGCACATCTGCTCACCTGTTCTCTCAGATGAGGGTCACGGCCAGTTCTAAGTTGGGACCCACATCCTCAAATAACCTCAATCTGATACCACCGGAATTTGAGATTACACACACCTGTCAGTCTCCTCCCCTGTAGTTGGCGCTACAGAGCAAATAGGCAAATAGGGCTGATTCTCATTCGGATTAACAGCTGTGGCGTGAGTGGGGCCTATGTGGTCCGGATTAAAGGCGGACACCCACAAAAGCAGACTAAAGAAGGTACGCCATGAAATGCTCATTCCTGTGGCCATTTGGTCATTAAACCTCAAACACGAGACTTGCTATTTGTGTCTTCCTGTTTAACTCCTGTAACTCTCACTATGAGCAGCACTATTGCTGCATTACTAGGTGGTTGCAGACAGCTGCGAGAACTCTTGGAAAAAATGGCTTCAGATTGCAGAAAGTGAGCTAGATCCCACCTCTTAGAAATCATCGGCAGTATTATAAGGATCTGAAAAAGTTGAACGATGTTCAATGAAATCGTGCAAAGTGAGTTTTACCCAGATTTTTGAGCAGAGACAAAGGCAGGATGATCCCTATGGACACGATCACCACCAGGTAGTTCCCGTTCATGTACCACTCCCTGCAAGTACAGCACACGCGGTTAAAAGGAGTTCACGTTCTCGACTGTGTGCGCTGCACACATTCAACCTCCAACAAGCAGACGCACGCGTACCCAGTGATCTCATCCAGACCCAGAAAGGCTCGGATCACTTGGGGCAGCTCGTACTTCACGATGAAGAGGTAGCTGGATATGGCTGCAGGACACAACAAAGGGCACTTTGAATTTGAGTTCAAAGTTTTTGGAACAGTACAACCGGATATCTCACGGCGAGACATACAGGGAAAAATAAAAGGCCTCCAATATTACCTCCAATGTTCTGCATGATAATGGATCCGAACGCTGCGATTTTCCCAGGCCAACCGAATGCTCTCTCTCCCAGCTTCTCATAGATGAGGGAACCTGCCACAATAGATTTAGTGGTCGGCAACACTTCGTTAATCAAAACAAAAGCAGAGACAACAGGAGTAACAGGAAATACAAATAAGGTTTTATTTTAAATTCACATTTTAAAGTCGAAAAGTGCTTCAAATGGCCAAAAGGGGGGGGAAGGGCATCAATTACGCTGCGGAGGCAACCGTACCCGCCTTATTTGACTCCAAGTGGAAGCCTAATCTAAAAGAATGAACGCTACGCTGCATTGTCAAAGACTTGAAACGAGAGAAACATGTTTACAACGTTTACTGAGGGAATAAATCAGGTGAGAAGTAGAGTTGATCTCTCGTCGACCTCTGTACAATCAGGCTTCTTCGTGTTAAGGCTTGTGACTCCATAACACAAAGCATTACATCCTTGTGACCAGCTGTATTTTTATGAATTTCAAACAGTTCAGTCAAAGACGGCGTTCCATTTCAATGCCTTACACAGACCCGTAGAAGTGAAAGATAGGAGAACGGGCTCAAGAACCAACACAAAGCACCCACCTCCTTCTTTAGCCGTCATGAGGAGCAGATGCACCGAATACAGAGAGAGGATTGCCACACCAACGAGAAGGATTCTGCACAGACACGGAAAGGAAACACGTGTCATGAGTGCAACATCTAAACACAAATAATCTGTGCATGAAGTCAGCGACTCTTTGTGCCGGTGGCGTAGGAAATGTTTGTGTTGCCCCTAGTGACACGACAACAGCAATATCGCACTGCGTTGACACCGAGCGTCGGCTCATGAGGGGGCCACGCGGCGTGGGCATGGATAACGGACAGAAGGGGGCTGCTCGGGGGAGGGGGGGGGGTTGAGGGGTGTAGGGTGACAGCGGGGTGTCGGATGTTGGAGGGCGACCGTCAGTGCCACTTATGCACGTGCACGGGGCAAACGGAGCGGCACGGAAGGGAGGCACAGGGGATGAGGACACAAGGTGCAGGAGTTCTGATGTTCCTGTATGGCATTCCCTCAGCTGGCTCGCATGCAGCAGCACCAAACGGATCGCTTCGAAGCGACAAAGTAACATGGGATTAGAGCCTGAGAGTAAAAGAAACGCAAAGTGTGTTATGAGGAAATATTACCCTTCAATTTAAACATCATTCAATGGCGGGCAGAGAGGGGTGAGGATAAGCCGAAGATTTCATTTATTCATTACAAAGGACATAACACAACTTTACTTGAAAAACGAACCCTTCTGTCACACAGGGCTGTGGTATCTTTCTAGAGTCTGAAAGGTATGGTTGGTGGTGGAGCCCTCCGTTAAAAAAACATCCTGGCCCGGCCCATGGTGTCGAAATCCTAATCCAACTCAGTTTTTGGTCCCAGCCCAACACTACCCAGCATCAGGTTAAGAACGGCAGTAAAGCACGCTTACATGCATGCACGTGAATACAATGCGTATGCCGATTGATAATATTAGGATTTGTTTCTTGATCTTTTAAGTTTCACACATTTACTGTGTGTGGCCAGCCCTCTATGCCTTGGGAGCACTACTGAGGGCAAAAGAATTTGTGGAACCGTCATTAATGATAAATCCTGAGAGAGAGAGACAATATCACACTGCACACCAGGCCTGATTAGAACTAGTCCTCCTATTGGTTCCACCCAGCCCACCGCACGATCTGTCTGAAGGGCACGCCGGTAGAATTGCTCTATGACTATGCAACTGAAACCACTGTTGTAGAACTAAGTCTGTCTGTTTCTGTGCCTCCATTACTCACAAAAAGAGGAGGATGCCGGTGTTTGCCATGGCGTAGGACAGGCCCAGGATGCCGCTGCCCATGATGGCGTTGCTCAAGTTGAACACGGACATCCCGAAGGAGGTGTGGCCGGGATGCTGCTCCAGGAGAAAACCAAGAGGGAAGGAAGAGAGAGATTTAAAGTCTGTCTCTGCAACAGGAAAGCAAACCACTTAAGCCTTTAATGCCAATGGTCAATACCGTGTCACCCACACAGAAAAACACACCCTCCCTTAATCCTTCGCCGTTGTTACTAGTTCTTCTTCCCTCGACTCGGAACTGCCAACATTACACAGAATGTCTTTCAAGTCCAGCACGCAAAATTGTGATGGGTTGCAGAGCACATATTTCTATACTAGCTTCCAGTGACTCTTTGGCTGCTTGCACAGTGGCTGACCAGCTCCATCATGTGGCAGAGCAGCCTTTAAAATAACCACTTACATATTCCTCATGGTACTCCTCATATTTCTTCTTCTTCATCAGCCCGTTGGACAGGAACTTCTGACTTTCTCCGTCCTCGTTGTCGTCCAGAAACTGACTGCAGGAACCAATAATAAATAAAAAAGTGAAAGAAATGAACACATGCACACATAGTAGAGCTTTTCATGTAACTTGTGATGATACAATTCTGTAATAATTGCGTAGACTTTGTGTTCTGGTGAAGAGCAACCAGAAAAACAGTTTGGATCAGATGATCTATGTCAGAGTTGTTTATTAAAGCTTGGTGTGTTATAAAAAAATGTGATAAAGAATTGCCACCTCAACTGCTGTAAACGCTGCTTAAATAACGTAATTACAGCTTGCTAATGAAACTAAAGGCAGTGCCGGGAGAAGAAAAAAAGAGTCACCACTTTACTGCAGAAACCGTACTAGTTTCATTGTGTTTCTCCCGACCACTAATGTCAGCCACAAAAGCAGTTTCTAGTTTACACAATGTTTAAGAATAAATTTCACCGCAACGGTGAAAAAGAGAGAGCTTGATGGCTCTCCTGGATGTGGTTGGGCGTCGTGGACGTGCTGGTTGCCGACCTGTCGATGGCGCCCTTCTCAGGGTCGATGGGCTCTGTGTAGCGGTCGTCCAGGCTGTCGGTGCTGTCTTCATCAGCCTCTGTGGAGACTTTACTCAGCTCCATGCGATCCACTGCTCCCGGCATGGCGGCGCGTAGCGCTGGCAAGAGGCGGAGGAGAGCGGGTTTCCTTTTTCGAGGATTTCAGCTATTCACAAAGCGGTGATGTGTTCCTTCCTCAACCTCTGCTGCACACGAAAAAAAGACAATAGGGAAATGTCAGCGGATGGTGACTGAGACGGTTTTTGAACGTTTCCACAGTGGCTGCTGGCTCAGGTCTGCAATGGTAACTCCTGGCTGATAACGAGCGAGCAGGCCCACGTATTTTCTGAGCTTATTACTACCCTCAACAGGGCCTCTTGGCCTGGAATAAAAAATGCTTTTCAGTGCCATTTCCTGGAACCGAGGGACAGAGCATCGCGTTACTGTCAAGAGGAAAGCTGGGACATGATGCAAGCTTGGCGCCTCATGCAGCTCTACCAACACAAGGCAGGGTTGAAGTCCGGCCGGCTTTATTTCCCCCACCGTGATTCAGCGTATGTATTCTGTTCAAAAATCCAACTAGTAAAATAAAAATGTCTTCTGTCCCTGCAATACTACAACGTTGACGTGCAAAGAGAGTGCAGACGGGAGTAAAGTCAATAAACCTTGAAACCATTTTAAGGATGCAATGAGTTCCAGGGGTAGTCGGGCTGCCTCCATTAACAGACAGCTTGTTCGTGTACACGCTGGTTCAGTCAACCTCACCCACTACTATGAAAGAAGACAAAGCCAACTGCGCCGCACTGGGGAACACACATTTCCTGTCAACAGCATTCATTTACCAAGCACGGACAATGGACGGTCAACAAAGCCTGTGTGAGTTGTTCATGCTACTAACGAGCCGAGTTATTCCCGGTGCTGCCCTTCACTTACACAGAGTGAAAGATCCCATGTGCTACTCAGTAACATGCAAGCCTCAGAAAGCACAAACCACAGCCACACAAGCACGCGAGAAAAGTGTCGCCCCGAATTTCCCCTTTGTTTGGAAGTATTTATGGCGGCACTCGGGTGGTGTCAATCCCCGTGGAATGCCACTCTGAAGTTAGAGTGCAAATATCGGGCTCCAACTAAACCAGTCGGCAGAGTCTTTTACATGTCATGAAAAGAATTACTGTAGTGAACATTGGGACTATGAGTTTATTTCAACGGCCAGTTTCAAGTCTTAATCAATAGAGTGTTATGTTAATTTGGAATAGATCCCAGTTTGCTGTTCATCAAAGTTTATTGTAACGTTTTGGGTGGCTAAAAAGAATTGTCTTCAGATTGTGGTTCAGCTGAAAGCCAAGATGGCATCAGACAAAAACCAAGGTGGCGACGAAAATGCTAAACTGGGGGAGTGCTATTTTTAGCAAAACAACAGGGGGCGTCACGGTGAATCCACGTAACTGTTTATAGGGTAAATGTGTCTCCACCAGATAATCGCTCGCTTACTTTGCCGTTTGGCCTGTGACAGCAGAAACACCTACGACGACGGCGCTATGAAAGTGGTGAAAGTAAACCTGAACTGTGGAAACCCAAAGGAAAGGGTTTAACGATACGTACAGAGTATATATTTTACTCTAATTAATTGTTATCTATTAACACAGAATTATATTATTTAAATTATAGGTTGTGATGGCACTTTTTTGTTGTTTTGTTTGTAGTTATCTTTTAAATGTGAATATGATAAGCTACGTCATATTTGACAAACCTCTGATCGGTCCGGAGTGCTCTATAGAGTCTCAAAGTAACTATACATATTTTCAGACATGTAGCGACATGTTACTACGAAGTAGTAATGTACAAGTACCTCTAAACTGTGCACAAGAGGTTGGGTTCTTGTGACTGTTTTTCCTGAGTCACTACTAAAAATAGTGACTAGGGTAAAAAATAAGCAACGAGTGCTTGTTAGGTAACAGCTTCAACTGAAGAAAGGGGTTTAGTATCTTTCCACCACAATGTGTTTTCAGTCAACATGCAAGCATGCGTCCACTGAGAGCTTTCCATTTCCATTGTATAACAAGCTGCAATCGATGTCGGAGGGGTTCAAAATGTCCACCTGCCCGATTCACCTTGTCCCACAGAAGTCACCGATATCTTATGGGCGGACGGCTACGTTACCGCTAACAAACCACATCACACAGGCCAGGAAACCCAATCTCTCACTGTCACTCTCTGAGGTGTGGCATGACAGACGTGGGGAACGGTTCTGACTTTCCATTGAAAGGAGGATGAACCTGTCCGACTTGGTCAACATTTCACGATTTTACAATGATAACATTACAAATGCACACGTTTGGTAGCTTGCCCGCAGAGGCCTCCAACCCCCGACGCGAGAGCTGTGGAGCTGAAATGGCCTGCGGGGAACACCTACAAGTGGTGTGTGAATTACATTGGGAGAGGCAACATTTACATTGAATTGAATCCTTACAAAACCGAGGACAGAGAGACTGATTAGGCTACTTGCATACTGGACCAAACATCCACAAACATGCTAATGTCACAGCTGGAGAGCAACAACACATAAGCCTGCTGAGATGAGAGATCCGTGTGCTAATACGGTCTCCAGAAGCAGGCATGTCTGATCACCTCTGAAAGAAGACTGAGCGCTCGGGTATCACTGTGTCCTCGCGTGTCTTTGGCTGCCTCCACACGTGTTCACCGCTGCTCATTTTAATGCTTGAAAGTGTGTGCCAGGACTCCGAAAATTAAGATTCTGCCGCATTTTTTACAATTGCACAATATATTTGTTCAATTGGTTGGCGGTAGAATTGCCTTGAACATTGAAGTTGTTCAAATAGGCTGTCACTGAAAAGCAAAAGCCAACATGGCAGGATATGAATTGGTACTTTTAAAAACAAATGCAGCAGCAATCCTTCTGTCTGCTTCACCAACCGTAAGACAGCGGGGAACAAATGAAACCGTCAACATGTTTAAGGCGAGCATTAGGACCAAACATTCAGTAACAACTGAAAAACTGGAAATTTACAGCAGCAGCAGCAGTTTTTCAAACTTGCATCATTTTAAAATAAAATCACATCTTTCTTTGATTAGAAACATTGGATCACTTCTTCCAAATCCGTCCAATACAATCAGCCAAACCTGAGAAAATGCCCTTTGCACACAGCAGCAACTTTGGTCCACTTCACTTGGAACAGTCTAAGCGCATGGGTGCACCTCAAACACACCCTGCTGCAGCTACACAAGTCATGCAACGCTTTGCTCCAAAAATATTCGCTTGGAAAAGATTTATTGCTATTTTAGTTAGTAACCTTATTTACACAGTATGAATCATATTTGTCAAGCGCAGCAGACATACTCACTTAATCAAAAGTTCTGTAATCAGGTTCCTGGATTGTTTCTTTCACTTTTTACAGTTGATATGAAGTTGAATAGCAGAGGAGCTTCAGCTTTTAACAGGTAAGGACGCAGGGTTTTAAAATGGAGGAGGGAGGGCCGTCCCGACCAATGAGAACGAACCTGGGGATGTTGCCCAGGGCCCCTCCTCTCTCGTGCATCCTCGTAACACTCTGCACATACAATGTTGTACTTCTATCTTTCTGAAGGACACTTACTGACATAATGTATTCCATAACCCATTAAATCGACATCAACCAATATCGATCTTAAACTGGCCTTAAACGGTGTCCCAGGGAGGACTGGACAAAGTGTCCTCACTCCGAGGAGCTAATACTTTCAGCGGTCCTCAAGAAGTACACATGCACAAACACATTTAGTTGTATCACCTGGTCTCACAGTCACGCACAGCCCACACGCTTGACACTACCAATTGTGTCGTCACCGTACCGTCACAGCTGTACCCTTCCACAAAAAAAAAAAAACTATTTAGACATGCAACTGCACAGGCTGGGTAGGCTGTGTCGCCGGCCGACCAATCAGGGGACAGCTGGTGGGATGTCGCCATGCCCAAGGTTATGTTCATGTCAGGGATGAGGTTTTATCTCTGTCCACTCTGTTGTATGTGTTGTGCAATAATGAGTGTAATAATCGTCCAAATCCTTTTTGACTTTATTCATTAGTAATTCAACGTACAGTCCATCATATTGCAATGGCGTTGGAGCCAATAAATACCTGAAACTACTGCAGAATCATATTTTGCTGAGAATGAATAGCGATTGTTGCTTTTCCCACAAAGCCCAATATTAGTGGGTTGTATTGTGCAATGGGAGCGGGGCTTCAGTAAGGGTGTAACACTTACTGACCAGAGAAAGGGTTGTGAATTCAACAAAGTAGCTGATCATCTATCTTTTTACCCGTTAACCCTGCCCTCAAAAAAGGAAGAAATGCATCTAGTAGTCTACTAATGAGGCTATTGGTAAAACAAGTCCTTAGTAGTACACTTGGTATATACAGCTATCACCGTGGAAAACACCACAGCTAAGTGAATGGCAGAGAAACTCAAATCCCCAGAAAACAACAAACTTGCTACCACAGTCCGCACCGCAGCTCCAGGAATATTCCTTAAATGGCATCACAGTTCTCGAAGGGCGTGTGGAGTGCCACAAAAATACACGCACACGCACACACACACACACACACACCCTGAGCCAATCACCTATGAATACAACGCTGTCTCCAAGCCAATCCAACGACATACCAAACAGTGACTTGGGGGGGTTGGGCAGGTCACAAACGTCCGAATGCAGCAAAGCCGGCTTTGGAAGTGACTGAGCTCAGTGTTTGAGGTCAACCATAGCATGAAAACAATGAAAACAATGACAGAGCTTTTTTTGTTGGAAACTGACAACATATCTTTATTATATTGTGTCTCGGACTGGGCCTTCATTTTTGTTTGCGATACAAGTGGGGCCATGGAGTTTAAAGACGGTCATTTACCAGACAGATATATAAGTTGCTATGAGATAACAATGAAATAAAATTAAAATAACATTTAACAATACATTTTTTCCCTTCAATAAGACTATTTGTGAGTCTATAATGTACATTTTGGTTCATTCTATTTTTGTGTAATATAAAATGTTGAAACGGGTTGAAGAAAAAGTTAAAACATGAATCCATTTTTAACTTGAGTTGGGTTAACCTGCATGGGCTTATTTTCTTTTTGATTCTTATAACCAATGAGAAAGACAATAACTGTTCGTTAGTTGCATTTTTAGGATCATGCAAGAATGATCATCAATGAGTATTTTTTTTAAAGCAGGGATTTGGTGGCAGTCTATACGGCTCTTTGGATTAAAAAGGCTAATTGTGGTAAATCAGGAATTAAGATAAATTAGGTGTTAATGCAGCTTAATAATGCAAGTATGCACGTTGCATAAAAGGGGGTCTCTCCACCTTCACTGAGCAATCTAAACAGCCGCTTCCGACTCATTACGTTTGAAAGATTTTTCAGTTATTCCTGAAGCTTTCCAGTAAATGCAATTAAATTTGTATTACATTACATTAGGTCACATAATTTCTTTGACGCACCATTATGAGGAGTTCTGACGTCAGCTGGTCAACATAGGGCCTACGAGCATGTTCCGGGGTTATTAACCTCCACTTGTGTTACCATAACATCTCTGACGTGACACCTTGTACTACAACTTGTACCCTGTGCTTGTTTGAACGGATGAATCGGTCCCCAACACAACCCTTCATCCACAATCATATCAGGCCTGTGTCTTTGTTGTGCAGCAGCCTGCCCTAACAACTCTATCAGTGATCATTTTGAGCTGGAATTTAAAGGCCTCTAAATTAAGGGTACGGCCCGTGTGACTTACTGCACACAGTAACACACACAGCCATTGGCCAGATGACAATCAACATATCACGCAAATTGAACTTGGACTATTGGGAAATGATATGAAGTGGTGTAAGGTAAGGATATTTGTTTATTCAATTACAATCTTTAAATGCTGTTTTAAATTTGTATGGAGCACAGTGGCCTCTTTAAGAATTTCACAGGTTAGAGATAAAGATATTTTTGTCCCCTCTTTTTAAAATCTATCAGCACTATGCACGTGTTGATGATTATACGACTTATTATCCTTACAAATTTGTTTATGGTTCTATTGTTTTTCCTCCAGTCAATCTAGACAGACACCGAATTATTTTGTCAAAAATGCCACATGTCACAGAAACTAAAAACCATTGAAACCAGAGACTTTCACTCGTGATGAAGCTGGAAATTGCTGGAGTGGCTCAAGTTCGGATGAGCAACACTAGCTGAACTAAACTCGGTATTAAATCCCCAACATCATTTGTCCAGAGGGGAGACGGATCATCAGTTAATGTTGCTCAAAATCACAAACCTTCTCTCTGATCTGCCTAAATCTTAAATCCCTGCATCCCTTTCTACAAAAGGCAGAATATATATCTTGTATACCTGCTACTATAACAAACAAAAAAACAATGAGTAGCAGTTGAGGCCGTTAAACTGGAATTCAGTTTCGGAAAAATTGGTTCAACCCCACCCGAGCAACCACAATAGCTACCGCTGATGCATCTCTTGTACAGCAAGACAGACGTACAGCTGGTTATGTGCTGCTGCATTCAGTCTTATTAACGCTTGGGTCCCTGAGGAGACCAACGGTGGAGTTGCAAAAATCCAACCACATCAAACTACAACTGAGAGCCACACACATCTGTGTTGAACTACCAGATCCACTCAGTACTTCCACTTGGGAGGAATCTGTCATCTGTGGCTCGCTGAGACAACTCCATTGTGCTTTCTGGAGCTTTTTTACACATCTCTGCATGTGGACCATGCCATAGTCCACTTTTAACATCTGGTTCCAGAAAATCGCTGAGTATTTTTTTTTATTCAATTTTAGTTGCTCATCAACCGACTATTGCAATGATAAAAACTACAACCATTGGCTTTTTGTAATCTTCAAATCCTTTGAAAAAGTCGTGGAAAGCAGACAAATCAAATAGCGGTGGACTGAATCAGGAGTTTCTATGCTGAATCTTGTGAAATAAATCTCACTGAGCCAACGACAAATCAAACACACTGTCAAAAAAGCCCCCCATCTTCAATAAACAGCAGGCCCTTGGTAAACACATACTGGCCCTTTGTACAAGAGCCTGGTGTCCTGACCTTGTTTGTCGACTCGTATCAGTCAGAATTGATCTGGCAGCTCGCGATGACGTCAGCGTGCTGCTTTGTGACAATATTTTTTAACACCTCCAAACTTTTCAAACTCAAGGTTTTGAGATTTTAAAATTGTGGTGGACCTTATTGTCAGTTAAAGACAATTACGATTCTGTGTGCTGCCCTTAAAGGAGCACTAAAATGTCCCACGGGTCATTTTTTCGTCATGGCAAAAGCACCTATTAAGATGACCTAAGTTTATTTTTGACAAAAGGAAAGTTCTGTCTGTGCCCTTATTTTCCAGCATGTATCCACTAACAAAAAACCACTCTCAGTGTAATTAATAGAGCACACAGACGCTGCTTTTGTCAAAACATCACCGAGGAACCTGGGGACAGATCTCTCCTTTAGTGGAACACCACAGTCACAGAGTCGTCTGGCCAACTTAAACAGAACATGACAAACAGGACATTGTACATTTACAGGTCTATAAGGGAGGTGCAGATGCGGTAATAGATACAACTAATGGGACCGCTTATCTAAAGGCCGTCGTTGTGACCTGTCCCCACCCTGGTGGATGGTTCTATGTCAAATATACCATATCGTACAAGGTGTCGGCCTATAAAGCAAAAAAGACACTGGATATACACTTTTAACACGTTTTGTGGATTATTCTGTCAGTTTCTGTCTTCATTAGTTCTGACATGTACCGTGTTTGAAGAAAGTATTTGTGACATCACCACCCACTTCCTGATCCCTCCCTAGGGTACGATTTTATCAACTCACTTTTCAGCGGACTGACACGTTAAAAATAAAGACAAGCTTTATCGCCAGCGAGCTTGTTCTGCCGATTCCCCTGGAGTTAAAATCTAAACAGAATGTACAAATTTGTTCCAATTGAATGTCAACAGTTTTGTTTACAATCATTAGACTCATGATAATAATGAAAATATGATAGTTGAAAAGTTTACAGGATCTTCAGCAACACTGAACCCTCGGTGCGGATCTATGACCGCCACGTGGAAGTTGATAAAAAAAAAAAGAAGGAAGCAAATCGAATTTTTCGATATGCCTGATGGTGTTTTTTTGTTTACCGCTGCTTCTAATTGCTCATTGATGTTTTATGTAGTTGTTCGAATATATCAGCTGGTCTACATACACACAATTCAATTCCTCTGAAGTCAGCAGTAAAAACATTATGAATTACTACAACAAATGAAAAAGGATACGATTGATTGGGATATAAAGGATTGTGTATTTGTTATTGAACAAATCTTGTACACAGTAGTTTTAATGCTGTATTTATATGCTGCTACAGATATTGAGAACCGCTTGTAATTTCCTCTCTAAAGTCATTTTATATTTAGAAATCTATTTCAAACAACTGGATGATTAAGTACAACTCTTATTTCATGAGATGTGAACACATCATTATAATAATTTACATTTGCCTGATACTCTTCAATGAACAGAGACTGAGGGAACAAACGATCCGTTGGTCACGTTATCAGTTCTCCTGTCAATTAAACACTGATAGTTTTTTTTACAATCTCGTATTATCAGAGATTGGCAACTAGAAAACTAGACAAATTGGCAACTGAATAATATCCTAACTACATGTTTTATGACATATTGGCGCATAACAGTGTGTAACTAATGCGTTGTTCAGACATGTGCCAAGCCTTGAAGGGCATTTGTGCGGAATAACAGTGGTCCGTTACACTTCTACCTTTGATCAGTGCTGTAGACTGCCTTTTATGCTCAACACCTTGTGCCACCATCTCAGATTTCGATTGAATGCGTGGAAAGCACTTTGGACGCCAAACGCTTGCCTTGCTGTGCCTTTGTGTGAGTGACATTCACTCCTTTTGAAAACTGACATGGTATCTGAATCAACGGCTCGTTTGTTCGGTCACATTTTAAAACACAGCTTCCGATCAGGTGTCATTCATGTCCGCCAAAACAGCCACGAGGAGCGACACCCCCATCCGAACCTCTGCAAGGCTGTCATTGGGTGCAGACCTGTGCTGGCCTTTACCCTCACCTGCAGCTCTGCAGTCACTCAGGGTTTTTTAGAGTGTAACATTAAAAGGCCCTCCGTTTGTACACATGAAGTTTGCTCTGAAGTTTCAGAATATAACCCTACTGATGTCATAGTGATGCTACTGTGGTTTCCTCAGCTTTTATCCAACAGCCACCGTTACAACCTTAAGTGTCAGAGTTTGACAGATGTAGCTGTTTTCCGGTCAGGGAGAGTCTAGTAAAAAACACCACCCAGGTGCATTGTGGGAAATGTAGGATTCATACTTTATTAAGTCATTATTTTAGCTTTTTAGTTTTGACCGTTTTCTTGGATTCTGTCTTCTGTCTGTGGAGCTCAACCAAACCGATATGGTAATAAATAAATACATAATATTATAGACTTAATTTAGAGTTGAATCAACTTAGTTATTTTAATTAAACCGTATTTACGGTTTGAATATTTAATATTAATATTTAATATTATATTGTGGGTGATTGCTGTCCAGCCGTTCTATAGTTTATTCTGTAATTCCTTTATTATTTTCCTTTTATGTTTCAGCCCTAATGATACATTACTTTGAGGGACCCTTTTCCATGCATGTGCATACATGCACATGCATGCAGCCTTTACTACATCGGTTCCTCGAGACTTTACGGGTGCAGTAAGTAAACCACCGGGTTAATAGTACTTACTACTGGACATACTTTAAAAAAGCTATCCGACAAAGACTCAGGCGGAACTTCATTAGGAGAAGACATTACTCAATCAGTTGTTACTGATTTGTAAAGAAGGACCCAATTCGAGCAGAGCGGGTGGGAAATTGCATGAGCGCCGTGACTGTGTGGAAACCGGGTATTTTTAGCAGCCCGAGAGACCACGATCACATCTGAACGCTCCACTTAGTAACAGGCCTTCGCGGAGACATTCTACTGTAAACACGCCGGGACCAGATCACAACACAGCGGCGGAAAAGACGCGCTGCGCCTTTGTGTGCCTTCGGTCCGAAAGAAAGGCGCAACCCCACCGCGCGAAGAGCGGGGGTCCGCCGCACATATGCGCTTATTTCACCACTTCACCGACCGGGTACGCGAGCTTTTCAGCGAACTCAGACATGCAATGGCCACCGTGCAGCCGAAATACAGCGCGATATCCCGCGGCGTGAACGGAGAGGTCCACGCGCCGCTGATGGCTCCCCAAACATGCGGCTGTTCAGTGGGCATGAAGCACAAATAAGAAGCAAAGAGACGAGAAAAAAAAACGCCAAGCCACCCCAGAATCCGACATGTGTTTAGTTACCTTATCCTGTCATAACTCAATCAGCAGCCGGAGCACTTGGTTGTGTGCAAACGGAATCGCGAGCTCGGGTTGTAAATACGTCGAAGGTAAAGCAGCAGCGGTGTAAATGCTGGGGAGGAGGCGGAGGGCGGCTCACCTAGTGTTTCGGTGCGGCGGACAGCTGTGGCGGGCGGAGAGGAGGAGAAGTGGGCTAGTGGAGACACGAGTTGGAGACCCTTCCCATTTAACAAGCGAAGAGACTGAGTGGAAATTTCCATCTGCCATGTGGTGATGGCAACTCTGGAGCGTCGTGTTACACCGCCAAGACTGACGAGGAGGGGGCGGGGGGTCTTCTTCTACTTTCCCTCCCTCTACAGGTATGGCGTTCACTTGGTGGCCTACGGGTCGGAGAAAACATCTGATTAAAAATTCTAAATAAATAAAAACAATAAAAAAGCGAGAAGCTTTAATGTGCCCGTCTATTGACTGGCATCCCTTGTTTACATTCCGCCCGGCCACGTTGTGCGCACTGGAAACTGCTCCATCGTGAAGTTATTGGGGAAATAAAAGGGTTGGGAAAACACTGATAAGATGGCAGAGGTGGGATTCGTTGGTTTTGTTCTGGACTACAGCTGAGTTATCGATTTAAATGAGGGATTTTGAGGAGTTCTTAATGTTTCCCTTTCACAGTGGGACTTGCAGCTATAAACGAAAAGCAAACAATGACAACACGTATTTTTCTTGTTATATCGAAAACAGTGGCCATGGAACCATTGGAAATTTGCTTCTATAAGTAGGTATTTTTATTCATGATAAAACAAGATAATCCTTTGTTTTTTCCAGGATAACAAACCAACAATATGCATGAGTAGAAAAACGAGAGCAAAACAAGTATGATGAATAAATAATCACTAAGAAACTGTATAATGGATAAGTGGGAAACGACAAAAAAATATGATATAATCCAACTGAAGGGTTTGCTAATACGGCGCAGTGGATTGCACAGATTAAGGAAAAAAAAGTGTCATAACAACGCTGTCACATTACTTGTACGGTAATTGTGTCTGATATTTAATCTTATTAATTTTTTGACCATTAATTCGAGCAATATGGCTTGCAAGACATTTTAGCAGTGCAGGAAAGTAGCCTATTCACATATTTTACTCCAGTAAAGGTTTACAAGTAGAAATATTCATACAAATAGACATCCTTTAAAAAAAGTATGTTGGTACCAAAGTATTAAGCATCGAAATATAGTTTATAATTATTATTATTAATTATACTTGTTTAGTTTGCAGTTTAATTAGATGAATGCTTTAAAATGATTGATATATCATTGTGTTCATCCCTTTAATGTTACAGCTGGTACAGATGGAACTATTTTTAACTAGGTACTAAGTCTTGTCAGATATATAGTAATATATCAGTAATATATTTTGTGTTAATAATCTGAAAAGTTATCCGATATATGTACCGAAGTAGAAGAATACAAAATATTGTTCTATGGCAAAAACTTGGTAAATTTAATTTACGTAGTACTTGAGTCAATGTAAGGGGGAAATATTGAACCTTTTGCTCAAAAACATTCAGTTGGCAGCATCTCAAATGTGAGTATCGGCTTCTGTTTCTTACATTTCTAACATTTTACAGAATAAACATTGAATAAATAAAATAATCCACAGTCAATAATAAAAGTCACCATTAGCTAAGTCTGAAGGTAATAAGACACCTAACCCCTAATTGCTCCCCAGGTAAAAATGTAAACCATGGGTTAAAAATGCAACGTAAGTCGCTTTGGAAAAAGTGTCAGCTAAATGACCTGTAATGTAATAGTTGATATCACCTGTAAGTAATACAACAAACGTAATGTGCCAACAAATACAAAAAGTAGATCTTACGGAGTCCGTCTAGATCCCAAAATAAATCTGGTTTATGTAATTTCTCAATTCTAACCCAAGCTCTATATTATAATGATGTTCTTTAATATGAAATACATCAGTAATAAATATGCCTCTGGGGAATTTCGAACTAAATGCAACAGTTAAAAAGAACTAAAGAACGTCATCAAAATCATAAAAGTGTCCATCTGTGAAGCGTATCTTGCTGAACAAAAGGTTCCATTATCATAAGTGTGTGTGTTATTGTCATTGGACCCTATTCTATAGAATAGAAATCCTCGCCGCATGACAAAGTCGACAAGAAAGGGATAAAATACTGTACAGAATCCACAGCAGGTTACAGCTTTGCGGCAGCTGTAGGACGCAAAATACCAACAAATAGCCTCTAAATAAACATTGGATCCGATGATGTCGCAGCTTAAAGTGTCCGACTGTCGTAATCAATGACACAGCGTCGTGTCACAAGACATTGCCTGGAGGCAGATTGCTTACAGGGAAACCTGTATCATTTTGAAAAGGTGTGACTATAACCCAACTGCTTGGGGCAGGGGACGGATCTCCTACGTAACACTTTAATTTGCACTAATGTATTTACCCACTTCAATGAATACTCCACCTTGCAAAAGTTTAATCATAGGATTCGAATGGGATAGTTATCTAGCATTTTGTGTCAGAATGTTTATTTAAGTAGGCCACACAAATGTAAGTTGCTAACCAGGTGTGTTTTAGCAGCAGCTGGAGACTCAGAGGGAATGGTTCCCCTGCTGAGCCAAACCACAATATAACAACAATAACAACGAAGCGTCTATGTTCTGGCTCGCACACCTGCAGAAGGTAGGGAGCTGACTGTATGCCACTCCCCCCCACCCCTCCCCACTCCCCCCGTCCCACACGCACACACACACAGCTGGTGTCTGTGTTTTGCAACCACGGCGATACATGAATGTCTATGGTTCAGTTCGACCAAATGGATGTCTTCAGATCAGTTTGATTCACTAAACATTCAACGTGATCATTCTGAACATCATTGGTTGGGACCAAATAGTTGTCTGTGTACCAGGCTGTTATTCTTTTTTCCTAGAAGCTCTTGACAAACCAATTTCATTTGTCAAATCAGTGGCACCTGATTGAGCTAGAAAAGGCCCATGCTCCACCTCCCTGAAAGTCCCTGTGCTAGGAGACTCTACAGGAGCTCAACAGTCCCTCAACACCACTTTGTCTCTGTTTGTTCTCTTTTCTTAGGAACTGGTGCCACTGAGTTGCAGCTTCATTATAACCCTGCAAATGAAGTGCTAACCTAAGTTCTGTCTGGGAGACTGTAGGCATGCATGCCTAAACCCATAATGTATTCATCATACATCACTCATTATCTCCTTGCTATCTCATTTTGCTGCACTCTCTTTTAAAGATTTCTGTCTAACTTCAGCCTGTTCTTTAGCCGACACCCCGACCAGCTCCGGATTCCTCTGGGTCATTAATCACACTGCTGATCAGGGCAGATAACCATGGATTACAAATCTCCCTGCAGAGTTTCAGCGACAAAACCTCTGTAGACTTAATCATCACATACCATCTGTTAATAAGACAACCTGATATCTTTATCTGAGTTGTCTCTCCTGCTTCAGATACCTCTCAGATGTGAGGGGGATTGTCAGTGTGCTGCTTCTTTGGGGCTACATTTCATGAGTTCTTTACGCCACTCAGTAAAGAATCTCTCATAAGAGCCCTTTAGCTGATAACCATGAAATACCCCGAACACTTAAATATCTGCATCAGTTTCAGGTATTTCAGGTACACCAAAGAGGAAGCTCTATTCCTAAAAACTACCAATGTTGGCGATGCTACTTTCCGGTTCATCAGCAGAGTGAAGCGGTTCGTGACCATTTGTGAATAGAAATGGAGTGAATGAGTTAACTTGCAGTTTGGCCATTCAATACAATACATATTTGTATGATCTCCCAATGGCAGACTTACATTTGGCCCAGATATGTGTGTGTGGAAATACAGGACATTTTGAATGCTTGGTTCCTCAAAAGCTCTGCTAGTCAGTTTTTTATAATAATAAATAATTCAATGTGTAAGCTCAACAACTTGCTTGCATTGAACCAACAGAACGTTTTTGCCTATTTTTGTCAACGTTTTATGCTGACAATGTTCTAGATCATTCTGGTGACTAATTTACTTAATTTCTAAAAGCAGCTCCAATACATTGATTGTACATTGAATGCTCTGCGCCAAAAGCTCCTAGGGCTGATTATCATCAACAATCATTTGTCATTGTCCATGTCATAGTAAACTCATATAGTTCAGAACCTGGAACTGAGACAACCAAAGTTTTCATTTCAGGAATCAGTTTATTTATTGCCAAAATATTTTATTTTATGGATTTATATTCCTACGATCCAACTACATCGATCTGTGCTCGGCGAGTTGGCCTTATGGACGACATATACCGATCTAACATTGTTTTAAAATGTAATAAATCGATTGTATCAATACTAGGAAATAACCCATTGGATTTAAGCACTTCAGACTTTATATGGGTGTTTTTTCTTAGCATTTTTAATGATAAAGGCTGTCACGGACTGAGCCGTGACGTGTTCACACAGTATGCATGTAACCCACCGCCGTCCCAAGCTCCGATTCAACTTCTGGGTTTCACGGCAAAGCCGAGAGGATGTTCCACATGGATTGAAATAGAGGGGTTTTTCAGCGGTTGGTAGGGGGAAACCATTATTGCAGGGGTGTTTTTTGTGTATATCACTAATACGTTTTTTTTTCTGCTACACTGCCACAGCAGTGTTTGCACTTTATTCAAATAAAATTTGAATGTATTTGCCATTCATTGTTGTTTACTTGTTTATTCATATTCATAATTAATTGATAGCTGATTCTAGCAACAGGAATCTAGGAAACTTTACCTGTACTGTCCAGTATCCAGGTATTTATTTCAGTCACACTGGATGAATTTTGGGATAAAAAGTTACTGAATCGATTTCAAGTCACTGAATCGTTTCGGATCGTATCGTTCTAAATCAGGGGTGTCCAAAATACGGCCCGCGGGCCAACTGCGGCCCGCTATCCATTTTCAATTGGCCCGCATGAAAGTCTGCGGAGCCCCGCAGGTGACATGAAAAAAAAAACGCATTAAAAAAAAAAAAAAACATGAGAAAGGGTATGTACTTGGGACTAGGTTTGCGTTCGCTCGCAAAAGCTCCAAGGTTAGCAGACAACCTCCAGACAACCCTCAAATTTAGCAAATTGTGCCCCAAAACACCGCGCCTAAATCGGACACTTGTAATGAACCACAGCCTACCTAAAGTACATACCTTTTCTCATGTTTTTTTTTTTTTCACCTTGTTTTTTTTTTTTTTTTTTCATGTCACCTTCCGGGCTCAGTAAAAGTCTAAAGCCCAATTACTTAATAAATTCACTCAATTAAAATTGATGACAATTTTTTAACAAACGTTATTTGATGCGTTAACAATCCCAATGATTTATTTGTGTAATAAGCTTCTCTTCTTGTCTCTCCCTTTATAAAGGACATTGAAGGGGGCTCAGGACCCTAAGAACCAATCAGAGGCTCACTGAGAGAATGACCTGCCAACCTTTTTGTAAAAAATGCACTGAAAATCTACCAATGGAGCGCTATGATGGAGGCTTTTTGTTCGTAACAAATGTAGTTCGTAACGTAATTTACCTGCATTTGATTGGTTTTTCCAATATTAGTGCATTAGAAGTGAGGCAGCGCACCTCACGTCTAGTGAGTGGCCCAGTCCATCGTATAGTTTTCTGTTCGAGGCCCCCTGGAAAAAAAGTTTGGACACCCCTGTTCTAAATGAACCAATATCATCCTTGAATTGTTTCGACAACCACGAATCGTGATACAAATCGAATCGTTGTTAAAACAAATCATTACACCCCTAATATTATTTGTTTTTTCCTCGGGGGGACTAACCGGGGAAGTCCTCACATGCATGAATGTGAGCTTCTTTACTCCAGTTAACTTCCATATAGATAATTCAATCAGTAAACACCAATTAGCTCTATGAGGATATTTCAGTTGACCTGTGTGATGAAAAAAGCAACGGAGGAGCTTCCAGGGATGTTGATCGTCAACTGTCTGCATGACTTTGCCCTGTGCAATGGCTAACAGTGTGGCCCCGGTTGGTTGAGTTAAATTTGATAAACGACTCCAACTTAACCTCCATCTGCCCACCGTTGGTCAAACTGACCAATTTCTGACCCACAAAGGTTGCATGAACCCGTCAAACTAAAGTTTTTGTTATGTAACCAACTCAGAAACAAAAGCACTGAGCAAATGTCTTTACTTGTTTGAGTTATTACTGGGAGAAATGTACTGTGCCGAGAGCCTCTCACCCTAGCAGTGCTTTGCTCACAGTGACAGAGAAATGTCTTGTGCAATGACCGACTGTTTACCGGATAATAAACACATCTGTGTTTTTGCTGTGGTTAAGAATCTGACGGACAAAAGGCACAGGAGGGTGAATGCTCTGATCTGGGTGTTTTTCTTAAATTCCAACATCTGCCTGGTTGATTCAGAGTATAAAGAAGCTTTCATCTGTTGGGGAAAGAGAGAGAGCACTGGCCTCGACAAAGACCCTTCACCTCTTACAAGTGAATGTTTATCCAGATGTCTGTTATTTTACTATGAGAACTAGGGCTGGGAATTGCGGTCTGACCGAAATAAATTAGTGGCAAACTTCTCCAGTCAAACAATACCTGCAATTTATAATTTTTTTCCCCAAGATCCCAAACAGCATTAGAGTTGCCAAGAAATCGCCCACTTCGGTGATTTGACATCTCTGTTAGCGGCAGCAACCTGGTGACCACAAACTAAAGCACTCAGCATAATGGTCTATGGAGAGATGTGTACTGATCATAAGTCAAGTGAGAAGTGGACTCAGTGGAAGAGGAAAAGCCTCCATTTTACAAATGTACAATTATTTAAACAAGAATGCTCCCGCAATTAATGCTCTACCGAACGCTGAGTTGCTCAATTTGCGTTTTTATGAGTTGTTGGTATTGCAGCCGGATCTTTTTACTGACTATCAGTTTTTTGTTTTTTTGGTTACTAGTCAAGCAGCCATACTTTCAGGAGTTACAACGAGGAGTCAAAAAAGCATGAGCTACACGGAACTAAACCTGCAGTTTTGTTGTTAGGAATGATCAGGGTGCGATTTGTGGGTGGGGATGGGGGGATTTCCCCCCTCTGGTTTTCCTATCCCCCCCTCTGCTAAATTATTTTTATCGCCGGGGGGGACAAGGATTTCTCCCCCTTGATAGCGATGAATGCAACTTAACTACTAGCCTACTTAAACTCTTGAAATCTAACGATCGTCTGTGTCAATTTCTGAACGTCATCCAATACAAACACATTGTAACATTTTAGTGTTCGCAGGGGTGCGCGTGCGCTCGTGACGCGGATCGGTTTCCCCTCTTTGTGCGCCGCTCGGCGCTTAATTCTGCTTCCTCCTCGTAGCCAAACCGTCCGTGCACGTGAAAGTGAGCATCAAGCCATTTGGACTTTAGATCCCATCGGGGGAATTGCGCAGAGGGGGGGTTCCGTAGCAGAGAATAGGAACCAGCTCTTTTTTTTAATAAGAGCAGTGCGGAGCTGCATTACTGTGTGTGATGGCCTATTACTTTTGTATTGGTTTTGCATATTAACAGGCTTTAGACATATTTATATTTGTATTCGCACCCTGGGAATGATGATGAATAGATTCGCGGTGGATGAAATCTTTTTTAATTGATAATTGCAATGAGGTTTTTCGAGAAACAGTACCCACAACTGACATAGTGCAGTGTGAAGGGAATGTCTCAGTTGATGGTATCTACAACTCTTTGTCTCTTTTTTCTTTTCATTACAAGCAGTTAGGGTTTGTGTCCTCTGAGCCCACCCGTGTACCCCTCACTCCCGGACGACCACACAATAGTTCAAGGCCTCGGCATAATTTCCCGATTCTTCCGCTACTCTGCCTCTGCTATTAATTTCTGAGGGGCGTCACGTAAGCTCTTATGCAATGTGTTTTTCCAACGTCTATTTTTCTGCCCCCTGCTCGCTAATGGGTCTGAGGGGCAGGTTGTTGGTGGCCGAGGCTGCTGTTGACATTCTTATGCGCGTTCATGAAAGGAGCGCCCCCCCAACCCCGGCCCCTCCTGCTGTTGGACAGGCCAACGGTCGGCTGGGCAGGAGGGACCACTGCCGCCACGATCACGTGTCCCAAAAGGTTTGGACAAAACAAGGTGCACGTGCAGTTTGTCAATTACTGCACAGCTTGGCTCATCCTGTTTGTCAATGGGATCTGCTTTGTTTTGAGATGTTTTGAAAATACAGGAGAGAAAATGGTTCACAGGCCATTTGATATTTTGGATCTGGTCTGTTTTTAACTGATTCATCTGTTGTTGAAAGGTAACTGTTTAAACAAGTAAACATCTAGACGGTGTCTAGCACCACTCCGAAACAGAACAAAACTATAAGAAAAGTTCTTTACTAGTGTTCATGCAGGGTCAAAACCAGAATGTCCGTCCAACAGGCCTAAACAGTGAGGCACGAATGAGGGAAGGACCAGGTGAAGGCAATGTGAGATGATCTGGTGGGGATGACAGGATCTGGAATGACAGGAGAGTTGATTAAACAAGCAGGCAGGATGAAAACTAACATAGAATCTGTGACAAGACAGAAAGATTGAACACAGGGCCGTTGAACTCTAATTGATTATTTTTGTTTGGTAAATTGGGGGCAGAGCAGCTAGTGGAACACAAAACAATTGCTAGCAAACAACACCTCTGTACGCCCTATTTATCCTTCAAACAATGAAGAGCATGAGTCTTGTTTCTATCCACCTGACAACGTCCAATGCTCATCATTTAGTTTAGTTTGACAAAATTTGCAAACCCCCAAATTGGGGCCCGTAATTGTTCATGCAAACATGTGCTGTATGTGCATATTTACACACAATAGGCTTGTCTTGTGATTATTTTATCTTAGCACACCGAACAAGCACAATTTTCAACACCTTGGACAGCGCTTCAACAATGTCCCACTGTGATGCGTTCACTGCCAGCTGTTGTTGATTGCTAAATGGCTGCTTTAATATGATCTTTTGTTTATCAAGGTTTCTGGTTCTGGTTCAGCAGGTCCTGCATCTACATCCTCTGCTAAGTTTAAAATGTCTCCCACCAACTCCCTGAAAAGTTCACGGAGATCCTCCATGTTTCTATCAAGGTACTCTACTTCCACCAATGCAATGGATCCGACGTTCGCGTTAGCCCCGCCCACTGACTTTGATGGGTCAGTTTGACAGTTTAAGTATTTCATGAAGCACTGCAACGCAGGATCATGAAATGTAAATGTCAATAGTGAAATAATTATATAAGTATTTTACATCAAATGAATTGGTATTTGAATTAATTAATGAAATATTTAATGACATATTTCGTGATATATTTAATGACATATTTATGTATTTAATTCTAATTTTAATTATTTAATGACACATTTAAGTAATTATTTAATGGTGTATTTATTTATTTAATTGTGGCACTTTCAGTCCTCCATAGACAGCGGCACTGTCTCCTCTGAATGAAAGCTTACTGTTGGTGGACTGTTAGAAAGAGTAGCAAGCGTCATAGCAACAGCAGTGACAATGACATATAGACGAATCTCCGTGGTAAATTTGTGTGGTGCATTTCTATGTATTTTATTTTGGTAGAGGTCATAATGAGTTGGACAGAACATGATTAACAGGGATGAAAGTGCAGGGATACAAGCATGGATAGTATAATTATTAGTGTAATTGTAGGTAAAATTTTAGTACTACGTATTTACAGATAATCGTTGGTCTGTCAGTCTGTTAGTGCCATCTTACGTTAGGTCTTTACTAGCTAACAGTACTGTTAGTACGTTTTTGGTGGCTCCATCTTATGAGCCATAAAAACAAAGCAAATACGCTAGTGTGGTGAAGGTGTATTCAAGTCTGTGTTTTCATTCTTTTCCTCGTTCCTTTAAAAGTCGGTGCAACTATGGGAGAGCCTTAGGTGTATAATGTCTAATCTCAGTGAGCTTACTACTGTCGGTACTTTCTACTCTAACTTAAAAAAATTTAAAAGGGGCTGATCCATAAAATCTGTTATTTAATTGCTGGGTTACCCACTCAATACCTACATACAAGCCATCATTTTAAAACACATCTGCAATTACAAACAATGAAAATTATAAATACTAACTTTACACTCAGGCCTTGCAATAAGTCTCTGACAAGACCCAACAGGCAGACATCTCTTTCCAAGCCCAGGATAGCCATTAGCTATCTTTGTCCCCATGTGACCGACAAGGTTACCTTTACTGGTCACATGAGCTAATCGTGTTTGTCCCTTTTAGTGTGTCTCCTGGCCTGCTGCAGTCAAAGGGGAATAAAGTCTTGCTCCAAGAAATGTTTAAAGCCTCCAATGCAAGCCAGCTTGATCTGAAAGGGCCTAGACTAAACTGAACGACAATATTACAGAAGCTATTAAAAAAGGGCTTGTTATTGAAGTATGTATGATGTGAGTATAGAGACACAAGTATTAACTCTACCCCTCTGATTCCTCTCACCCTCTCTCTCGCTCTGTCTCTCTGTCTGTGTGTGTGTGTGTGTGTGTGTGTGTGTGTGTGTGTGTGTGTGTCTCATAACTGGTGGTTTCAGTTGTCCCCCTGAAGTTTCCCGACTTCAGCCAGCTTAGCATAATTGTATGAATGTTGCTGAAATTCCCTGTTAGCTGACGTTAGCTGCACAAACAAGGCTAACGTTAGCCAGTGAAAAAATGTGAACATTTTGAAATTGGATATTGTATATAACATTTTGATATTTGAAAAAAATATATTTGGGAGACCAACATTTTTTCCTCTCCCTGGTCTAAAACACAAAGGAAGATCAAATAATGATAGTACACTTTACAAACACTGTAATACGGCTGCTAAGAATCCATCGCTTGCACAACATTTTCAATGGCTGTCTGTCCCATTTCAAAGTCTGATTGTCAAAAGCACATTAATAACAAGTTTCGAAATCTTTAAAAAAAATACATAGGGCACCTTTTATGAATTCATTTTTAATGTCACTGCATCCAAAAAGAAAATGGGCTTGGGAAGCCCCGCCACCCCTTTAGATGTGCTACAGTTACCACCATTTTCATTTTCCATTTTCTAGAGTGGTATTTAATGTCACACATTTGGCGCCTGCAGGAGAACCTATGCCTGTACTGTGGCCGAAGCGTCCATTACGCGAACGCCTGTCCAGTAACTGGTGAGCCGGAAAGTAAACTTAGAAATGCCCTCTCGACCTCTAATCCACGCGCAGTTGTTTTTTCAGGGAAAGAGCTACGCTGTTCCTGTTCTGATTGATTCTGGTGCTTATGCCAACCTCGGAACGCTATCAAAGGTCGGCCAACAGACGCCGAACCCCTGCACCCACCTACGCCCCACGACAACGTGTCTCGTTGTCCGCCCGGAACCTTCCACTAAGGGTGGAGTCAAAGAAACTGGCGGCTCGGTTTGTGAGCCCCTTTCCTGTGTCCAGGGTCATCAACCCTGTGGCGGTCAGACTCCGGTTGCCGCGGGCCATGAAGATCCACCCCACCTTTCATGTCTCCAGGGTGAAACCTGTCCTGGAGAGTCCACTTCAACCTTCCCCCAGACCCCCTCCTCCCCCCTAGCTCATTGACGGGGGGGCCAGCTTACGTGGTCTGACGCCTCCTCAAATCTCGTCGACGTGGTAGGGGGCTGCAGTATCTGGTGGACTGGGAGGGGTACGGCCCGGAGGAGCGTTTGTGGGTTCCTTCACGCCACGCTCACTGATCAAGGACTTTCACAAGGCAGACCCAGACCAGCCCAGGAAGACATCGAGAGCCGTCCCTAGAGGGGGGAGTTCTGTCACACATTTGTCCACTTCATAGTTTATTTTTCAGTTTCACTGCATGCTCACTAACTCTCCTGTCATTTCAGATCCTCCCACATCGTCAACTAATTCCTTTCACCTGGTCATCCCTTCCCTCACCTGTGGTGCCTCCCCTCATCAACCACTCACTATTTAGGCCCGTCACATTCTGTGGTCCCTGCCAGATTGTCTTGTGTGTTACACCGAGTTTTCCAGCGGTTTCCCTTGTTTTCTGATCTCCTGTTTCCTGACCCAGTCTGCCCATTGACCCCGAGTTACCAGCCTGCCCCTTTTTGGATTTGTCTGCCTCCCTGATCGTCATCCCGGTACTGACTCTCGCCTGCCCCGATCTACGGATTCCCTGCCTGCCCCTTTTTGGAAATTGTTTGCCCGCTGACAGATCTCCCGGTTTTGACCTCGCTTCGCTCTTCGAATAAATCCACCTGTCTCTCCCCTCGCTGTCTGGGTCGTGCGTTTGGATTCCGCTTGCACATCGGCGGCACTGCCCGTGACATTTAAACCATTACCTCATTATGAACCTGTAAATAGCACAGGAGCACTGAGACACTGTATGCTCTGTTTTGTGTCCCTAGTGGATCTCCTTAACAAATAAATATGTATGATTGAATAAGCAACGAAAAGACTCAAATCACAAACTGTTCTATTTTCAACAGAAAGTTGCGTGTTCATGCCCCATCCTTTCGCTGAGAGAAAAAAGAAGCTTTAATGTATTTTTCCTCTGATGGCTCGGGCTCCTTCCTTGTCTGGAGTTTTATTTCTGCTGTCTCACCACTTATAACTAGAACGTGTCCCTCGTGAAAACGTTTGCACAAACGGGGGATTTGTCGGACGGAGCCGTCATGCGCCAGTTGTTTTCATAAATTGAGTTGCTCTAATTCTACACGCAGCGCCGCGCCTCCCGACGATGAGTTGCTTCCATTTAAGCGAGAGGACGGACGGTTGGCAGGCCGAAGCCCTGTACTTTTCCATCGGCCTGCGGAACGAGTCTGAAGGGCCCCTGGAAGTGTCCATGCCTTATCAACGGGATACGGCATGGACCCTCCCCCCCCTTCTCCTTCGCAGCGGAAAGAAGTTATTGTTTCCGGAGCTGCATCTGACACTCTTTTTATCAACCGAGGAACGGACTGCTGAGAAGGGGGTGGGTGGGGCTTTGTCTGAACGACTGCCGCCTGCATGGGCCCTGCCATCTTTCTGCCAACATCGTATCTTTGGATATGAACCTCTCTCAGTTTGGGCTTACTAAGCAGGACATTGGTGTGAAAAATATCAACAGCCCTGTAAAAGCTGGTTGGATAGCACTATATTGAAAAGAGTTAATAGATGTTAGTGAAATTCCAAGGAAAGGCTGGTGATACAACTGAAACTTTGTCAAGGACGGACCTTGTGTTCCCTACCTGGAATGTGAACTTGTCAACCTTCACTAAGCCACACCTTTACCAGGCTGCTGCATGCGTGTGTGTGTTGAGGCGGGTTGTCTTTGTATTCATGCGGTGACGATAGCATGATGTATGACGTGCGTAGTCCTTTCCTCCTCCCAGAGTTGTCGGTGCAAGTGTGTGCCAACAGGATCAAAACACGCACCTATACATACATACAGCTACATAAATACAATGGAAAAGTGTGTTGTGCAGGAAAACAACCTGCATTGGAAAGTGCCTTTATCTTTTTTTTCCTGTAGGATTTACACACAATAGTGGTGTCCACGTTTGGTAATGATGTCTTTGAGAGCCTTTTGTATTTCTTTAATTAGCTGCTAAGCACAGTCAGGTCTTAAATTCAATCTTAAATATTGGTCTCATGAAGCCCAAGTTGACCATTGACCTGGACGCTCAATCCCCAGAACATCACAATGGTTTCTCACCATGGAAACATGTACATACACATTGGTTTTAACATATTATCTAATCTGTTTATGTTGTTTTAATTTTGCGTGTACATTATCTTATCTTACTGTATACTATTTTTAGACAAATTCATCTATGTGTAACATACATGGCAATAAATTCGGAAATAATCAAATACTCTTCTAATAAACTTCTGAGACACAACAGTTATGTTGAAATAAATGTTCTGGTTTGTGTGTTCCCTCTCATCATTTCATTTCTTCCAGCCATTGGTTTGCAGACTGCTTTGGGTTTGGGTTTCCTGTTGCTTTTAGGCAACAGGAAGTGACTATGGTTCTAATATTTTAAAGAACCAACATGTAACTTTCATGAATGAAAAGCACAACAATGAAATGGTGAAAGTAAGAGAAAAACAGTAAGACACAACAATGTAGTGACCGCTCCAGTTAGCTCTGCCCCAAATCATACCCTTCTTCTTCAATTAGACTCTAAATGGACCATATTTTATGAAATTAACAATGCATAGAAAAAGATCTTGACCAAAAAACTGTAATCCATAATCAATCTAAAAAAAGAGGTAAGAGTAGCAAGTAAAAATGTAAAAAAACAGCATTTAGACTGCTAAACAAGCTACACCAACATTACAAAATGTCTCTGTTTGAACTGATTTCAAACATTTGATGCCATTTGAAATGTGTGCTGTTGTGTAGTCCAAATGATAATTATTGGATAGCAATTTCTTTGTTATTCATCCTTATGTCTTTTGGGTTCGAGCATGTGCCGAATTCAGCAGTGAGTAAGTGGAAATACCTCATGTGTCCACGCGAGAGCACTGTTTATCCATAACTGCCAGAGGATTTGTTTAGACTAGTAGATATTACCCTCTGACACCTCATCCTACAGGTTGCTTCTGTATAGCTTTAACTTCTAACGACAAAAACACAAAGAATCTACTAATATTGAGTGAAATAATCCACAATATGAGTTATTGATAAAAGGGTTTACACCAATTAGAGGACGTGTATATTATTTTGTATACTAAGAAGTACACATTTATCAGTGAGTGATTCATTTCAAATCCAGTTTGAAGACAAAATGCATTTCCAGATAGCAAAGCTCATACCAGCTTATGGATTTGTTTTAGCTCCTGAACAAAAACAGTTGTTTTGAATTTGATAAATGGCTCAAGATGACTCATTTTGTCAAAGGTATTGACTCACAGCACAAGAAACGGATACTTTTATCAAAGGCAAGCCATATTTTGTATTGATTTTCATACACTCCATTAGTCTCATTAAAGTTTTCTATAAAATTCTGTTTACCACAATATTCTGGTGATGTGGACATTTTAAATAATCAGAAAATAGTTTAGGATATTACCGTGATAAAACGTGCTAGTAAGCACTAATAATAAACTTGTGTAAACCATAGTTTTCCAATAAATATGAAATGAACAGCAAAGTAAAATCAACTATAATAGAAGGCCCAACATTTGGACACAAACTAGAGTAAGAATGTCAAACTGATTAAACAATTAAATAAAATAACTAATTAAAACAAACAAATAAAATAACAATTGAATACATTGAAACCAAGTACCAGATGATGGCGCTAGAGGAAAAGCCACTAACAAAGTGGGACATGACTGACTGAGCCACATTTTAGGTCAATCCATCTAATTGGTCTGAGCTGAAATATCTCAAAACCCAAGTAGTGGCCCTCCCAACAGACACTGCCACCCACACAGCCATTCTGCCACTGTACTTCATTTTATTATATGCTTACACTCCTTTAGTGACATGTTCTGCTTTTTTTGCACCTAATGACGTGGGAAATAAAAATAGCTTCATAAAGCTTGACTTGTTTTGTCATTGCTCGATATTCTGTATATTTTATGATCTAAAACAGCAGCTATAGAGATGGCAACACTATGGAAAAACTACTAGCATCCGCTGTCAACATAACTGAGCACGAATGTAGGGCGACTATAGTGCTAATTTGTATTTTTCACCCTACGACTCTTTCATACGATCCAGCTAAGAATTCTTATTACTCCACAAACAATTGTTACCTGTCTTTAATTGTTAACTTTAGTGTGTTAAATCTAGCTCTGCGCTCATGCAAAACAAGAGATGCGATTTTATTGATTTGTGGAGCAGAATGTGACTCAGTACTTTCTCGTGACATTTGTGTCTTTGCTGTTAACGGTCAGTAAGTAACCGTGGATGTGTGTTGGGTGGATTTTTTAATTCACCGGTTTTAGTAGGTTACATTCAGATGATGAGCTGCCTGAAATATTAAAAGTGGTCAAATGTGCCATGAAAACCAACTTGCTGGTGGTTGCAGAGCTTCTGCATTTTATTGGAGTTAATGATTGTGCCAATGGTGTTTTTAATGTCATGTAACTGCTACTCATGAAAGTGAAATAAACAAACACTGCATTGCTTCAGTGACTGATATCCTGTATTGTTCAGCCCCAAAAATATTGTTTGGACACTTCAAATACTACAATGTCGTTTTTAATGTCTAAAACATCCAAGGTGCTACCTGCTACATTATTTAAACCCACACATTGTGTTCCACACACCCACAGTGGAGAGAAGGTGGTAAGTGGCTCTTTGAACAGGGGAGACGTGTGGGGGTCACAAAACCAGTGTTTCTAGTGCAGATCACAGACAAAGCATACAGGGTCTCCACAGACACAGCTGCTGCGAGCGAGCAGAGACTTTGAAACATGTGAGGAGTGTTACATCATCCGTGGTTGTGTATTTCATCTTTCAGTTGGCACCTTTAATAGGTGGAAAAGAAAATAAATAATATTGTTGTATGGTAATAATTCTGAAGTATGGATTCAGATGAATGAAAGTATCACCCAAGAACTGACTTTCTTTATTTTTATATTCAATTGGTTTACTTAACATCTGCATACGTTAATCTGTTAATTCATTCAAAACCCAATTTCTGTCCTGTTTAATTGTTACTTCTCTCTTTACGGGATGATAGCCAATGCAGCATTTATGTTTGATGATGTTTGGTCCACTCTGCGACCTGTGGTTTCCTAAATCTACAGGGCCCCATGAAAGGCGATAGCATTCCCTAACTCTGACCAACCCTTTAAGCTGGCTCTAAAACCTAAACTCACTCAAGTAACCAACAAATACTCAGCTGCTTGACCTGACCTCACCGTTTCAGTGGACAACATTATCTTAAGAATCAGATGGAAAACTTAATTTAAGTTGGTAGAATGAGTTTCCTTAAAGCTACATTAGTTTTGTTGAAGCTACACCAGCCATGGCTTGCATAACACACACACAGTGTGTGTAACTAAAAACATCTGTGGCCCTTCTTCAATTTCAATTGAATTATTTTTATTTTGTACAACCCAAAATTGCAAATTACAAATTTGCCCCAGAGGGCTTTACAGTATGTACACATGCGACATCCTCTGTCCCGATCCCTCACATCTGTCACGGGAATCGCGAGGCTCGTTGGCTGAAAGAGGACGCATTCGCAGGATTTCCAAGAGTAGAGGCTTTATTCCAAGCAGGGCACACAGAGACTAGAGACACGGGTGACAGGCCTTGACATGGAACAGGAACAGGAACAGGAACAGGAACAACTGACGCCACGGGTGACAGGCAGCAATGTGTGACAAGTAACAACGACCGACAAAGGACTCACAAACACCGGGGCTTAAATACAGACAGGAGGTGCAGGTGATTAGAAACAGGTGGGGATAATCAGACACTAACGAGGGGAGACGGGACAAGGCAGGAAGTGACAGTAACCCAGGGAGACCAGACAACAACACAAGACAGCACCAGACCAACCGTGACATAGCCCCCCCCTTAAGGACCGGATTCCAGACGGTCCTATAGAGCCTTCTCAGGGAGGGCCAAGACAAAACGTGACAGACAAGGGGCGGGCGGGCGGGGACCCGAAGGTGCTGGTTCCCCCAGGGTCCTCCGGCGGGCGTGACGGTGGTTGCCCGGGACGGCGACCGGACCTCCGGGCCTCCAGGCGGCCGCGGGCGGGCTCGGGGGGCCGGCCGTGAGGACTGCGGCTGCGGGCGGACTCGGGGGGCCGGCCGTGAGGACCGCGGCTGCGGGCGGACTTCGGGGACCGCGGACTGCGGCTGCGGGACTTCAGGGCTGCCCGCCTCTCCGGCGGCGGCGACGGGGCTGGGGCCGCCCGCCTCTCCGGCGGCGGCGACGTGGCTGGGGCCGCCCGCCTCTCCGGCGGCGGCGACGGCGACGGGGCCGCCCGCCTCTCCGGCGGCGGCGACGGCGACGGGGCCGCCCGCCTCTCCGGCGGCGGCGACGGCGACGGGGCGCCAGGCCCGTCGGCTCCGGCTGCGTGGCAAGGGGCGCCGGGCTCGCCGGCTCCGGCTGCACGGCAAGGGGCGCCGGGCTCGTCGGCTCCGGCTGCACGGCAAGGGGCGCCGGGCTCGTTGGCTCCGGCTGCACGGCAAGGGGCGCCGGGCTCGTTAGACACTGCATTACCATGAAAAAAATAGGCTTTGAAACACGCTGTACAACAACTGTGCAGGATTCAGTTTCAGTGCCACTTGAAACAGAGTGTGCATGCGGTGTGACCTTTTTAATTGCTTTTCTTATTCTGAAAGAAAACCGAAAGACAGGTGTTTAATCAAGTTATTGAAGATACAGATTGTTTCCCCTAATGCACAAAATTAATTTATTAATTTCTGCTTAGAAATGAAACGTCTACTTCATGATTTGCTCCGGTTTGCACACAGGCGTTGGACGGAACTTCCACATCCACACACAAACACTGCTTAGAGTTCAAGTGTTGTAAATGGAGACAGCTAATGCATCAACACGCAGACTCTATGGCTGTGACCTGCAGTAAATATTAATAATAAAATGGTATTCAATCAAAAGGAAATACTTTCATGGTCTCAAATACTGCTGCCATACTGGGTTGGTAAGTATAGAAAAAAAGGACTTTAAATAAAATGTTGCCCTAAATTCAGCTGCCTTCTACGAGTTCTTAACTATTTTCTGGAACAAGAAACCTAAAATTGCTGAATTGCTTGAGAAAACAAAATGGTATTTTATAGCGCTTATATCTGATATTATGGATTGAATGATTGAATTCAAATTCCATTTGGTGTAACAGGATGTGCGAGTTAATCATCGCCATAACTGTGTGATTTCCGGAGCATGACATTCAAGTTGGCAGAATCACAGGAGGACTTCCTCTTTGATAGTCTGCTACATGAAAACATCCGCCAATTTGTCCGTCACGGTGGCCAATGGTGGACAGCTCATAATTATCATTGCATTGTTATAACGCTGTAGTCTGGATTATAAAGCAACATGCCTTTTACTCTCTCCTGTCAGATAATGGAATAGACCAGTGATTCTCAAAGCGTGGTAGGCAGGGCTCCCTCTATTGGTACGCCAAAGAATCACTGAAATAAATATTTAAAAAATATATATATAGGAAGAAAAAAATATATAAGGGCACTGTTACTGTTGAAACTGTGTAAAATGTTACAATAGCTGACAATATTAAATATACTTCTTTCGGAATAAAACCTCTGCCTTGTTTTTGATGAATACTTAGGCCTACTACGTTACTGTATAGTGTTGGTCATTATGGTGGTACTTGGAGAGCCAAGTACTTTCTGAGGGGGTACTTGGTGTAAAAAGTTTGAGAACCACTGGAATAGACTCATGTTTCAAAACAGTGTAACCAAATTATATATTCACCTTTATTTTGTCTGGCAATCAAACAGGCCATATGTGTGAGTATCCACAAGATCGAAAAATAAGATTGAGCTTCAAGCACACAGTTTACAACCCTGACAAATTGATTAGGTGGAAGGAGACTGTCATGTAGTGTTAAAGACACCATCTGGGAACACACAGTGGACAACAGCACAAAGCGCTTTAGAAAATAAGGCTTCCTGCCACAGTAATAGGGAACACTTGGGATCAAATGTGGCCATATTTAGTGAATAAATAAGGCAATAAGCTAAGTCTTGTACTCTTCAGCACTGTGGGGTCAACACTATGTTGAAAAATGATGGGGATTATGTAAAACCTTTTTTACAGCTTAATGCCATTTGTAGTATTCTGTCCCAACAAGAAAATCCTACAAATGCAACTTTTTTTTTTTACAGGAAAACCACAAACTGGCAGCTTCGTCAGTGATTGTTTACTTATTTATTTTCTGGCACAAAGATTTAGCATGCGTAGACATTTAACAGCGCAGTGAAAAAACCCTGCTTTGCTCTGTTAAGAGAAAAACTAAAACTTGTTTAAGGACATGGATGTGGAACTACATTGACGTCCAGGGGAAGACTCAGGACTTGTCTAGGAATGCCTTGGGATCCCGCAGTCAGAGCTGGTAGATCCTCGAATAACCAAACTCGGATAAGCGGATTGGATTGATGAAAATGTTTCCGGTTGTGCAAACCTAATTACGCATTTAAATTGGACAAGCAAGTCAATGTAACGAAGTCACCTGGCAATCATTATAGACATTCCTGATGTAACAGATATTTCACGGCATTTACTTTGCATGTTCACAAGGTTTGTAACAGACACAGCCACCGTTAAATGACCCAAAGCCATCTCGTTTAATAATTCAGCTTTTTTTTTTTTTTTTTTTTTTTTTTTTTACCGCAACAACATTAATCCACAGTAATACAGTTTAGATAATACAACACTCTGCTGATGCTGCACCCCCCATCTCTCGCACTGGTGCCTGCATATGTGTGTCTACTCCCGGGGCGTACCACTTCCGCGGCGGCGTGCAAGCCAAGCTGCAGGTGAACTCTCTAGGCGTCTGCGCCACGTCCTTCGGGCGGATCGTTTGCGTAACGAGCGAAGGTGCCGGTAGGTTTTAGTATCCACATATGGGATGCGGACCCGCATCGCATGAACGCGGACGAAATGATGATTTGAACGGGCAGCGGTGTGGGCGCAAAGGGTGAGACGTCCGGGTTTATTCAGTTCATTATGTCGTCAAAATAAAGGTTGTTGTTTTAAGATATAGAGCGGGATGCCAGAAATGTTAAATAGTTCATCTTTTATCCACATCCTCATTGATACATTTATCTTTAATCAAGAAAAATTATTAGCAAATTAATCAATTGGTTGTTTGGGCTACAAATCGTCTCTAAACATTAAAAATGAGTTGCATTATTTTTAATATTATTAAAAAACAAAATACCTCATCAATGATTTGAAAAGTTGCTCTTGGTTTATTTACTGCACAAAGTAATTTACAAACAAGTGTCTGTCTACTGTTCAACCATATTGGAGGAATTGTGGGGCAGAAAAAAAAATTAAGTATCAGTTTGCATTGTATTGGCAGTAGGAGTATGGATTATACACTTTCATGTGTGGATAAATTAAACCTTTTCCTGCAGTTACTATAGTTATTGTGTGCAGATGATTGCATTTAATGTGGTTTGCAATTTCTTTAGAGTGCGTAATTCCTTCACCTGTTTTATTTTGATGTCTGTTTTTGCTCATGATGTCTTCCACGTTGTGTGACAGTAAAGCTCATCTGTATTTGGTTTTGGGCGAGTAGATTATTTCTAAAACTAGTTGAAAATCTGAAAACTATTTCCATTTCACCTTTTCCTTGTATCCTCTCTCTCTCTTTTTGTCTGTCCTCAGTTCCCTATCAGAAGCTTATAAACCGGACACGTGTACATCCAGTGAGACCTCAGACCCCATTTTGAGGGAACACCAGAATGCGTCCCATTTCCTCACAGCCCTTCGGCAAGACGTTTGTTGGAGGCAGCCAATGGAACCCTGCAGCTGCAGCCTTTCTGCTCTTCCTGTGTCTTGGTGTCTGTCCCTCTTTGGCCACCTGCCCACCCTGCTGCCTTTGTGCCAGTGATATGATTTCCTGCAGCGGGCGCAATCTGTCGATACTGCCCTATGATCTCCCAGGCTATGCCACAAGGTTGGACTTGAGCCACAATGCCCTCACTGTCCTGCAGACCCCGTATTGGATTTCCCGGCCATTTGACAGACTTGCTATACTCGTTGTCAGCCGCAACTCTATCAGCCATATCAAAGTAGATGCCTTCACTGCCATGCCACACCTTCTCCATCTGGACCTTTCTTTCAACAAACTAACAGCGCTGAACAAGTCAATTTTTGCTGGGATGGAGGAACTTAAAGAGCTGCTGTTGTTTGGCAACAAAATCATTCAGATCAACCCAGGGGCCTTCAATAATCTTTACAGCCTGCAGAGGCTTTACCTCTCTGGGAACAGACTGACGGTTTTCCCCCTGGGGCTTTATTGGGAACCTGGAGGGCCTCGTAATCTGACCTTTCTTGATCTGTCATACAACAGGCTTCGTGAGGTGCCTGTCCAGAGCCTGTTGGCTCTTACCCGGGATGGTGGGATTTATTTGCAGGAAAACCCTTTGGTCTGTGACTGCGCTTTACTCGCCTTGCTGGAGTATTGGATGTGGAAACAGTATCGCCCACTAGTGGATTTCAGAAGTGGATATCCATGCAGGAATGGTTCGGGACCGGTATCTGAATGTGGCCAGGAGGTACGGTTGGAGATGCCCTTTGAAGCACAGACCTACCAAGTGGAGCTTGGCGAATGGCTAAGAGTGCCATGTCCAGGGTTGGACGCTCAAGGCCAGGAGGTGTTCTGGCTTACCCCGAAGACTGTAGTGAATTCATCAACCAATGATCCGAATACTCAGCTGGTAGTATTACCCAATGGCACGCTTGAAATCTGGGGAGCCCAAATGGAGGATTCTGGGACTTATTGGTGCGTGGCAGCCCGCAGGCACCCGTACAACCCAAACAAGTCTCTGGAGGTCAATGTAGTGGTTGGAAACCTAAGCACAGTCTCTACCAGCGGCTTAGCAGTCAGCAGGAGTGCCGAACATTTTAACACAGCGTTTACCACCCTGGCCTCCTGTGTGGTCAGTATCATTCTGGTGCTGCTCTACCTCTACCTCACCCCTTGCCGATGCCGGGAAAACCGGGGTGGGGAATGGAGAGGGTGCGGTGGGCGAGCATTTGTCCTCTGCTCAGACCCCAGGCAAGTAGAGTCAGGACAGCGGCGATCAAGTGGAAAGAGGGTGGCTTTCTTAGAGCCACAGGGCGAGGACTCAGACATTGGTGGTCCAAAGACACACATAATGAATTTGGGTCATGTTATCACCACCGAAGGAATTCTCAAAAATGGAAGTAGAACAGTGGGACAGACCATCACAGACACCACACACATTGCGTAGCAACAAAATTACATTTTCACATTCCTATATATTTACAGTTGGAACCCAAGTATTTTTTTTTACTGTCTTGTTTCAGGGTACAATGAGAAAATCAGTTTGATGTGAAGTATTGTATTGTGATTCTCATAATTCACTTTAGGGGTTTTGTTGTTTGGTCTGAAGCAATGTAGTCCTTTAATGCAGGGGCTCTCAACCTTTTGCAAGCTGGGCCCCCCCAAAGCTGGTTCATAGTAATTGGGGCCCCCCTTCCCGGCGCCACCCCCACTACACCTTGCATACATAGATAGGCTATTACTATATAATTATAAGGGTACATGCTTTACTGTTTGTATTATTATTATTAGAATTATTATAATTATCATCGTTATTATCAGGCCAGCGGCCATGCGCATGCACGATTCATTTGCTGCCTGGACGCGCAGTGGTGTGAGTGTCCTGACTGCTGCGCGAGGCTACTAAGAGACTGACGCCTGTGAGTGCTTTAGGACGGGGGAGAGCTCACAGCTGCACCGGCTGCTCGTTGAGAACAGTAACTGCAGAGTCAAGTCAAGTTTATTTATATAGCACATTTCATATGATTAACATAGACTCAATGTGCTTAAAAACAAAAACAGGCAATACAACAAGAAATGCATACACAATACATAATAAAACATGTAAAATAATACTGCCAGTATAAAAAGAAAATATAAAAACCAATAGAAATATAAAAAAACAATAAAAATAAGATAAAATACAAAAGTATAAAAGGACAGCCGCTACCCCTCTTAATTGCTCTACCCGAACCTAACTAAAAGCTTGTGAAAAAAGATGTGTCTTGAGTCTAATTTTAAAAGAAGACATTGTTGTGGTGGATCTCAGTGCCAGTGATAGAGCGTTCCAGAGCACAGGACCATAATGACTAAAAGAACCATGAGCGTGTTTAGAGTAGATTTTTGGTACAGTGAGAAGAGCTTTATTGCATGATCTAAGGGATCTCACCGGAGTGTAGTAAGTCAACATATCAACCACATAAGGGGGAGCAAGGTCGTTCAGAGCTTTAAAAACAAGGAGTATTTTAAAACCAATTATCTGTTGTACTGGAAGCCAGTGAAGTGAGGCTAAAACCGGGGTGATGTGCTCAAACCTTTTGGTTTTCGTTAGGACTCTGGCTGCAGCATTCTGAATAATTTGGAGTTTATTCAACACTTTCTTTGTTGTTCCAGAAAAGAGTGCATTACAGTAGTCGATTCTACTCGTAACAAAAGCGTGAACAAGCTTTGCGGAGTCAGACTGTGACATAAAGCGTCTAAGTTTAGAGATGTTTTTCAGATGGTAGAAAGCAGTCTTGGAGATACTGGATATATGCTTTTCAGTTGAGATCAGTATCCAGAATAACACTTAAGTTTTTGACATGCTGACGGGGTTCAACCAGCAGGGAAGACAATAAGGTTTAAATCCTATGCCTCTCAGCTTTGGGCCCCAGCAAAAGAATCTCAGTTTTATCCTCGTTTATTTGCAAAAAGTTCTCAGCCATCCAACACTTGATATTGTTAATACATTGAGTAAGCTCATTCACTGGGCCTAGATTGTTGACGTCAACTGATATATATAACTGTGTATCGTCAGCATATGAGTGATACGGAATTTTAGACTGCTGAATGATGGATCCAAGTGGAAGCATATACAGATTAAACAGTAATGGACCGAGAATTGAGCCTTGTGGGACTCCGTAAGGAATGTCAACCTCATCGGACTTATAGTCACCAATAGAAACCGAAAAAGTCCTACCTGACAGGTAGGAAGAAAGCCAACCTAAGACTGTGCCATGAAGGCCCAGGCATTGTTCCAGGCGCCGAAGAAGAATTTCATGGTCGACAGTGTCAAAAGCTGCACTGAGGTCGAGAAGCACCAGAATAGAGACTTTTTGGTTGTCCGACCTCATTTTCAGGTCATTAACAACTCTGACAAGAGCAGTTTCAGTGCTGTGGTTTGTTCTAAAACCAGATTGGTATGTATCAAATAAGTTGTGGTCTGACAGGTAAACATATAATTGTTGGTAGACAACCTTTTCAAGAATTTTTTCCAAAAATGGAAGGTTTGAGATTGGTCTGTAATTGTTTAAGACAAATGGATCAAGATTAGGCTTTTTTAACAGTGGAGTAACAACAGCATGCTTGAGACATGTGGAGAAAATTCCAGAGAGCAAGGAGGCATTAACAATCTCAAGTACATCATCAGCTAGATGATTAAAAACATTTTTAAACAATTTAGTAGGCATCAAGTCAAGAGCACATGTTGCAGAACTCAACTGCTGCACCACTTCTAAAAGTGTACTACGTTGTACAGGGGTGAAATTGGAGATGGTGCCATGAGTTGGAGGGGGAAGAGGAGTGATTACAGCCGCAAGTAGGGGTAAACACGATCTTGTTCCTAATGTTTACAATTTTAGATTCGAAAAACAGTGCAAACTCAGTACATTTATCAGAGGTCAGAAATTCGGCAGGTATTGTTTTGTGCGGATTGATCAATCTATCAATAGTGCTGAATAAAAACTTTGAGTTATTTACATTTTCGGTGATCAATTGAGAAAAGTACTGCTGTCGCGACAATTTTATTTCATTATTATATGCATGTAGGAGGTCTTTAAAGGTTTTATAGTCACTCTGCAATTTAGTATTGCGGCATCTGCGCTCAGATTTGCGACAGGACCGTTTTAGTGCCTTTACTCCTTCCGCATTTCTCCATGGTGCTTTGGTTTTACCAGTAATAACTTTGCTTTTGATAGGAGCAATAACATCCATTATTTCTGTCACATAAAAATTAAAATGGTTGACCAAATTGTCACATACAGATAATGAAGATGAATTAACATCAAATGACAAATTGCAATCAGAGATTTCAGGAAATGACCCAGCAAATTTAGCAGAGCTAGTATATCTTTCAGTAAACTTGATAGATAGATGTCTGCACAGATGGAACGTCTTTTGATTGATTTTAAACCAGGCACATATTTGGTCGTCATGGAAACATCGAAAAAAACACAGAGGTGATCCGATATTCCAACATCAAGCGTACATTTTGGGATTATGTCCAGGCCCTTAGAGATGACTAAATCTAAAGTGTGGCCCAGATTATGGGTAGGACCAGCAATATGCTGAATGCACTGAAACGTTTCAGTAAACTGTTTAGAAAAGAGGTCCGTGGTGTTATCCAAATGTATGTTAAAGTCGCCAGAAATAAGAGCAAAGTCGTAGTCAATAGTAACTTTTGATAGGAGATCACCAAATTCAGATAAGAAGCCATGTTTTTGCTTTGAGTAACTGTGAGTGTTACACATGGATGAGCAGATCTAATCACTAAAGCTACATACTCAAAAGTAGAGTATATGCCAAAGGAGGTGTTTTTAGATGATAAACTATCTGAAAAAATAGTTGCAACACCACCCCCCCCTACTGTTAGGCCTAGGACAATGTGAGAATGAGAAATTAGATGGAGAGGCTTCAATCAGTTCTTTTTTACCAGTTTCGTCAAGCCAAGTCTCAGTGAGAAAAATACAGTGAAGGCTATGATATTGTATGATATCATAAACAATGAAAGTCTTATTTTTGAGAGATCTGATGTTAAGGAGGGCCATCTTTAATGTGCTAGCAGAATCATTCACTATGGCAGTGTCAGGCCTAGAATCTCCAGCCAATTCGACCTCATGTCGTTTAGGGTCAGAGCACTCAGTGGCAGGACCTGTGGATTATTGGCCAGTCTGTCTCACCTTACGTTGTATTAAAAGCTGTATACATTTTAAGGAGAGCAGTTAAAGTAGAGCTTTGTCATGATCAAAATTGGCGTTGATATTCTGAGTTACGAAACAAAATATTTCAATCCGGAGGATGTGTGTGTTTTGTTCTCCCCACAGGGGTTTTGGTTCAATCTTGTTTTTAGTGGTAGTTTAGGTGAAAAATGAACAGTAGTGTTACATCAGAAGGATTTAGGGGTGATGAATAAGCTCTCAGTGAGTCAACAAATAAAAAAAATCTTCTTAAGCCATTTTCAATTGCTAGTGGGAAAAATAGAGGAAGCAAAATCCCTTTTTAAACAGTGTTTTGTGCATTTTTCGGGCCAATGGAGGAGACTTCTGATGGACATCTCTCACTCTCTCTCACTCTCACACACACACACACACACACACACACACACACACACACACACACACACACACACACACACACACACACACACACACGTCCACAGCGCAGCAGGCGGAGGGGGGAGAGAGCGATATCGTTTCTCTTCAGGAGACTTGTTTAAATGATGAGAAATATGCTGTATACATGTCATTGCCATGAGGAGGATTGGTTTGTTATAATCCAACCACAACCGCATTTCGGACACTTTCCTGACCTGAATAATTTGTCACACTGCGCATGCGTGAAATGCGTTAAAAAATTGACATAATTAACGCCATTGATGCACTATTTTTGACAGCCCTAGTTTTAATAGATGAGCAATAAAGTATATTTTAATATCAATAAGAAAACAAAAGATTATTGAAGACATGGCAAATATGCTTATAAATGTGTAATAGTCTGCTATTAACTATTATAATGCCATTATTAACACATATAGGCTTATAAATGTTAATTAGCATATTATAAGGACATACAAGGGCCTTATTACTTATTACCGTTAATGCTTATTACAAGGACCTTAATATAAAGCGTTACCCAATTTTTATATCTGCGCCTTGTAGTAGATATTTTAGGTTAAATGTCAAAGCTTGCCATGAACAAGAGACAGTACAGCAAAAAGCAGGTATTTAAACTTTATTCTATTCTTTCTTTATTCTTTATTCTGTAAATAAATCGGAGGCCCATCACAGTAGGCTACTAGTATAAATAACAAATAAAAAATGTCTAAAGCATGTTAATATGCAAAACCAATACAAAAGTAATAGGCCATCCCTCACAGTAATGCAGCTCCGCACTGCTCGTATTATTAAAGAGCTGGTTCCTATTCTCTGCTACGGAACCCCGCCCCCCTTTATGGTGTTATATTTGTGCCACAATCCTGAGCGCGTAATTTTAAGTTTAAGAAAACTATATTTTAGCAAAGAAAAACATATGACTTCTAAAGCATCGCGGAAGCTTACAGCGAGTTGTTAAAGTTTGCAGCGTTTAGGCTAAAAGAGGCACCTGCATTGGACACACTGTGCCCCAAAAAGTATCGCCTAAATCGGACACTTCACACAGACCCACAGCGCAAACCCGGATCTCCACACCACCCTCAAAGATAAAAAAGAGCGCAGCAATGGCTGCCTGCGTGCAAAAAACGAGTTTGTGGAGAGGCACCTGAGTAAACTGCGCGCATGGAATGTTTTTCTTTGCTAAAATATATCTTGGAACATCTCAGTGGTTGCCTTTTCTCCAAGGTGGAATCTGAGAAACCCCTGAAGTTCGGGGAGAGACAGTTCATCTTTGAGCATAAGCATATCCCTGAAAGTGCCAGGTTTGACGACTCTTAGCACACCTCTCACAATTTCGGCTGGTGCGAATCCTTCATTTATCCCCTCATTAATCTGCTTTGTGAGACTGTTGTAGCTGAGCTCAGAAGTACTGTCTCCAATTTGTCCTCCGACCACTTTGAATTCTCTTCGAGACAGATAAGCAAGATCTTTGAGGGTGACTGGTCTCTCTGGACACGGTTGTGGACGACTTGGATGACTGGGTCTGTTTGGTGTCGCAGCTACATCAGTTGGTTGCACACTGGGGCTAGTTGTTTGGAGCACTTGGCTAATCAGGTCATCCAGCGTTAGCAATTGACTCATTCCCTCATCCTTGCAGAGTTTGGGATTGTAAGTATGACGTAACATAGTCCATACAGTTCAGTAGCTGTACTGTGTCTCTGCCTTCTGTTGCAAGGCTCTTCGCTAACTCGAAGAGGTCTCTGTTGGAGAGTGTAAACAAGCGTCTTCTGATGCTCCATACTAGTTCCTTCCTTGTTGTCGACATGTTTCTTTTCGTTTGTCTAATACCTCTGCAATGACTGGCACGTGCTCTGCTTTACTTACAATAGTGCAGTTCCACTTGAGACGAAGATCCGTTTCCACTTGAGACGAAGATCCTTTTCTACTCTGACCTTCCTCTTTGGACACTCACCGGTTAACTTGGCTGACGCAGCGGCCTGATCACTGTCGTTTCCTGGTTCTGGTATCACTGGATCTTTCCTCAACGACTGAAGAGGAGGGATCCCGGACGAGCCCCCACAGTTTGTTACGGGTCTCGTGGACACGATGACCACAATAGCAAAAAGATATATCTGTAAAGTAAACGGTAGGAAATGAGGAGCAAATACTGCGACACTCTCGTCTCTTTCGCCAGGTTGCTTCTGTTTCAATTGTTCCACACATATACAATTTACTTAACAGTGTACAGAACAATATTCTCATATTCTCCTATAAAAACTCAAAATATACATAGCAGGATAAATTCAATTACTTCTCTTTTCGAACACATGACAAACATTACATTAAGGATTCATTTGACACATTTTCACATTAGGAGTCATTTCACATTGGTTGGACAATGTACAAAGTGCAAAACCTGCATCAACAATAATCTACACAAAATACATTCAGCTCGGGCGGGCGAACTCTCACGAGAGTACGAGCATCAGGCGGCTTGGCTTTCCCGCGCTTTCTCTCCCCCGCGGCTGCATAAACTTTTATCAAAGTGCGTACTACGACACATAAATTAACTCGTCATGAACGTTTGTTAATTACGGAGCTCATCCGACTCTCAACCTTTCATTTATGGCCTTTTTGACCCGTACATACCTGTAAAGTAAACGGTAGGAAATGAGGAGCAAATACTGCAACACTCTCGTCTCTTTCGCCAGGTTGCTTCTGAGGGGGAACAGGTGGTTCACCCGCAATAGTCACCCGGGAACGACCGACTAGCGCAGAAGGTTCCGCTTCACGCTACCTCCCCTTTATGTCCCGGATTCCCACTGGACTACTAATAAATCAAAAATAAAGATTGTCTTATTTATATTAGGCACATTTAAGCGCAACATATTTATATGCAGTTTGAGTCTCATACTCATTAAAACAATATCAATTGTGGCTGCACATCTTTTGGGTGCACCACACATGACAAAGAGGAGGACTGCATCACACCTGACCCTCTCAGGTTCCTGCCGGCCAGGACCCCAGGCCCCCACAGTTGACACCACTGCTTCATGGTCTCCCCTCAGCCTCTTCCAGCTTTTTTTTTACCACATCTGGTGTCCGAACCATCATTGACAACACAAATGGCAACGCTGCCCAGGGTAAGGAAACTGGGATGCGATTGAAGTGGAACGGGCTCTCGTGCTCTCGGACTACAAAAAAGGTTGCATTTGGTTTCAACATTCAGTTTTGTGTGATTGCTTTTTTGAATGGGTAAATACGAAAGCCCTAAAATGTTGTATTTGGATGTATTGAACACTGTTAGTATTATACAGGTAGAATATATAGTTTGGTAGATGAGAAAATTCAAATGGCACACATTATGCCAAAATGGACCCAAAATGCTATTTGGGAAATCTTGCCTGAACTCTCTGTACCAAAGCCTCTCTAGATTTTTTCTGCTTTACTCAAGCCAATCAAAACTTTGCACAGACACTGTCCACAACCTGGCCTTTAAAATGGATGAGTTTCTAGGCTTGGTTCTCTATGTTTTATAGTGATGGATATACTGTACATTTGTTTTCCAGGCGATTTTTGAAATAAAAATAAAAAAACTGTATTCTATCTTCATTGATTTATTAATAAGTGACATGTATACAGATATTTCACATCTTCCCACTAATATAGGTTATATAGGTACATTTTCCAAATATTTACAAAGTTATTACATTTTTATTATGGTTATGGCATTTTCAGAGCAGAGGCCATAAAAGAGGCTAGAGCTTAACAGGGTAAATGCTTGCAAACCAGAAACCGAATTGAAAAAAATACAAGCCATGCATCAAGGCTACTCAAAGTTTGCCTTCTACAGCGTCAAGTTATTTAGTCTGAGGTGTCAAATATCCTAGCCCTCCTCTACCAGGGAGAAGGATGCTGGATCAGCTCCTACTCAACGTCAAAGACAGAGAGATGGTATTGACATTCATGACTGTAGGAGAGGAACAAAAACACCTGGTTGACTTTATCAGCTCTCTACTGGTCACCTCCATATCAAAGAGAGAGAAAGTATTGCCATTTATGACTGTTCACACCAAGGCAATAAAACTTCACAACACAAGTTCCTAGAGAAAATATCCAGATGTTGCTCTACAAATCATCCTGAACATGTGATTATCATAGGAACACCATGTGTCAGTTCAAGACGTCACAGACCTTGTGTCCACTCACACTAAACCGTATTTAAATTTTCCCAACACAAACCATCTGGACAGTTTTTATAGAGTATGAAGGAAAAATTAAGCAGTTGTTTGAAACAGTCTCCTCCCACCAGGACAAACTCCTAGCCGCCCTTATGAGGACATATATAGGACAATATATGGTCGATCATATTCTTAATAATGGGAGGTAGTGGGTGGAGGTTATGCGGCAGGTGGTGGGCTAGGGTCATCTCCCAGGCATCGATCAGATGGACTTTCAGTCCTTTGAACATGGCTCGGAGCACCTTATCACGCTGCAGCGAATACCAGTCACTGTTGGTAATTGTCTCATAAAGTGTCAAAGCCTTGACATTTGCTGTCCGTATGATGACAAGCGTGCCTGGAGCCCTGTCCAGCAGCCGTACCACCGCCCTACGGATGCTCTGTAGCCTCCTGATGTAGATCTCAATGGGGAAAGTGCCTAGGTGAGACCAGATGCCAATGACTATGACAGTGTTGGGGCCTCCAATCAAGTCATCTATCTCATTAGCAATGTAACGAAGCTCTCTAGTTGGGATGAGGCCAAAGCGGATAGGAGGACCGTGGCAGCGGTATGTCACTAAGATGTTGTTTTCATAGTCTAAAGACATAAAAGGTCCAACTTGTCTCAGGCTGTGTAAGTCAAACTCCTTCAGACCTGAAAGTACGAAAGGGAAAACATATTAAACTGCAGTGGGAAACAAAAACAAACAATTGTAGCAATCCCTGTGAATCAGCTACCTGGTAGAGCTGCATTGAGGAATTCAAACCACTGCCTGATTGTGGAGTCTCCATACATGTGGACAACTTTGCCTTTCAGACACTGTGTGATGGTAGACCTGTTGAATTTTGACAGTGTGGTGCCTGCTAGTTCTCGCCAAACGCCCTGGTAGTAATAACCAGATGGTACAGATGTCCCAGAGCTTGTCTTTACCTTCAGTTGACCTGGGAGAAAAACAATAAGGCTTGAATTATCCCATGAAAAAAACAAAACAGAAGTAATAAAAATGTATTGTTTGGACCTTTTATTGACTAGCCTTACTTTCTCTAACAAGGAGATTATTATTGTTATCTTAAGTTGTAACATTTTGGTATACCTTCCTTTCTCGACAACACAGTAGCAATGGAAGGTCCTGTAGCCTGAATGGATACTTTCATATTCACACCACTGAAGAAGAAATCACAAATAAAGAAAGGGCTGAAAAAATCACTGTATTCTCTAAAAATGATTGTGATTTTTAACAACCACGCAACACGCTTTTAATATATTTCAATTAGGAGAGACATCTTAAACCAAAAAAAAGGTTAATTAATCATTTAATTTAAAAGAAATTAAAAATACAAATAGTCAATATGTGTCTTTTTGTTTTTGAAACATGGAATATACCCAGCAGTATTTGTAAATTGAGATATCCCAGCAAAATATATGCTTTACTTGCACGTCCTCTCCACATGTCTCAGCCTAGCTCGGGCAAGGTCCCAATGCGGTCTAAGAAGCAGTTAGCCAATCACTGATTAAAGTTAATGAGGGGCTGCTATGTTGTGAAACTGCCAGGAGGCACCATTATTGAGCCAAAACTCTGCATCAGCTAGTAATGTGTTCACCTAAGATGGCAACATAAGAGTTTTTGAGTTTGCCTGGGCACCGAAATATCTGCTCGATCTTTCACGCAATCTGTTCATTGTGAACAATAGAGTCATAAGGCTTATCTACACAAATTTGAGGTTGATAAGTTAAAAGGGCTACAGTAGCTAATCAATGTGTCTCTATAATTTTTTGAAAATCACTGCATGGGAATGCTAACAATACACAAAAATCAGCGATGGAGTGCAGCGCCTCCTAACGTTCAAATATTTTGAATAAATTAGGATACATTCAGGGACTCAATGTGAACATATCCTAGAAATCTGGTTAGGACAGGACAAATCAACAAGCTTTTAATAACTTTAGATGGAATTGAGCCAGTAGTGATTCCCTGAACATTTTGTGAGAATCGGACCCAGCGTCCAGGAGGATGTTTTGTGGTGGTACAATAGTAATAATATTTCGAAACACAATAGGTCTCTACCCTATTTTCAGGCTCAAGCCCTAGTAATAACACAGAATACTACAAAATGTTGAAAATGAAAGACTTCTTTGCCTCTTTGTTCCCTCACCTCTGAAAGAGCTTCTCCTCCTTGGCCTTGAGGTTTTGTTTGTATCCTCCCTTGACGTGGTTGATCCTGGTATCACAGCTCAGGTTTTTGGGCTTGTAGCAGAACCAAGGCTCACCTGTATGAAGGTCTGTGTAGTTACACAGCAGCTGTTGGGTTGGCCGGAGGCAGACGTTACAGATGGTAGTTTCAGAGAGAGAGCCTGAGCGGAAGAGGCTCTTGAAGTAAATCCTGTCAGGCTGTTCTCTGGTCAGTCTGTCAAGCACTGTGACAGCTTCACTAGAGTGAACCAGAGTCACCTGATTGGAAAGAGAACCAGAGTGCTCAATAGAAATCTGTAATTTGGGGCTGAAACCGACATTGCTCCCCAACATACTGAATAGATAAATACAATAGATATTCATCATCATCTCAATGTCAACTCATAAACACAACAACATAAACAACTGCGGTATTGAATGAGAATATCAGTAGAAAAGTTCAGTTTAAAGGCAAATAAATCGTATCATCTTTTGTTGGTGACTTTGGTGTACAATTGATCCTTTGCAAAGCCCTGCCCTCGACTGGTAAAAAAAAAACATAGACCCCATAGTGCATTCCCTGAGGAAGCATTATTGAATTTCTTTGTTGTTGCCATGCTGTTTATTTTAAAGCATTAAAAAAAATCTAAACAGACAACAATTTTACAGATAACAGATCAGCTCGCAATCTGAAAATGAAGCCCTCTTCAGGTAAAGACTTCAGTTTCTCACATAGAAAACTTTCCACTTTCCAGTACAAATACTTCGCTACTGTACTTAAGTAGAAATTTTCGGTGTATTTATTTTTTTGTCTGTTTTTACTTTTACTCCTTACATTTCCACGCAAATATCTGTACTTTCTACTCCTTACATTTTAAAAATAGCCTCGTTACTCCACTTTCATTTTGGCTCTTTTTCCGCCTTGTCATCGTTCAAAACATACACAAAAAAAACCTTTGCAGATAAATCGCGCCATCTGGACAGAGTGAGTTTGATTGTGGTTGGATGAGAAGTATAAACATGAACCATTCAGACACCCTATTGGTTTCCTCCTCGATTCACCAGCAGTGTTGCCAAGTCCGCTTATTATAAGCGACTTTGGGCTTGTTTTTCTGCTTACAAAGATTTGTAGTCGCGGATCACGTTTTTTTTGGGCTTGTTTCTTAAGTGTAGTTGCTTATTTGGGCTTGTTCCCAGCTCCAGCTCCATAGTAATGCTGCTTTCCAGTTGTCTCCGCCCGAGTTGGAAAGTGTAAATTGCCCAGCTTTCTTGCGGCATTTGCGCAGACACGCCCCCTTTAGGTTGCCATATCAGCCGTCCGACTCGGGATTCTGAGAGGACCCCGAGCTAAACCAGAAAGAACGTACTACTCGCACAACAAAGATGTCTGCGCCCATATTTCATGGAAGTTGATATGAATTACATTTGTATTTGTACTACGTTGGTCGTTTTACCGTCGATTTTCTTACACACCTATTTACATTGCTGCTTCAGTCCGGTCACCAATGTATGCATTGCACGGTTTGCTGTGCGTGCAATACAATGTAACGTTTTGTTTTCGAACTGGTTTGCTAAAAGGCTACGTTGCTAACAATAACAACAACTAGCCTGCCACTGCCCACGGTTGGTCGAGAAAAACGCGACTGCACTTCTTATGAAATTAAATAGGCGAAAATGGCAAAATATTACTGAAATGTAAGACTTGCAATAATGGAATTACTTAAAATGTCAGTGTTTCTGTAATATCTCTATAATATCCTAAAGTCGCTATAGGATTTCTATGGCAGTTTTACAGTACTTCTCTAGTATGTCCAACAGTACGATAGTATTTTATAAGATGTCTATAAGATTACTATAGTATTTTGTCGAAAACGTCCAGCATTGCTGCACTGGTGGCGTCCATGTTCTTTCTAACTCGTCCTGTAGCAAGACACATTTGGAACGCTATAAGTGGTGACGTCACTCTCCAACTCGGGCGGCAACGCTACTCATCCAGGCTACTGAAGTTAGATACACAACGTTTGGTGGCTACAATTATTTTGTACTGAAAGGCAACTATTTACTTACAGTTACCAGCGACATTATAAATAGTATTATAAAAGCAATAAGGTACTTGAGGCAATACTTTATCCTCAATAATGCAACAGTTTGAGGGTTGCCCAACAACACATTATTGGACAATAAAGTACAGCCTCTCGTACCTTTTTGCTTAAATAATGCTCCCCCCGTGACTCACTCTCAACCAATCAGAACGCTGGATTTTATCTACCCATATTAAAATTACTAATAAAGCTTACACAACATATTTGGCCAATGTTTCAATAATCGAACTCTGTCAGTTCAGTGTTTGCCATCATTATTACAGGGGTGGGGCCTCCACAGCAGAAAAAGTTTGACACATTAGGTTTTTTTGCCCCTACATTACTTTTACTTTTATACTTTGAGTAGTTTTAAAAACAGTACTTTTATACTTTTACTGAAGTAAAAAAACTTGGGTTGATACTTCTACAAAAGTCTTTTTAAACCTGAGTATCTATACTTCTACTTAAGTAAGGAAGGTGAATACTTTTGACACCTCTGGGAACCAATCATTTTAGAAACTTATTTTTGTGGCTAACGAGTATTACAATATGTTTAATAATGACAAGCTCCTAATCCCCCAAACTAACCTAAAAGGGGGAAAATCCAACAATTCAATGAGAGCCTGATACTGAGCCTGAGTCAGACCATGTGCTGGCAGATGAAATGCTATGATTGGTCAGTCAGCATTTCCAGGACAAAAATTCAATGTCTGTTTTGTTCAAGAACATTTTGTAAACACAAACTCCTTTTTTTTTAATCCAACAAGCAATTGTTGATACTGATACTGATTTTAACACACAGGCAAATGTATTGCTATTAATATGGTTATCTTGATATTCAACATTATCCCATGTGCAATAATTTCCCCATATCATGCAGCCCAAATGTATTGGCGCAAAGATGAGACGGCATCCACAACTTTTCATTGGTATATTTTCACCTAATAAGAATATTTCTGTATTTGTTACCATTTGAAAAAGTCACTCGTTTTTATATAGGGAGTGTACTCGATGAGCGTACCCCGGAATGGATAAACCAAACATTAGATCTAGATTGAGAATTTTTAGCATTTTTGCATGAGACACGCTCGGAAAAGGAGGGGTTAGCAGAAGGGTTTTCACCTGTTTGCAATGTGCAACTTAAGCTTAAGAAGCCTCTAAACCTTACTCACAGAACTGTAAAATAGTTTTTTGCATCACCTCGACCTGCGCGTCTCCTTCCCAGAGCAAAGAGAATACAGCAGAGTAGCTCCCATTCAGATGATCCACAACTTGCCCAACAACACCTGCTTCAAGCTTCCGGTTGTGCAGACGGGCGGTTATGAAGTCCCCCCCAGACTTCTTGGGGCGACCCTGGAAGTCAAAGGTTTGTATTATAACCTCCAGCTGGTCCCCTACATGCCACTGCCCCCCTTTCCTTCCTGGGAGAATGGTGAAGGTGCTGTGGGCTGGATCAGTGGTCTGCTCCAAGGAAACAGGAGATGGTAAAAGTGGAGTTTCAGGCCAAGCAATGGAGTCTAGTATGAGGCGTTCCTCCAAAGCGTCCCGGGGGGACAGCGGCTGGAAGGTGCAGAAGCTGCGGTTAACGATATGATGAGGGGAGACTCTCGGCATGATGATGGTGGAGTTCACTTTAGGCTGAAACTGGCATGGGTCAAGAGAGAGAAGGTGTCAAAATACATGAAACAAATAAACTAAAGATAACGTAAAAAGGCCACAAGCCAAGAAAGTTAGATTCATGTTTTGGGATATTACGATAGATACATCTGACAGACAATGCAGGAGAAAGACTTTATGATCCATCACTTTTAAAACAAAGTCCACCCCTTTAAATGATTCCAAATAAAAACAACTTTTTACCTGCAGAATATTCATGTGATACAGCACAAAGATTAAGGCAAAGAGAGCCAGAACAAGGAAGATGGGGCGGTGCAGCCTTAGAAAAGATGTTGTCTTCATGGTCATTCGTCTTCTTTAGCCTCAGCTCACACGTTCCCCTTAGCTGTATTAAAAAAGAGATTATATATATATATATATATATATATGTATATACACACACACATACATACACACAAGAATATTAATACTTTAGGCTTGAACTTAAGTTTTAAAATCCTCCCTCTATTCTTTATAGTTAGCTTTCAATCTTAAATAGTAATATACCGCTTTAGGGGTAATTAAATGCAATGGTAAATTGTCTTTTTGGCACTTCATGGTTAAAAGACAAACAAGCACAATTGAACCAAACAGAAAAATATATTTAACGAGTTGAATCACAGTTGAAAAGCATATTTAAAAGAGGAGTTGCATTTTTGAAGGTGGCGAGTTATGGAGGGTGTTTGAGGTGCTCGGGACAGTTCCAGCGGATGGATGCAGCATTGGAAAAGGCCCTGTCCCCCCCAGGTCCAGTGTTTTTACTCAGTGTGGGGGGGGGGGCACTGGGGGGGCTGGCGTTGGTGGATGCAGGTTGGTGCGTGTCGGTGGAGGAGGTCTTGTGTTTTGAAGGTGAGCTTCTGATGAGGATCAGGACTCTCATTGTTGGACCTCCAGTATTACAACCGTGAGCTGAACTCGCAGTAATGTTTTTCTATGTATCATCGTCTTTTTTTTAAGTCAAGGGACCGCACCGTGCTAGTTCCTGGCTCTTCAAAGTAAAAGTAGTAGGCTTCTCACATCTACAAATTTAACAAAAAATAAACAGTGTTACACAAGCATATAAATATAATATGCAATATATTATGCAATCAAACAATTTACTAGAGGCAGAGGCGTAGACTGGCAATGTTTTTCAGATGAAAGGAGGCGCTTTTTGTGATTTGCTTGACGTGAGGTTTGAAGGAGAGGGTTAGGTGGAAGATGACAGGTTGCGTACTTTTTCACTGAAAGTCGAGGCAAATGTGTCTGTTTAATTTGGAAAGAGCCGGTTGCCTTGATTAAGCATTTTAACGTAAAGAGACGCTATGAGACACGAAAGCAAGTTGGATTTATTAATGCTAATGAACTGTTGGAGAGGCATGAATTAAACCAGAAGGTGAAGGGAGGGCTCAAGGCGGTGTTGGTGTTAATACAGTCGCTATCAGCAGCTGACATCCATAAATTACATATTACGTCATACAGGACACAACATCAAACAGTTTTTTCATACAAAGGTCACCAAAGGTCGAGGTTTGACAAAAGGTGGGGTACTATTACTACTGTCAGGTGACAAATTACGGTAGAACGGATTTAGAGATTAAATCTCAGGGCAAAACCAACGAGCATTCATTTTTGAAAAAGTTATACAATTAAGGAATCCAACTCCATTTTCATCTTCCCTGATGACAACTCTATCAACATGCTCATCTTTCTGGACCTTAGTGCAGCCTTTAACACCATCAGGCGGCCCCCACCGCTACAACCGTCGTAAAACACTTCAACTGTTTACCATAGTTAGGTTTAATGACACGCTGTCGTCCATAAAAAGTCCAAAATGTCAATTAATAATGATAAAATGCAGAGCTGGTGAGTCTCTTTCCATCATCACACCAAGATTTCTAGAGCTCAAGGTATGAAATAGAACCGCTATCAGCAACTGTCATCCATAAATTTCATATTGTTCGTGTGTTACATACTAGAGACCCCAAAGGTCAACACTTGTTCAGAAGGACCCTCTTTCATGGCCTCTGCTGTCACATACATGTCACTAATTATTAAATAACATGCGGTTGAAACACTATTTCCAGAGTCCTCGTGGAAAAGAAATGTACAGTGTATCCATCGCTTGAGAACCATGGCTAGAAACTCATCCACTTCAAAAACATGATTGTATACACTAACTGTGCAAAGTTTTGTTCTAATTGAGAGAGGCAGAACAAGGTTTTAGTAAAAGAGAAGTCAGGCTAGAGTTCCAAACTAGCAAGCTTGTGTTGTTGTTGTTGTTGTAGACACTTGTAAGGCGTAAAAACACACTGACTCTTTAAAAGATGACGTTGTGACCGTAGGGGGAAAAAGTTCTATATTTCTTTTTACCATAGTCTTACACACCCCGTTCGTTCTAAAATGAAATACGTTAACTCTGAGGCTCGCGTCCACACACACACACACACTCATGTAAAACTCAGAAAAAGGAGCGCCAAAACTAATGAAAACATAATCAATGATTATGAAAAAGTAAAATAGATATCGAAAAGGTGTAAGAATTGAAAAATAGTTCAATCACTCCCCGTATAATGAACCCTCAAACTCAATATTTTGCTAATTTAATGCAATAAAACATCCAGATCTTGTCAGTTTGAACACCACGGTCTTTATGTTTAAAGTCTATATGAAAATATAGTCTGAAAACATACCATGTTTGTTAGATAAACGGGTATAGAAATATAACCTACGAGGAGAGAATCGTTTTTGGGGACTCTCTCCCTCTTGCAGAAACTTTAGAGATAATAAACGGTAAAGAAAATGAGTTTGAACATATCGGGTTTGTAAAACTATTTGGATTTTGTGATGAGGTTCATGAAACTTAATACTTGTGCATTGCCCCGGTAATAGGTTCGTAAAAAGCTGTTTAACTAATACATTCCTCAGTGGTATCTGTTTTTGGGCCTTTTCTAGTTCTGCAAAAAGCATTAAAAGTGACGATGCAAAGTTAAAAAATGAGATTGACTCATCCCTTTCAAAGCCCCTGGTTGTAGACAGTAACTGTGCAAAGTTTTGGTCTGATTGAGAGAGAGACCGAACAGATATAGAGAGGCTTTGGTAAAGAGTACTCAATATTGACCCCTTTAGTGTCTCTTCACACAACATAAATCGTATTCTTATACAGCCTACAAAGTACAGGCTGCGAGTTTTGGTTAGAACTGTGAAAAGCGGAGAGACAGAAACACATTTTAAAACATTGTTCAAAACACACACCTCAGAAAAGCTGCAATGAATTTAAAAGAATTGCTGAAAATAAAACAAAATGGGAGCAGTGGAAAAGAATTTCAATAGATTTACTGAAAATATCTGGATGAAAAAAGTTTAAATGAAGTACAAAGAATTGTTGTAAAATACATACACGTCAGCAAAGATGCATAGCACAAGGTCAATACGAATTTCAAAAGACAGGTAAAAATACAGAAATGGTATAAAGTGCAAAGTCGACAAAATCTGAGAAGAATAAACATTTGTACTTTTTAAAGTAATTTTGGTACTAGTTTTAGGAGCAGGAAAAAGTAGAAGTAGTTTTAGGATCAATAGCATTAGAAAAAAAATAAAAAAGTTTTAAACCGTCTCCGTGGATCAAAATGAAATATTTCTTAAATAGTAGTGTGTGTTATGAATTCATTTGACGTGTGAAGCGTCAAGTCACCCTCTTACAACTAACTCTGCTTTCCAGTGTACAGCGACTGGGGCATGAAGCGTCTACACATCTTGTTTCTGTAGAAATGTATTAACCGTGTCCTTTGAGGGCGTAACCCCCGTGTATTCTCCAACCGCTTGGCGGAGTTTGGCTGCACTCAAGAGGCCTGCTGGATCATAGTTTATCTCATGCATATATCTTTCCATGTTTGTTTCAAAAATACAAACTGGACAGTTGTGTGTTAGTACAACATATTTTATTTTGATTGTAAAAGACAGCGTTATGTATTAGGGCATGCATATCAACATTTAAAAAAATCGTAGCTACATTTATATAGGAAGTACCGAATCTGAATTCAAACAACCATATCAAAATATTATAAGACACTCGATACATTTTCATGCCAAAGTTAAAGATAAAAGACTTATACTTACCACACAATACACATTTAAAAAAAAATAAGATACTCTGGACATTTTCCCTTTTTCGATTTCATTTCATGATTGTTTTGTTTTTGTTTTTACACATCAATATCAGTCACATCATCATCATCATCAGGGTGGTCTGTTTTTCTTTCTTCCTTATCATCATCTGTTAGTGTGGGCTGGTTGGGGTATCCATACCAGTCGTCAAGCTCTTGTACTAGTTCTCCTACAGGTTGTTTCTCGTGTTCCAAAGCGTCTTACATCTCTGAGATGGTTTCCATAATGGCCCCGGTATGTTTTGTTTCCTTCGAATGCAGCTCATGCGGAAACATTTCCGAGGCGCCCGTTATACGGGTGAAGGTGGGGTAGATGTCAACATCTGACAGAAACCGGTAAATGGTGATTATGAAACGATCGCTCCACAGTTTTTTCATTAGACCTTTATAGTGGATCGCAATGAACCGTTCGTCTGGTTCTCAACACGGATATTGTGTTTGAGACGGATGTGAAACTTGGCACCCGAAGCAGATCTCGTTGTTGTATCTCTTCCTGACTTGATTCAGTAGATGTAGTACGGCGATTCTTGTGCATTTCAGAAAATCCTCAGAATCTATAGGCCGATGACAGGTCTTGTCTCCCTCAGTGGGCTCAGGGCTTGGCGGAGGGGTGGGAGGGGGTGACTGAATCATCAGAGAGGGTGGGGGTGAACAGGGTGAGGGGGCAGTGTCTGCTGTGAGAAGTCTAAAAAAAAAAGACATTTAGGATCAGGTATAGTTAAACACTATTACAAATGTATACACAATAATATAAACACTCACCTGTTATTCTAAATGTTTAAGGGGTGGATGATTTTCAGCCTATGCAGGGTATGAGATACGCTAGGTTGTACGCCAACTGGTGCATTGTCTAAACAAGACGTTTTCTAACATCTCCATAAGCCTGTCTAACGCTGTATCTCTTGACCGCCTCGTCAATCTGGCTAAACACTTTTTGCAGAGCGGGCCAGTCACACCACTGAATGAAGAAAATGAGGAGAAACCATTTATCATATTCTGTGTCTGTAAGTGGATAGGGTCCCTCCTTCCATCCATTACGACCTCTACTAGTCACAATGTGTTCCTGGTCTTCGCAGGCAGTCAAAAAAAATAAAATCCTCAGGCCTTCTGTTATACCGGTCTGTAGCCAAATGGTGTATTTTTGGGCCCCCAGTGCTGTACCACTGGACCACATATAGAGTCTCTAGAAATCCCTGTTGTTCCAGGTCAGTACACACAACCGTACGAAACTGTTGCCAGTCTTGTACAGACATACGCCCCTCAAAAACATCAACGGCTTTACCCCAAACATCCCTTCTTGTCCGTGGGACTGATTAGTGAGGCCACTGTCACTTTTCCATCATAGTATTTTACTGTGTAGACATACCCATTAATGCCCTGGTGGTGTATCTCAGTCTCGGGTTTTTTCTCTGCAGTAAGTCTTCTAGAATTCAACCTCCTACGACAGATATTTTAAGTGTCTGTATGGTCCGAGCTGTCGGTAGACGTACCTAGGCTTTCTGCTGATGTGATGTCCATTTTGTCGAAGATCCGACGGTCGAGCAGCAAAAATCAGAGTCTGGCTTGGCGAGTTCCTCAGTCGTTTGAGATCCCCAAAAATCAGCAACAGAGTTTGGTATGGAGAGTTTCTCAGTCGTTTGACCCCACTGTGTGATATACTTTTTTCCTAAATAGCCACACCCCTTACCTTACCCAACCCCCCCCACACACACACACACACACGGACACCTCTCCCGCGCTCAACATAGCGTGGCTGGCACAGGTCTAACAAGGAAACCCTGTCTGTCATCCATAAATATCATAAAAGGACCAAAATTATAATGATTAATGCACAGGTGGTAACTCTTTCCAACAGCACACAAAAGATCTGAGGATTAAATACAGTCGCTATCAGCATCTGTCATCCATAAATTACATATTATGTCATACAGGACACAAGAACAAACAGTTTTTTCATACAAAGGTCACCAAAGGTCAAGGTTTGACAGAAGGTGGGTACTATTACTACTCCTGATGTTTAAATTACCTTTGGAGTAGTAAAAAGAGAGCAGAATGTTGTCCTTCTGATTTGAAATGCCACAGCAAAAACACCCACACCTATTCTTTGATAAACAGACTCTTCAATGAAGTTCAAACTCTCTTTGGTCATGTTCACTTTTACACTCCAAAGAGAAAGGGCAGAATGTTGGGCTTCTTGAACTACAGACTAAAATGTAGGACCGTTTCAGAGTTTATAGTTTTGATGCCACAGTCATAGAGTATATCTCTGCAAACAATCCCTATTTAATCTCCCCATTCTGGTCAGTCTAACATGCTCCCATCACCAAAGCAGGCTCTCTGGGGAGAAGTATTATTATATATTACAAGTAGTAAAAGTATAAAAATATAAACGGGACACAAGAAATTCCAATATCAACTGATTTTTGATTCAATTAAACCTCATATGTACTTTGTTTAAGCGTTTCATGTGACTTACCTGAGCAAAGAATTGTTTGGAGATCTGAAACATCAGATCGTGATCCGTCACTTCATCTCACAGGTTTACTGACTCAATGTTCTGTCTTTCAGGTATTTAACTCATAAGGGAGTGTGGTGGCGGGCGTGACTTGGCTCGGCTTTCGTTGCCATGGTATTCGTTGCCATGGTAACTTACGCTGCACGGCTAACCTGCTCCGGGGCAGGTTATGTTCTGGATCCGAGCGCTTAGTCAGAAGTTTGACCAATCAGAATGTTGGGCTTCTTGGACTACAGACTAAAATGTAGGACTGTTTCAGAGTTTATAGTTTTGAAGCCACAGTCATAAAGTATATCTCTGCAAACAATGTTAATCTCCCCATTCTGGTCAGTCTAACATGCTCCCATCACCAAAGCAGTGGTATCCCATCACCAAAGCATACATACACTGATGTATGCAAATATGATGTATGCAAATGATGTATTTGCAAACATCATTATCAGCGTAACAGAAAAGGTCCAGATAGCGCTCGCTGTGATACTTCAGTTCACGTTGTATTTACAAAATGTTTTAGAAATGCAGTAAGGGCAGCTATTGTATTGTAGCGTGTTTGAGTTCTCAAATGTCTAGCTGGGTCGGTAAGTGGGAAAGGTTGGGGGTACCGCCCCTTCCGTGAGTTGGGGGATGGAAAAAGGGGGGTATTTCCGTTTTTTTTTGTGTTGCTGTTCTGTTTGGCTTGTGGCGTGGCTGTGGCCGATGTTTGGATTTTCCTTATTCCTCCGAGTTGGTTGACGAGAAGAATCCAATACACAAAATTAGAGTTTAAAAAGTTTAACATTTATTTAGAAGAGAAAAAGTTGCATGTTTTGCAATATGAGGTTAATACAATACAGGACTGAAGCTGCTGTGCATTGTTCTAGTGCAATATGCTGTTGAAATACAAGGATTTTTTGTGACAATTCAATTTTCTGTTTTTTTACTGTATTTGGTCAATGTCATCGTATAAAAAGAAGTTTAAAAAAATACAAATCTTACAGACATACATGATTTGTATGAATTTTATTTCTGTGGTAAGAGGACTTGAAATAACTCAAAACTTGAAAAAAAAATGGTAAGACTTTGGACTCGACTTGTGACTCGACTCGGAACTTGCCTCGGGACTCGAGGGCAAAGACTTGAGACTTACTTGTGACTTGCATAACAATGACTTTGTCCCACCTCTGGCAAGACGTAAAAAAAGATGGCGGCGCCCATGGACAGCAAGCGCCGGTAGGCATAAAAACGCCGAAATATGCGTGGAGGTCGGACTGGGAGGCTTTTCATGCTCAGTTTGAGCGTTTGGCTCGAGCTCGACACAACTGGGACTAATTAAAGCGTTTCTTACCTCTGTCCTGACAAGGGGCTTTTCACACACAAATTAAAAAGTGATCAATTAAACCTAACCTAACCTAACCTTGCTTACTTTTTCACCGCTACTTACCATAACAATCTGTGTAAGATGAGGGTCTTAATGTCTGATTGTTAGAGAATAGTTGGAAAAAGGTGTTAAATTTGTCTTTGTTTCAAACTTCATGAAGGAGTATCCCTTTAACATTTTATTGGTTACTTTTAAAGTATTTTTGGGCTCTCACTACATCAGCGACCCTCTTAGCCCCAAATGATAAAGACAGAAATGCAACACTTTTGAGTCACAAAATGAAAATTACAGGATCCAGTGTTTCTGAAGTTTTATGTAAGGTATACAAAACAGTCCGATACAACAGAGGTGTTTATTGTCCTTTGTGCCATAGAGGAATAGAATCATATCCTCACTTTTCATAATTAAAATGCTGTAGGAGAGTAATGGATGTGTGGGTTGTAGAAACATTGATATGAACATATTGTGGACATTTGGAAAATGATTTAATAAAGATGATTTTATCAAAGCTGGCCTTTTAACTGTACAATGCATCCAACGTCTTACGGCAATTAGATCCAAAGCTGTGTAATGCGAAAAGACGTAAGAGTATTTCATAATCGTACAGGATTTACAAGATTTACTCTTTCTGAAGCAAAAGTTACTTACTTTTAATTTAAGCTCTCAAATATTCTCACAGCACGCATCAAGAATAAATGCCATCAGATGGAGACTTTGCCTATACTCTTAACAGTGCTTTAGTGTAGACATTTGAAACATGTGCATCCACAGTGGGATTATAGTGCTGGTGCCACACCTTGTTCCCCTGATACATACTCTAGAGTAAAGTTACTGACATGCACAGAAGAACATCCATTAAACATGCATTTGTATTTGCATTTCTTTGATTTTTGAAAACCACTCAAACATATTTAGGGTAGGATTTTTTGGGGATAAATTATTAAAAAGCGCAGCAGTAGAATATGCGGTGCACTTGCAGCTTTTTATTCGTATCATGCTCTGCAGAGGTTGGGCTTTACATTACAAAGGAGACTAGGATAACACTTACAGAAATCTCTTACTTTCAGGACGAAATATAGGTCACCTCTTATGAGTTCTGTAATAACGTGTGTGTAATTAGCCCCACGATTACAGGAGAGTCAATCAAGAAACATGTTTAAACGTTAAAAAGTTTTCTTACTTTTTCTCAGAATGAAAATACATCATGCAACTACATGTTAGTCCACCCATTATCCTTAAACATGTTGATTTTGTATGTTAAATTGAAATGTAACATGAACAAAAGGCCAACAGGCTTTTTACCCTCAGAAGTTGACATCTACTATCAGCCACACTCCAGTTAGTATGATTAGCATTGGGCTCGCACATTTGAAGCGCCTAGACAAAGTGACCCAATCCAGTTCATTAAAACATTTGGGAGCTGCTTTAGCAATAGAATAGTTAAACCACATACATAATAAACTAGTTATTAAATGGAAATCATCTCATATGTATTGCACTGGTCCTCACATATGTTTGTATATTTGGCCCTATAATGAAACAAAAATAAGATAACTAAGGTCATCTAAATAACTTATTTGATTGGTCATTTCAAGGGAAACCAGGAGTTAACCTAGTACACATGAAAGAACCCTACCACAGAAAAGAAGAAAAGTGACTAAATCTTGATTGTCTTCTTCCTCATTTTAATCACTGTACAATTTATTGTACGGTGTCTTCCCAGAAGTTTGACCAATCAGCGGTGAGCAAAGAAACAGCTGACGTAGTTAATTCCTAGCTTCTGTTCTCTGTTGCGATCATTGGGGCTTCACCTTTTCTTCCAAATCCTGTGGACATCTCAGCGCAGATTGTTAGAAGAGCACTTCGTAGGGTTTTTAGGGACTGTAACAGGGTGGGTACTCAGGGGACCCGGAATGATAACGCTGAGACGCGGAGAAGGTGCATGCCATTCTTTTATTACGTGAGAAAGCCATCGCTTGCACGTGGCTCTGTGGCTCCCTGTGCTCTTCCCTCCTGTGCCTCTCCCGTGTTTCCCTTTTAACCACTGAGAGAGGCACCTCGTTAGTCCAGCTGGAGGTTGATTATCTCCAGCTGGCATTTTCCCAGGCGCTGGGGTTGGGCGGGGCCGCCACAGGGACAAAATCCCCTTGACTTTCCTAATACTTCCTTGTATGAAAGATACAGATATTCCGCGGAAGCAATCTTTCCAAAGTCGTTGAGCCGCTAATAACAAATGTGACTCGTCGAAGCCGCACTTACTGTACCGCAAATGGTTTGAATTATATTTTTATATATATATTTTTTAACTTACGCATTAACGCTCCTAGCAATGTTCTTCTAATATTGTTCTCTTGCTTTGGCAGCAGAGACGGTGTTACTGCGTGCTTAAAAAACAATTTTACATTCTTCATATTTCTGAAGACTAATTTCTTGCTCCTCCGCGGAAAAATATATTTCTCTCACTCTCCATATCGAACGTGATTGGTTGTTCGGTGCTGACGTCACTCTTTTATGTGCACGCGCGCGCGGAGTAATCAGAGTTTGAGGATCAAAGCCTGGGTTGACAAACTCAGTTGATAAGCGGCGTCATGGTACCAATAAAGCCTGATTGCTTCGGTTTGGTTTTGTCAATTCTGAACCAATTCTGCAACCATGAGTTTGTTGAACCAGCTTCATGGTACATGCCCCAGAATGTTGGCCTTTTGGTTTGAAACCCCACAGCACACCCACACCCATTCTTTGATAAACAGACTTTCAAATGAAGTTTCAATTCTCTTTGGAGTGTAATAGTAAACACGACCAAAGAGAAAGGGCAGAATGTTGGGCTTCTTGGACTACAGACTAAAATGTAGGACTGTTTCAGAGTTTATAGTTTTGAAGCCACAGTCATAAAGTATATCTCTGCAAACAATGTTAATCTCCCCATTCTGGTCAGTCTAACATGCTCCCATCACCAAAGCAGTGGTATCCCATCACCAAAGCATACATACACTGATGTATGCAAATATGATGTATGCAAATGATGTATTTGCAAACATCATTATCAGCGTAACAGAAAAGGTCCAGATAGCGCTCGCTGTGATACTTCAGTTCACGTTGTATTTACAAAATGTTTTAGAAATGCAGTAAGGGCAGCTATTGTATTGTAGCGTGTTTGAGTTCTCAAATGTCTAGCTGGGTCGGTAAGTGGGAAAGGTTGGGGGTACCGCCCCTTCCGTGAGTTGGGGGATGGAAAAAGGGGGGTATTTCCGTTTTTTTTTGTGTTGCTGTTCTGTTTGGCTTGTGGCGTGGCTGTGGCCGATGTTTGGATTTTCCTTATTCCTCCGAGTTGGTTGACGAGAAGAATCCAATACACAAAATTAGAGTTTAAAAAGTTTAACATTTATTTAGAAGAGAAAAAGTTGCATGTTTTGCAATATGAGGTTAATACAATACAGGACTGAAGCTGCTGTGCATTGTTCTAGTGCAATATGCTGTTGAAATACAAGGATTTTTTGTGACAATTCAATTTTCTGTTTTTTTACTGTATTTGGTCAATGTCATCGTATAAAAAGAAGTTTAAAAAAATACAAATCTTACAGACATACATGATTTGTATGAATTTTATTTCTGTGGTAAGAGGACTTGAAATAACTCAAAACTTGAAAAAAAAATGGTAAGACTTTGGACTCGACTTGTGACTCGACTCGGAACTTGCCTCGGGACTCGAGGGCAAAGACTTGAGACTTACTTGTGACTTGCATAACAATGACTTTGTCCCACCTCTGGCAAGACGTAAAAAAAGATGGCGGCGCCCATGGACAGCAAGCGCCGGTAGGCATAAAAACGCCGAAATATGCGTGGAGGTCGGACTGGGAGGCTTTTCATGCTCAGTTTGAGCGTTTGGCTCGAGCTCGACACAACTGGGACTAATTAAAGCGTTTCTTACCTCTGTCCTGACAAGGGGCTTTTCACACACAAATTAAAAAGTGATCAATTAAACCTAACCTAACCTAACCTTGCTTACTTTTTCACCGCTACTTACCATAACAATCTGTGTAAGATGAGGGTCTTAATGTCTGATTGTTAGAGAATAGTTGGAAAAAGGTGTTAAATTTGTCTTTGTTTCAAACTTCATGAAGGAGTATCCCTTTAACATTTTATTGGTTACTTTTAAAGTATTTTTGGGCTCTCACTACATCAGCGACCCTCTTAGCCCCAAATGATAAAGACAGAAATGCAACACTTTTGAGTCACAAAATGAAAATTACAGGATCCAGTGTTTCTGAAGTTTTATGTAAGGTATACAAAACAGTCCGATACAACAGAGGTGTTTATTGTCCTTTGTGCCATAGAGGAATAGAATCATATCCTCACTTTTCATAATTAAAATGCTGTAGGAGAGTAATGGATGTGTGGGTTGTAGAAACATTGATATGAACATATTGTGGACATTTGGAAAATGATTTAATAAAGATGATTTTATCAAAGCTGGCCTTTTAACTGTACAATGCATCCAACGTCTTACGGCAATTAGATCCAAAGCTGTGTAATGCGAAAAGACGTAAGAGTATTTCATAATCGTACAGGATTTACAAGATTTACTCTTTCTGAAGCAAAAGTTACTTACTTTTAATTTAAGCTCTCAAATATTCTCACAGCACGCATCAAGAATAAATGCCATCAGATGGAGACTTTGCCTATACTCTTAACAGTGCTTTAGTGTAGACATTTGAAACATGTGCATCCACAGTGGGATTATAGTGCTGGTGCCACACCTTGTTCCCCTGATACATACTCTAGAGTAAAGTTACTGACATGCACAGAAGAACATCCATTAAACATGCATTTGTATTTGCATTTCTTTGATTTTTGAAAACCACTCAAACATATTTAGGGTAGGATTTTTTGGGGATAAATTATTAAAAAGCGCAGCAGTAGAATATGCGGTGCACTTGCAGCTTTTTATTCGTATCATGCTCTGCAGAGGTTGGGCTTTACATTACAAAGGAGACTAGGATAACACTTACAGAAATCTCTTACTTTCAGGACGAAATATAGGTCACCTCTTATGAGTTCTGTAATAACGTGTGTGTAATTAGCCCCACGATTACAGGAGAGTCAATCAAGAAACATGTTTAAACGTTAAAAAGTTTTCTTACTTTTTCTCAGAATGAAAATACATCATGCAACTACATGTTAGTCCACCCATTATCCTTAAACATGTTGATTTTGTATGTTAAATTGAAATGTAACATGAACAAAAGGCCAACAGGCTTTTTACCCTCAGAAGTTGACATCTACTATCAGCCACACTCCAGTTAGTATGATTAGCATTGGGCTCGCACATTTGAAGCGCCTAGACAAAGTGACCCAATCCAGTTCATTAAAACATTTGGGAGCTGCTTTAGCAATAGAATAGTTAAACCACATACATAATAAACTAGTTATTAAATGGAAATCATCTCATATGTATTGCACTGGTCCTCACATATGTTTGTATATTTGGCCCTATAATGAAACAAAAATAAGATAACTAAGGTCATCTAAATAACTTATTTGATTGGTCATTTCAAGGGAAACCAGGAGTTAACCTAGTACACATGAAAGAACCCTACCACAGAAAAGAAGAAAAGTGACTAAATCTTGATTGTCTTCTTCCTCATTTTAATCACTGTACAATTTATTGTACGGTGTCTTCCCATTGAGATATGAGCCGATCTACCTTGTTAGCCACAGCAGCCCCATCAACAGAGAGGGGGCTGATTTCTCTGTTCAGTTAGTAGCTGCTGTCGATGCATATTTGGTGCTACTGGCTACTTTGGCTTACTGTTTCTACGGGAAACACATAAATATGTGGCATCAACTTAAACTACAATAACATAAGAAACCAGAAACCAAGAATGTTTTCAACCAACGTGTTGGTTACAACACAACACCGTGATGTACCTTTACCGTGACAATTATATAGATGAATATGTGCAGCAGAAAATATTTGAAATGCTGACACAAAAACTGTAAGTACGGTTCTATGAAATGAAAAGGTAATAATCAAAGTGCACGAACATCATTTTGCGAGTTTCGACTGATGGAGTGCGCGAGATCATGGCGTTAAAAGCTTGGGAGAGAGAACAGGAGCTTCACCAACTGATTAAAGAGACATATGAGCCATGAGTGGAGGAGGCAGACATAGGAGGGAACGTGATTCAGTCCTGACTGATGTAAGCTTTTTAGTGAAGGGCTGAGAGTTCACCCTACAATTAGATAGGGAGGAATGGTAATGTTTTGACTGTAGATGAAAGCCAAACTATACTGATGTTGTGGAATTATCTCTCCAAAGACACAGGAGAAATGAGTTAGGTCAAGGTGACAAATGATTGTGAAAAATATTGGCATCTTTCAAATTTGCCTTTTTTGATGTCTGTGAATAATTTTTTTAAGTTGATGCTTCGTTGATTATTCTGGGATCAGTGAGATATAGGTTTCTGTTTGTGTGTATTTTATATTCTTTTCACTTATAGAATAGATGTGACCGGTAAATAATGATGGGACCATATAAGGCGGACAATGTGAACTGGGGTATGGAAAAGTACAGGAAGAAAGAAGATAAACAACTATCTGAGATAAAGCACCTGTAACGGAAGGGAGAGCCAGTTTGAACTCACTTTCAGGGCAAGAAGAGATGATACAGAATGGGCAGAGACATGAAAGGTCGGGTTGTTAAGGATCTTAGTAGTGAAAGTAAAATGCCAAATGTGTTCTCATGTATTTCTCCAACCAACATGTGGCTGCTCCACAGTCATATATCGAAGCCTGTTCGTGGCAATTCAGGGCCTTCTTCACATTTCTTGATATGTCTATCATTGGTGACATCTATCATTTTTAAGCTTTCATTTCCATTCAAACTCAGCAGACATTTTACAACTAACATGGCTTGTCTTTGAGTACGAGACACATTCGCGGAAAGTGTCTTATTCCTCGATCTTCTGATCTTCTTTTGTAGCCCTAAATATATTTGTAATCAATTTTTTCTGTACAAGAAATGGCTAATTTCAATCCCAACGGCTTTTGAAATACTGATTTGGTGCCTAACGAAACTGCTGAAAAGCATTCATCTGTGAGGAATAATTGATCAATCAATTAGTGGGTGTGTATAAAAAAAAAACTAGCACACCAGACCTTCACATCAGATGCAACTTGACTTCTGACGACATGCCTAAGATTATCCCTGAGACCAAAGCGTTGATTATCAAGAGGCTGAAGACCAGGTCCACTGCTGAGGTGGCTGACACCTTCAATGTGTCTCAGCGTCAAGTACAAAGAATAAGAAAAAGATTTGAAGAGACTGGAGAGGAAGCATGGAAGACAAAATCAAAGAATGTTGATGAACTCTGGGAGGCATGTGAGACTGGCTTTCCTTGCTATTCCTGATGACTTTATCAATAAATTGTATGAATTGTATGATGTAGTCCTTTAAGCTCATGTAAGTCATACAAGATATTAAATATGGATCTCACTACTTAATTCACTGTTGTTATGCAACATATTGTTGTATTTGAAGAAAATTACTTTTTCTTTTTACTAAATTCATTTTCACATTACTCGACACATTACTCAAGTAGCTTTTGTCTGACTGAGTGCAAAATTAGTGGGCTTTCAAGGCGATTTCTAAGGAGCCAAATCCAGGTCAACAGTTTTGATTTAAATTTAAAAAACATTTAAAAAAAAAAAACCTGAAAGTTTAACTTTTGGTCAACGTTGAAAAATACAACAGTGTAATTAAAATAAAAATGAGGGGCTGAAAAGTATTTTTGGGTTGAATATTGTTTTGACCCAGTTCTATTATTTATAGAAGTTTTTAGGGCGTGTAATTATGAGGGGAAGCTTAACAAATAAGGCTGAGGACAAGACCGAAGACAGATTCCGCCTTCCCAGTTCAATAGCGAAACATAGTTAAAACACAATCGACACAGCGATGTAGACAAACATCATTTTACTATGACGGATTAGTCTGTAAGCTTGTAGCCGTCTGTGAAACGAGTGCGCAGGGAGCGTCTGAAAAGTGGCATCCCAATAGTTACAGAGAGGTGTCGTTTGTGTTTTAACAACTGTGAATATCTTTCCAACTCTGACGCCATCAGACGGATTCACAGTTGCATGTGGAAGTGCAAAACCTCAGATGCATGTACGGTTGATTTGTGTTTGGAGTATTTTCAAATAGAACACTGCATATTGTAGCCAGGACTCAAACGCCTCAAACCAGGTGCAGCATTTATTCATTTCTTTCACATCGAGTGCCCAAAATGTTAGTTCTGTCACACATTTGTCCACTTCATAGTTTATTTTTCAGTTTCACTGCATGCTCACTAACTCTCCTGTCATTTCAGATCCTCCCACATCGTCAACTAATTCCTTTCACCTGGTCATCCCTTCCCTCACCTGTGGTGCCTCCCCTCATCAACCACTCACTATTTAGGCCCGTCACATTCTGAGTTCCCTGCCAGATTGTCTTGTGTGTTACACCGAGTTTTCCAGCATTGTCTCTTGTGTTCTGATCTCCCGTTTCCTGACCCAGTGTGCCCATTGACCCCGAGTTACCTGCCTGCCCCCTCTTTGGATTCGTCGTATCTGTGCTCTTTAAACTGTTGAGTGGATCAAAATGAAATATTTCTTAAATAGCATTTGAACTGAGTGAGTGAGTTATGAAATCATTTTACATGTGTAGCGTTAAGTCACCCCTTACAACTAACTCTACTTCCCCTGTTAAAATACAAGGACATTATTTACACAGGCAATTATGTAATGTTCGTAGCACACTCTGTTTTTTGTGAGAGGTCTGTATGCAGCCGTTCACCCCCCACCAAACACACCCACACACCCATACACACACACAGTTGTAATAACAAGCCGTGACTAAGAGTATCACCCCCTTTTGTCGCGGTAGCACTCAGAATGCCTTTAGGTAGTGGCTTTTGTGTATAAAACGGTAAAAATTTAGTTTTACAAAATGTATATGTGTTACCAAATTTAACCATATTTTGTTTTGTTTTTCAGTTAATAACAAACCGTGGTTGAAAGTAGTGACCCCCCCTCTATGCATTGTGGGCTGCATGACTGTGTTCTCCCTCTGTTAGGGTTTAAACGTAAAAACGATGAATGAAAATGATACCCTTAGTAGGGCTGGAATGGCATACAAAGTGCTGTTATTGTCTAGTAAGCGTATCACTATGTTGTAAGTGAAATATAATAGGTAGTTTTAGTCAATACAACAAGCTATGCATTTTGGGAAAATGTTTGCGGTAGGGCACATCTGTGCTCTTGCAACAAAGTGTGGATTGGGGAGTTCCTCAGTTGTTTGAGACTAGTGTGATACGTTGTGTAATATACTTTTCCTAAATAGCCACACCCCCCTTACCACACACACACACACAGACAGTTGTAATGACAAGGGGCCTTCCCCCTCGCTCGCACGCTCGCCTAAGAGTGAGAAGGACACGTGTAACAACACTCTCAGCCATAAATATCATTAAATGTCCAAAAAATGTCTGTTAATAATGATTAAAAGACACAACTGCTAACAACATTCCAACAACACAAAGAGATCTAGGATGATGTACAAATACTGGCAGCAGCTGGCATCCATAGATCTCATATTGTTCGTGTGTTACGTCATAGAGGTCAAAAGGTCAAAAAGTAGCCACATAAAGGTCACAAAGGTCACATGCACGCGCAAAGGTGTAAGTTATATTCTTCTATCGGCACCTCTGCTGTAATTTTGACTGAATACTCGCAGGGATCATGGTTACAACGTAGCTGGTGTACGTCAGCTGTAGTAGTAACACCTTGATTTTAATTGGTCCATGTTTGATAGGTAATGTTTACCGGCATAACGTGCAGAGGCACAGCAGTTGTGCTTACATGTTAAAGAATACAGGATCGAAGTGCGCATGCGCAACATAGGTTTTTCGCTTGTCTTCCGCAACTGATGGACAGTAAAAGCACTGCTATTCTACCATTTATTTTTTATTTGATTATGCGTAATGTAAAAACAAACAGTAAAAATACAAGTTTATTAAATAAAATGATTTAATTTTGGCAGGGTAGGCAGGTCAGTGCCGTAATTCACTGTAACGAGAGATTAGGGGATGCAGAGCCTATTGGGACAAATTGATAAAAATGTGTTGGCCACATATTCAACAACTTGAAGCTGACCCAGATTCCATGAGAAAGAACGTGCACAGAGAGGCTTATTTTAAGTTAAGTTAAGTTATTGTATTTTAGGCAGTTACGGATAGCTTTGCCCTTAGAGAATGCCAGATCAAATATTTCAGTGAGAAGGAAGGGTCGCAGCCTGGGAAGGATGTAAGCTGCTACCTGTATCATCAGCATGTTATCAGGCAGTATTATACGTCTGCTGTCTACGTGGAATGTGAGTGCTTATGCTATCAAAACAATGAAAGCGAAATGACCTTAAAAGGGTACAGTAAATGTCATGAAATACTAAAATATATGTTTTGAAGGACTTTGTGTTGAATGTGTGGTGGTCCGAACTGTAGGGGTGCATGAAATGGCAATAAAGGAAAACCTTGGAATTAAAAAATAAAGACATAGGACAGCCTGAGTAAAAGACTGGCTGGATTTCCTATCCCTCCGAGTTGGTTGATGAGAAGAATCCAACATGTCACTTAATTAAAGTTAAAAAAGTTAACGTTTATTGAGAAAAGAAAGAGTACATGAGCAATTCTCCACAGATATATCTGGAGACCTGAAACACACGATCCCTCCCAGAGTCTGTCTGCTGTCTGACGCTTACGTATTTTATAATCTCCTCTTGCCCTTGAAAGCCGGTCGTCCGCTCCATGCCATTCTGTTAGAGGTGCTTTGTGTCACATAGTGGTTTATCCTCATCCTTCCTGTACTTTTCCGTTCCCCAGTTCACATTGTCTGCCTTTTATGGTCCCATCATTATTTCTTGGCCACAACATCGATTCTACAAGTAAAAAGAATATTAAAAAACACAAACAGAAACCTACATCTCACAAGACTCAGAGGGAGAAAGAGAAAAAGAGGGGGGGGGGGAGGGTAGAGTTATCAGCAGCATCACCCTGGCAACTGCAGTCAGAAAACAGCAGGAGTGTTTATAGTCTTTGTTTTCCCAGCTTGTACATCAATAATCCAGAACGTGACAACAGGACCACGCTATCTAATGTCCGTAAGTGCGAACAACAGAGCTTACATGTGGAACTCATTATCGGATATTTAAACGCCAGGCAGGGTTGATATTAAAAGGACGTATGCTTCTGGCACGCGGGTGCTTTATCTGTGTGTATGTAGGTTACGGGGGGAGAAAACATGTGCTGAGCCCCTGAAGAATGGAAATATTCCACGTGAAGAGGGATTTGGGAGGGGACTAATAATAACTGAATTATCTAGCAAAAAGTACCTTACAGAAAATGTGTCGCTGCCTTTTCACCTTTCTGCCAGTCGAGCAGGTGCATTAAATAATATGATCTGTCACTCAGAGCCTGGGGATGCGCCATATTGATGAACCAATTATGTGATATTAATCTCTGATAGAATATCACAGGTATTTAATTTATTATTATTATTATTTTCATTGGAATAATTCCAGTTCATGGTGTAGTTTAAATTTACATAAATAACTATTTGATATGAAGACGTTAAAATGTATAAATTATGTTTAAAACGAGTGAGTTAAAAATATAATTTCATTCTTAAAAGTTATTCTGTTACATTCGTGAGTTCATGACCTTGGACTGTTTACACACTGTTTCGGAGACAGCTGTATAAATAAAGGTATTTATACAGGTCTGTAGAGGTGTGAAAGTCCGTGTCCACCCCCCCTTAGAGTGGTCTTCAGGTGAGTTCAATGTAGCTCGGATATCGAATGTATCTTAGTCAACATCAGCTGTGGTGCTTTCAAGTATTACATACATGGATTTCGGTTGATTACATTACATTAAATTAAATACAATCATAGTTGAACATTGGTCTTTTTCGATTGATTACAGTTGCAAAGTTAAAGTGTTTTTTACAATGTCATATTGTCATTACTTTATTGACATATTTCCAGAATTATGGCAGTGTACTGGTGTACACTAAACCTATTTTATTAATAGTTAATTTATTAAATGGGTCGTCAAATTATAATAATAATAGCTTACAGGGTTCAGTACTAACTTCAGTGCAATGCAACACCTGATATGCCTTATCTTTTATCACATTCTTGGCCTGAACACAGAAAGAGGGACAAAGGACAACCAGGGGACAGGGAAGCTGGTCCAGAAGAAGGAGGCAACTGTTGGAAAATAGAACACCAGGATGCAGTGTGCTACTTCTCCTTTGTCACAAGCTAACACTTTTTAAAATTGTGTTTAGTTCCCTAAAAATGTATTTCCTGTCACATCCCAATCCACCTCCTCATCCGTCACAATGGTTTATCCCACCTTCCACACCTGCTCCATATCTGCAATTAGCCCAGGCTACTTAAACTACCCACTGCCAGACTGACTGGCTGACTGTACCAAACACACCGTAATGTTGTGCTGCATTTGGGTCCGCCACACTACCAGTTACATTTCCAGACGTTGTAGATTGTAAAATGTTTTACCATTTTAACTATGGTTAACTGTTCATGGGAATCACAGTAGGAACAGTAAAATAACAGTATAATATCTTTCTATACAGCACTATACTGTGTTTTTTTTCAGTAGTATGCTGTTGTAATTTATAGTAGGCATGCTGTAGAATTACAGTAAATACAGGAAATTAACAAAGAAATTTCGTTACAATGTATGGACCCTGTACTTCTCTACCCTCCCATAATTGTGACTTCACTAAAGTCGAGTTGCTTTACATAGCCAAACAAGGTGCCGTTTTTCTCTTTCTTGGGTAATAACTTCAAATTAAAGTAGGACATTTGTTGTTTTATTCAACACAGAATATATGCACTCAAGTTAAAGTGGCTACCTTTTTGTTGTTGGACTGTCTGTGTTCTGTCTCATTACTGTACATGACTGCAATTTCCACTGTGCCGTTTGCAGAAAAAGAGGATTAAGAGATTGTTGGAGCTCTTCACCTGTTATCAGGTGACATAACATCAACATCTACTCAATTTAGTTTGCAAATACTTTTCCACTTGTGGCTGAGCTGCCAAAATGCAGGATGTTAGGAAATGTCCGATATTATCCCCTGACCGCCTTATGTAACTCCCGAGCGTGTGTCAGGGATAATCCTCTTGGAGAGGAGAGCAGTTGCCTTAATAGGAAACAAAATGCATTTTGCCACCCCTGCTTTTAATAATCAAAATGGAGTTTTCGCAAAGGCCACCCCATCCGAGTAATCCATGCCAGAGGACAAGCCCCCACTCCCAAATGATTATTTGCATGTGTTTAGGCATTAAAACACAATGAAAAAGAAACACAAAGAAAAAACGACTTATCGGCACTGAAGGCCATAACTACAAACTCTCTAGATGGAACGAACTCTCTGATGCCATCAGGACCGCAGAGAGCCTCTACATCTTGCGCCGCATACTAAAGCCTCACCTTTAGACTGTACCTTGACTAAACATTAACAAATTGCAGCACTTGAATTGTATTTGCTCATTGTACTAATGTCTCATCTATAACAAGTTGTAAATCAGTACTATTTTGTTGAAATGGTGCTTTCTTGTTTCTTTGAGTTTGTATCCCTATGGTTGAAATGCACTTATTGTAAGTCGCTTTGGGTAAAAGCGTCAGCTAAATGACATGTAATGTAACAAGCTGGTCAGCCTTGAGGGCAGACAAAGACGATTGCATTCAACACCCAGGTAAATTGACTTAGTTTGAAAAAGGGCAATAAAAACTAAAGACTTTATGAAAAACTTTAACTATAGTATTTATTTTTATTTTCTTGTAAGAAGTATGCAAGTAAGTCTTAAAATATTTTGCAGCTGAACTAAGCACTCTAGCCCCATCTGGTGGTGTGTAAGAATCTTTGGTTGAGCTTAGAGCGTAGAAAAGGTGACTGGGTTGATGGTTCCACATGTTGACAACGACAAAGACTCACATCAAGTAACATTTATTTACAATAAATATGGTTTAATACTGCATTTATGGATTGAAATGGCAAGCATTTCCCATTTAAGCCAACAATAGACAGCTTTTATAAATTTTACTTGTGTGACTATTGGTGGGAAGTCCCTATGTTCTCAATTTGTCTTCATTAGTGAGGATGCTGTTTATCAGATGCAGTGCAAATGTATGTTCTTATGTCATCTTTTATCCTATTTAAACAAAACTTGATTCAAAACCTGATTCAACCGTTCAGCTCATTGAACATTACTGGAACAACATTCTCTTCTGACTATTTTAGCCTTGATTCTTTATAAAATCTTTTAAACAACGTATTTTTCTACTAGAACTGCCATTTATTGCATCATGAGCCTCAATGTAGCCGGAGCTGCCACCCTGCCTACACATTGACTTCACTGGGGTCAGATATTAACCTCTCTAGGTGACTTCGGGCTCACTTGCAGTACAACTTTTGATTAGCGTTCATCCCTGCAAATTAAATAAATGTTACAAAATTGCCCATTTCCAAAAAAATGATAGTAAAAACAGACGTTTTTTAAACTGGCTTAAACTTTCCCACTAATATTTTATAGTAACGTATTTAACAGGCTCCCCATCTCACTCAAGATACATTTAGAAGATGTATTCGTGGCATTGGGGATACATTGATGATACCTGTGACCTATGTATTCTTCTGCATAACTCTTTGCTCATGTTGGACTTTTGATGACGCTATTTTTTTGATGGTATACATGTATCTATTTGATAACTGTGTATATATTTTATATCTTTGAGGACGTGGTCTATGTCTGTGTCTGTTAATTGTTGATTATGTTTAACTGTTTTATGGGAATATTGGATTGGATTCTTGATATTGGATGGCTGCCGATGGCAACCTTCTGTTGCAGCTATGCAAAGGGGAATGTGTCATCCCATGCAGAGGATTGGAGGGCTGACGGAAGACCCGCCCACGCACCAATCCAGGAGTGCCCCGCCAAGTTAAATGGCCCTTCTGGTTGCCAAATGGGAATTGTCAATCTGAGAAAGTGAGGAAGCGGGCCAGGTCAAGCTCTGCACTACTGATAACGCCAGATTGCATGTAACACTCTTCAATTGTAGTAGTCACATTAGGATTAGGGGTGCCGGTGAGGATTGTGTTTGGTTTACCTACTTAAGTCAGTGAGGATTTTTGGTTTCTCCTGTTTTGTATGTTGACAGTCTTGCTTTTGAGGACCTCCTTTTGTTATATTCCTTTGTTTATTTCCACGGACACCCATTGGTAGTGATGGGCAAATGAAGCCCCGTGAATCACTGAGGCTTTTCAGCCGATTGCTTCACCAAAAGGTTTGCTCGCCGAGGCCTCAATGAAACAGTGAATACTGCCATCTGCTGGACAAATTAAATTACAGTCAATGCTATTGCACCACGACTTGAGCTGAAATGTATGATTTACTTATGTGTGCAGAAACAATAAACCACAGGTATTTCTATTCTATTTCATGTGTAAGTATGTGGACAACAACACAGACATGGAGCTCTGTTCTTAATAAAATACAACATGACATTTCAAGAGTTTGTATTTTTAATCAAACACTTTTTCCAATGTTTTTGGATTCAGGCAGTTCGCTCTTTTGGACAACACTTCTCCAGCCTTCGAAAAAACCCGCTCACATGGCACTGACGATGCTGGCGAACATAACCAGGTTACTGCCAGTTTGTGAAGGTGAGGGTACATGGCTTTATGTCCATGCCAATATAGAAGTGGATCCTCATCGATTGAAATATTCATCTCTGCCAAGTAACAATCCACTTTAATAACGGCCACTGCCACCTCTGCCATGACTGTTCAATGTATAGCGAGTATACAATATTCACTATATTATGTATATTATTGTTGTTATTATTATTATTGTTTTAAGCATTCCAAGTATTGTTATTCAAATCTTTATTAAACTCATATTATATTTCTTCCGTTTCCGCTTTCAACTCCTTCACACTTTCAGCTATTTAAACCATTCAAATTTTAAAATGTTCAGCTCATTTGAGAGAGGGGTGCTATGCTTTTTAGCTTTCTATATCTTATAATTGATTTTATATAAATTAAAAACTAATCTTCAAATCCTTTCAAAACTTCTTCAACTTTTCTAGCTTTTTCAATCTTTCAGCTACAGACACCATTTCGACTTTAAAATGTAGACACAAGTCTTGAATTCTTTAGTCTTTACAGCTTTTTGATATCTATTTTACTTTTTTCATAATCACTGATTATGTTTCACTAGTTTTGCCCTCTTTTTCTGAGTTTTACATGGGTGTGTGTGGAGCCTCAGAGTGACAATATGCAAATTTAGAGTGTACGGCTGCGTGAGAATCGGGTAAAAAAAAAATGGATCTTTTGCACTCACGACCAGAATGTTACATTTTAAAGCTTGATTTTTGAACAGAATGATGCAGTGCTTGTGCTGGTCGGAATGATGTGGGTATGGAATCCCAGAGTTCTTTACTTTTTGCCTGAGGGGCTCGAGAGTGAGACAAAGTCTGTCTCAAGCCCCATAGACTCCAATACAAATCTGGTGACGAACTTAACAAAAAAGACGAGAAGGTACATGATTTTGAAACTGATAATACAGCCATATTATAAACCCTAGAGACATGTAAACTAGACGTACGCTTCGGTAGAGTCTTAGGACTGTCATCATGCAGTTTTTTTTTTTAAATCCAGAATAGTTTTGCTCTAGCGGCAATTTGTTTGAGGCGTGGATTCTGTGTAAACCTCTGTGTCCTCTGATCAGCTCGCGCAGCAGGGCCGTTGCCACGGCTACTCAGACACCTGCACTCTGTCAGTTGGACTCACACAGCTGAATTACATCAGCTGATTACTGGAGTCAGATGACTCCAGTAATCAGCCCCTCCTCTCTCCTTCACAATCAATCTCTGTCTGTCTGTCTGTGCCTCGCTCTGTCTTTTTCTAACTTCTTAGTTTAAATAACATTCTGTCTCTTGGCTTGAATATCAAACATTCTGCCCCCCCCCCCCCCCCCCCCCACAACCTCCCCAACCAATTTCATCATTTCAAAATAAATCTCAATGATTATCTGAGTTCTTACTGTAATGTTAGATGAGGCCCATCAAGTAAAAACTTGGCTGGCTTGAATAACAATCATTCTGCCCCCCTCCCACACCACCCCTCCACCCAATTCCATAATTAAAATAAAATAAAAGCCTCTGATTATCTGAGTTCTTACTGTAATGTTAGATGAGGCCTATCGAGTAGAAACTTGGTTTGAATAACTAACATTCTGCCCCCACCACCCAATTCCATTACTACAAAATAAAAGCCTCAATGATTATCTGTACCTTAACCATAAAGGGAGTTTTTACTGTAATGTTATTTCTATATTTTCACCAATCTTTTCAAATTATTTTCAGCTTTTCTTCTTTCTATATTTTCAACAATCCTTTTAAATAGTTTTCAGCTTTTCTTCTTTCTATATTTTCAGCAATCCTTTCAAATTGTTTTCAACTTTTCTTCTTTCTATATTTTCAGCAATCCTTTCAAATTATTTTCAGCTTTTCTTCTTTCTATATTTTCAGCAATCCTTTCAAATAGTTCAGCTTTTCTTCTTTCTATATTTTCAGCAATCCTTTCAAATAGTTCAGCTTTTCTTATTTCTATATTTTCAGCAATTGTTTCAGTTAATTTCAGCTTTTGCATTCCAACGCATTTTCAGCAGGAAATGCATATTCTAGTTACACATACAAACCTTATTATGATCAGACAAATAAAAAACTCCCATACAGGTGAGGACTTCCTCTTTCTTGCTGGCTCCATCTTTGTGAAAAGGGATTTGTGGCAAATAAAAATGGAACTGGTAGGAATGTTAATGCTCCTACAGTGCTTTGTAGTAAAATCACGCTTAATATATACATACACCATCACATGAATAAATCATGTGGGGATGGTGGGGATTTCCCCCCGTCTGTTTTTTTTTTATCTCCAGGGTGGGACAAGGATTACTGCTAGCCTACTTAAACTCTGGAAATCTAACGATCTTCAATGTCAATACATCAGAGTAGCTGTTCAGCAGCCTTCTGGCAGACGGCGCATATTTCTGAACGTCATCCAACACAAACCCATAGGAACATTTTAGTGCGGGATAATTTTCGCAGGGGTGCAGCGTGCGCTCATGACACGCGAGCATCAAGCCAGATGGACTCTGGATCCCATCAGGGAAACTTTAATTGAGCAGCGCGGAGCTGGATTAATGTGAGTAATGGCCTATTACTTTTGTATTGGTTTTGTATATTAAAATTGTGAGATGTGGGTTTCTGTTTGTGTGTTTTTTTTATAATCTTTTGACTTGTAGAAAAGATGGTGTGACCGGATAAGACCATATAAGGCAGACAATGTGAATTGTGGAAGGGAGAGCACAGGAAAAAATATTAGAGCTCAAATATTATCTGAGATAGCGCACGTGTGGCCGAAGGGAGAGCCAGTTTGAACCCATTTTCAGGGCAAGGACGAAGGCTACGTGAAGGAGTACCAGGCACTCATTGTTCGGGGAAGGCAGAATGTTACAGAAGGATGAACTGGGTTGAACCAACGTTCAAGGACAAGAGAGGTTATAAAAAGAGCAGAGTCAGACAGCGGACGGACTCTGAGAGGGACAGCTTGCGAAGCGTGTTTCAGGTCTCCAGGTATACCTGCGGAGGATTGCTCATGTAGCAGCTTTATCTCTTCTAAATAAAATGTTAACTTTTTTAACTTTAATTGAGTGCCGTATTGGATTCTTCTCATCAACCAACTCGGGGGGATAGGAAATCCCAACAACATGCTTTAGACATATTTTATTTGTTATTTATGCTAGTAGCTTACTGCGACGTCCCAGATTTTTTGGTTGCTCAATTCTACTAATAAATATCCTTTATATTAACCATTACATCTGGTTTTATGTTTATGTCCTGATACCCCTAACACCCGGACGTAACATGGATGTTGGCATTTAAAATGGACGTTGCAAACAACAGGTCATGTGACTAGAAGGTAATTAAGACACACCTGAGAGCTCAGACCACACCTATATGCAAAACGCGTTGTTCGTTCTTAATCAAATCTAGCAAACGTCAGGTGTGCGGTAGAACTGTATTTTTGCTTTTAAGTATGTTCCTGCTATCTAGCCTGCACTTAACCAGGCTGTGTGTGGATCTTGATATCATTTGGAATATATATTATGTTTAGCGAGAACCGCTTTAAAGTTCAGTGCCCATAAACAGTGTAGTGGGAGGTTCTCAAGCAGACTCCTAAGCATGCAGGACCTTCAAAATAAAAGTCTGGAGATGAACACAGGCAGAGACATTTTCAAAAATAAAATTCCTAAAAAGCTTACAATAGGCTTCCTGAGTAATTAAGAAGACATCCTAATACATTTTTCCTGCTAGTGCTTATAGAGTTTAGACCTCAGCTGAGGGTTTTACATTATTCCAAAATGACACTTCATTGCGCAGAGCTTATTTTCCTTTTTTCCATTATTTTCATTATTTCAACTTTTCTTACTCTTTCAGATGCTCCATCATTCAAAGTTAAGTATTGCAGTTTAACTGCCTGCCGTTTATCAAGAGATGCTGGTCAGCTCCTTGCAACAGGCTACACAAAGCACTGCAGTTTAGCAACCGACTGTCCATCAGTTGGATTTTATGCTTCATTTTTTATCCATTTTCTTTTGTAGTATTTTTTTTGCATCACACTAGAGCAAAGCAGATTGCCTGACATAGCTTTATATGTCTTTATTCACAATAAATGTAGACGTAAACCCCTCAAACAAGGAGACATGTAAACGAGGTTTGTCATTCACTAAATTCAGTAGAGTCATCTCGCGTCTAGAACGAGACGGTTGTAAAAGTGAAGTCTTGCTTGAAATCTACGTTGAGAGTATGAAGATATATGCTGTTGAGAGTTGAAATCAGAAACTATCTGGAAGAAGAAAAGAAAAAGGTAGCAAAATCCACTGCCAAAATATTGAAGAGGGCATCATTTATGGATGCTGACACTGAGTCAACCTGCTGGATGCAGTTCAAAAACGCTCTGCTAGGAGGTGCTGGTCTGACACGGCAGAAGGAAGGTGTGAGGGTATCATGCAGAAAACCCAGCACAATTTTTCTTTTCCTCCACTGTGAAGTGCACAAGCCAAACTCCAGCCGATAACCTGGGAATAGGACAAAACATACGGTATGGGTGGTTTTAATGTAAAAAATAGTTATACCTTAAATGCTTTGGTTTATATCTCAGTTTATAACAGTTTGGGTCTGAGTTTGGCGTTAATCCGCCAGGAAACTTTTTTTTAAAGACATTTTTGAACACAGTATTTGAAGATTTGAGATGATTAAAACCGAATGAAAATGGACAGCATCAAAACCTGAAAACCTTTAAATTTACAGGCCTTTATATCTTTCAAGCCAACAAATATTGAATTATAAAATCATGTAAATGGAATAAATTTGCTCCCTAACTTGTCACTAACAAAACAGACTGACGCCAAGGCTGCAAACTGCATTGTTATACAATTGTTCATATTCTATACTCAATAAAAACGTTTTTGAGAAAGCATTACTTGAGCTTTAAAATAAAATCTTTTTTTTCTTCAGTCCAACTATACCAAATCCCATATAGAGCAGGAAATAGCTGCTAACGTTAGACTAAACCCATACAACCTGCTATACAAGTGAACCTCACTAGAGTGAGTCGTGGAGTCGTGGACAGAACTAAATTGTCTCTTGTACAAACTGTTTCTGGATCTCCGGTTCATTTGGTGCATTTTACGGCCATTCCTTGTGATGGGCCCTGTCTTTCTTCTTCTTCTCGTTTTTCTCCCTCTGCAGTCTCTCCAACTCGGCCTCATACATCATCTCCTGGATCAGATATTTCTCTCTGCGCATTCTGTCGCGCAGGTCCTTGGGCAGGTCTGGGATCAGGTATGCGATCAGGGTCTTGATGGCAAAGACCATGTGCTGCAAGGGCAGAGAACGCGATCACAAATACCAGAGCCATACCTGCTCAATAAAAACAAGCCAAATACTAAAGTGAGGAGGCGGGAACAAACGACCACTGGGAATTTATTGAGCCACTGTAAGGTCGAGACCGGCGATCGTTTAGTTATCAAACACAGCTTTCAATCAAAAAAAGGATGAAGGATTTTTTGTGCTATTTTTAATAATATAACCAATACAACAACCTACAATAAAATAACCTATTATATAATATATAATAATATAACCAACAATACATTTTAATTGAATCATTATTTAAATAGTTTTTTTAATTTATATTTAAGCGCAGTCTTACTATTGAAACTGTAAAATGTTACAATGACTGACAATATTAAATATACTTCTTAGGAATAAAACTTCTGCCTTGTTTTTGATGAATACTTAGGCCTACTACGCTGCTGTATAGTGTTGGTCATTATGGTGGTACTTGGAGAGCCAAGTATTTTCTGAGGTGGTACTTGGTGTAAAAAGTTTGAGAACCACTGATATAGCCAATGTAAAATACTGGTGGCTCGTCAAAGTATTTTTCGTGATCAGGAGAATTAAAAAGTGAAAACATACAAAACAGAAACATAAATTATTTTTAAAAAGGAGTATCCAAAACCTTTTAACGATCAGCACATGCGATATGAGGACAAATATATTTTTTGTCTTGCTAGTGGTAGCAAGGGCTACTGATAATCTGTTAGATAGCATAACTTTAACGTTAACTACAAAAAACGATCAGTCCAAGTAAATTAAGACCAATATACAGTAGTTCAAGGATTATTATTGCTGTGATAATAAAAAATAAAATTAGCTAGTTCTGTCAGATTTAGACAAAGAAAATAAAGTTAAAGTCGAAGTCATGTTAAATTACAGCTAGACGCTTATGGGCACTCCAGACTAGAAAGAAAGAAGTAGAACGGATTGACAACAAAATATGAAAGTATAGCCACCTGTCTAGTGCCGTTTGTCACCGATTCCAAATCCTTACCTCAAATACAATGATGAATGCTAGCCGGGCTGCCAGGACGTGCCAGAACTGTAGAGTGTAGGAGTAGGGCTCTGCAGAGTCTGGGGGCTCCCTGTAGTCCCGATACCTGGTGGGGCAAACAGACAAAGTTCAAAGTTCATGACAGCCCCAATAGTAAATCATGTCAGTCAACTAAATGAACATATCTTAGTAAAATTGTAAATAAATTGTGTACCACATCTGTTTTTAGAAAGATGATTATGTTTTGTGAAATGGGAAAACTTTGATTTTAATCCGGTTGGCCTGAGCTTGCTTCTGGGTTGAAAAATACTTACTGCAAATCATTTTGCATACAGTGTATATTTTAGGCAGTGCTAACGTGTTGGTTAACAGATATCATTAATGAGGTGATGCATGAACACATCCACACACACTTCCCTGGGGTTGCCCAAAGGCTCGCAGCCAAATCCTGTTATAATGAATACTCTTCCCACAAGATTCTTTTTTAGTGTAACAGGCACTGAAATGACAGTTTACAGTATATTTTTTAACTTATGCTTGAGGAGCAGTGAAAGCTGACACACACAAACACATATGAATACACATCGCTTACCTACAATACTTTACAGCTTCTCCAAACAGCTCAGAGCCATTAGTCATTGGCTGTGATCTGCTCTCAAAGTCAGACACCCTGAACACTGAGAGGCTGGCATTGACGTATCCAATCATACACCTGAAGAACATATAAGAAATGATTTCATCCAATACTTGAAATATCTAAAGGAGGAACAAAATAGACCAATGTAGGGCCGTAGCAAATCTAAATATTGTTTGGTAGTAAATTGGTAGTAATTTTTTTTTTTTTAAATCAATTCTGTTTAAAGAGCGTCATTATTTTTGACGTTAATAAAAGTCGTATTTGAAAGGCTAAACGGCAACACGTGTAGGTTGAAGAAGAACCTGTTGTTAGACGAAAACAAATTGATTGTGCTCCGGCTGAATGAATATAGGGTACCGGCTTATTAGTGCAGCCGAATCATAATCTGCGACTGTGCAACAAATAAAACTGCAGCTTTTTAAATTAGAAATTCAATGCGAATGGTATGAATGAAGCTTCGCAACTATTTGGTACAGCCCTAAAACCTTTCTATGTCATTTAAGTAAAGGAAAAAGGAACTGACAGAGACCAGCTCATCACTATCATCTATTATTAATACACAAACAAATGAACGGTTAAATCATAACTCACCCCTCCCCTGTTCGACCCTGACCAGCACACGGTCCATACTTGTAGGCGTAAACAAGGCGAGGGATAAAGTCTGAGGTAACAGCGATGACAAAGGCGTTGGTGATGACAGACAAGATGCCGATGCCCTCCAGAATGTCGTACCAGATCCCTTCAACAAACATGTACGATTAGACATGTGTTATATACCCTCAAAACATTCCTCGTGCCTGAGGAAATGAATATGTGTAATTCACCTATATCTTTGGCTTGAGAGGGCAAAGGTCGCCGCCACTGGGTGACAAACTTGTAGGCGTCTAAACGAATCTCAATGACGTTGTTCAGCAGCGCTAAGAGAGGAGCCAGAGGGAAAGCTGCCACAAAGATGGTGGTGAAGCCAAACTGTAGAACTGTAAAAAAAAAAACAACAGCAAGCAATTAAGTCCCATAGTTCGTGTGCAAGTTTATCATGGGTAACGCGCTAGCAAGCAATGGCGCAAGGAGAGCAAAGGTGGAGCGGCCAATATACATGGCTACTCGATAAATAAAATGTAACTATTCCCTACCATTATATTATTATTTTCTGTCCAACTGACAGAAATAGAGTGTCAAAGGAACAGTGCATTCTTGCTGGTTGCCTCAATAACATATTTTCAACTGGTTTTGGAATTATGCAGAAAAGTATAAAATAGTTAAATTGTTTAAATCACCAAGATAATCTTTACAACTGAAATCCCCCTTTATAGTCAAGGGTAAATACAACTGCCAGAAATAAAAAGCTAACATTAGGTTATTAGGTAACAAACTGGCTGCCTAAACTAAAGACGGACTAGTATTTGGCGTGTTTTGTAACACAAAATATGGTTATTAATGAATATGGTAATTTGGTAAAACAAACCTGTCAGTCACGTAGAAGATCCGTACATCAGGCATCTAACCAAGGGATTTATTGTTTATTTGTTTTCTAAATTTATTCCTGAAGCGCTCCATAGCTTCTAATGCTTGCTGCTAGCCAGTAGATAAGTTTGCCTCACTGTTCTTAGATGTTGAGCCGGTGGTGTAAATTGCGGTTGCGAGACCTTTTTGCTCAACTAACAGAAATTTCTGCGCTGCAAAAACCAAAACAGTAAGCTAAAAAGGAACTAAAATGAACACTGCTCAGTAAATTTACATTTCTTTGTTGCTTCATCAGTTTTTTTTCATTGTCAATTAAGGTAAAAATATTGATTAGTGCAGCATTGCTTGTTTTATATACCTCTGTCAGTCACACATGAAAATGCTCAGTCACATAAGGGTTAGTCGAGGCTTCGAACCAAAAGGTCCTCAACATTTTTTATTTATTAAAGAAGATTGAGCCATAGAATACAATTAAGATTACTTTGAACCTAATATCTATATATATAGAGCTACGGTTTTTATTATCCGTGCTAAATTCAAATAGAAGATGTATTCATGGAACTTCAGACACAACATACTCATTTCCAAGTATTCATCAAAGAGTCCATAAGCATTCATAGGCTGCAGGTTGTAATCCCTCTCCCACTGATGGAAACTGGCCTTGGCATTCTGTCCGTGCTCTCTCCGCAGCCTCCGCCGTGTCCACCAGTTTTGGATCAGTCTGGCAGAAAAAGCAGATAAAAAAAACAAGAAAAGATTGCTTCAGTACTGAAACAAGACTGAATGACATCTGCTTAACTCTGCAGTCAGAACAATAGTTGACTGAGGATAATTAAAGCTTCTACAAGGAACATTAATCTTGTGTTAAGTTTGGCGCCTTCTGTGTACAAAAGCAGTAATGTATCGGAGGACCAAATTCTGTTTTGAAAAGCTCTCATTTTATTGCACGGGTGCGACGGTCTCCCCCCCCCAGACCAGGCTCTAGTGGGCCCAGCAGCACGGCCCGTTCCTCCCAGTAACTCAATTAGTAGTTTTCATTTTTCATTAGTAGGGGTGTAACGATTCGATCACGATTCATGGTTGTCGATGCGATTCAAGGACGATATTGGTTCATTTAGAACGATACGATCCAAAACGATTCAATGACTTGAAATCAATTCAGTAACTTTTTAGCCAAAAATTTAACCAGTGTGACTGAAATAAATTTCCTAGATTCCTGTTGTTTCTTGTAATGGAATCAGGTATCAATTAATTATGAACATAAATAAACAAGTAAACAACAATGAATGGCAAATGCATTCACATTTTATTTGAATAAAGTGCAAACACTGCTGTAGCAGTGTAGCAGAAAAAACCTGTATTAGTGATATACACAAAAAACACCCCTGCAATAATGGTTTCCCCCTACCAATCCCCGAACCCCCCCCCCTCCTCTCCCCCGCTATTTCAACCCTTTTGGATTGTCCCCCCGGAAGTTGAATCGGGGCTCGGGACGGCGGGACCTGCATACTGCGTGAGCACGTCACGGCTCAGTCCGCGACAGCCTTTATCATTAAAAGTGCCAAGAAAAAAGTGCTTAAATCCAATGGGTTATTTCCTAGTATCCATAAAATCGATTTATTACATTTTAAATCGATTTTTGATCGATATATGTCGTCCATATGGCCAACTCGCCGAGCACAGATCGATGTAGTTGGATCGGAGGAATAGAAATCGATACATCGATGAAACGGCTGAATCGTTACACCCCTACTCATTAGTATTGGTTTAATCAGAAACGGTTTTGTCTGACATTTGAAGGTAAGAAAAAACACTCACGGGTAGCCAAGCTCCATGAAATTATTCCAGGTCTGTTTTAGCACCATGATGATGCCCATCTGCATACAGAGGTCAATGAGACAGCCACTTGGGTGGCACTATGGAGAAAAGACAGCGAGAGCTATCTAACTGTAGCTTTGGCTTACAATGACACTCTGCGTCGCTGTAGAAAGACTTGTCATTCCTTTGTTTGGTAAGCACAGTTCACTGGTTAGGCTTCAAGTGTAATTTGAAAATATTTCAATCCATAATGCTTTACTGTCATTTCCCTTTAAGTAAGCAAAGTAACTACTCACCTCCTCCAGTTTCCAGCGATTGATAAGACGTAGATAAGCACCAGGCCGGCCCGTAAATCTGTCAACATGCGGGTAAAAGTCAATGACATTCAGGTGGCAGTATGAATTACAACCAGCAAGAAAATCACTTAACACACACGTCAACGGTGTTTCCCCAAACATTATATATGCTTTATGTGGACCTTTCCTATAGACGTGTCTATACATTGTTCCCTTTCCACTGGAGGGTGCCCCAATTGGGGTCTGACACTCGAAACCGTTCACTACAGACACATGGTGTTAACTAAAAACAAAACGGATATATGAATGCTGCATATCACTGGAAACGTCAGAGTGTGGGCTACAAAGACATCAAACCCGTTTGAAAGTGCTCCAAACATAACTAGAGCATTGCACAAAAATGTAAAAAATAAATCTGTAAATACCCCTGGCAAAAAAATAAAAAAAAATACTAACTGACTATTTTACCAATTACCAATCGATGCATCATACTAACAACAAAACCGAGAGAGCTAAAAGCAAGCCAATAACACACAGATCACGGCAATATGTGTTTCATATCCCTCAGTCAAACCTTTCCCAAGATAAGTCCAAACAAGCACCAGCCACAGAAATCTCAACTTCGCTTTTCAATCACAATTTTTTACTTAAGTTTGTTGTTTTCATGCAAAACAAATGATTTATCCCGTTTTTTCTTCGATGCTAAACGCTAACTAGATATGCCATTTCACCCCGGAAGCAGTTTTTTTACGTCTCGGGTCAGATACGTGTTTTTTTTAGGGTGGGATTTGTGACGGCCAGTTAGACTCCGCTATATCTCGCAACCTGTGCATGGCTGCGTCTTATTGGCTAAAAGAGCTGCCAGTCTCCTTTAGCGTGTTTACTTCAATTCTATTGGCTCTGACGATTAAAATGAGGTGTCAGTCATCGAAATCGAGCCAGGATTGGCTGGAAATAATACAGTTTTCAATCATATGACTTTCCAGAGCGGTCAAATCTCGTCCGAGCACTGCTCAAACTATATTTGTAACTCGTTCTGCAGGACTTTTCGTACCTTCCCAAGAAGAAGGCAATGTAGAACGTTGAACTGTTAAGGTTGACGAACTGAAAAAGGAACATCTTGAGTGTGAAGCTGTTCTCCCACTCTGACTCAGTCCTCGGCTGTTCTGTGGTGGCAAGGAGAGAAACTGATAAAAAACACTGGTTGTAGTCTACTAATGTACAGTAGTAATTAAGTCTGCATCACCCGTTCAGGTTCAAGAACATTCGATCTGCTGCTGTAATCAACCTACCTAAATTAGTGAGGAGAAGAGCAACTTTTTCATAGAGCTGGAAGAAAATACAATGTTGTCACCCATTAATAAGGGAAGAAGTTGCATTGAGTGTAAACTTATTGTTTAACAAAAAAAAGGCACTATTTTTTGTCAAGGTTGTGATGATTTCATGACCATCAGCTCTCTTTTTTTTCACCGATTTACACTCACCACGTTGAGGAGCATGATCATGCAGAAGTTGATGCACACCGCCGTTCCCGTGGTCGCCACCTGAGAGTTGTTCCTGATGAGCGCCCAGCCAAAGGCGGCGAAGGTGCTGACGGTGATGACGCGGTATATGACGATGCCAAACACGGCTGCAATCACCACCAGAATCTGCAAGAACACAGCATCACGCAGTGATCATGAGGAGCGCTCAAAAGTTTCCATTGACAGTAAAAGTCCTCTAAGACAAAGATGAGAGCTGCACACCTGCTACTTGATGTGCGTTTACCCCAGGCACTTACCATGAAGAAGATCCCAGATGCTGAGACAATGAGGCGACTGTATTTGTCGCTGAAAGCCTGGTGAGGTTCAGGCTTTCCAGATATGGGGTTCATCCTCTCCTTCTTGGAGTATTTGGCCTCAAACTGGGGACGAATCTCATCCTGAAAGACAAAAGGAGATGTGCATGAGCAAACTTTAGCAGTGACTCTAATAAGGTCTTAAAAGCTTTATTTATGGTTCAAAACCTACTTTACAACCAGTCGTGACCTTTGTTCGGAAGCAGACTAACTTGTTTTCGCGCCCACTAACAGGAGACTCCAAAGGAACTTGTTACCAGTTTGAGTTTGATTGAAGGAAGGGGGTTGTTTTATATATTGGTAGTCGTGTCTCGTCATGGCCAACATCTATTGGGTGTGTTTTTGGGTGTGCTTTTGGTGGCAAACAAATTTCCTCCCTCAGGATTAGTAAGGTTTTTATAATCTAATCCATGGGAGAGGTAAGCACCCTACAAACCCGCTAAAGGTTCTGACAAAAGGGTGACAGCTATTTAGGAGCCTTTTCAGTGAGTCATGGATTGGTTTGACACCCCCATGGTGCAGACTGTCAGTGCGACTGTCACGGTGTGGCTTCCCTTCCTGTTTCATTTTGTAGTTTGTGCCTTGTGTGTCTGTGGGTGAGCTTCACTTCCTGTCTTGTCCTGGCTTCCCCTGTGATTGTCTGACTGTTTCCAGCTGTATCCAATCACCTACACCTCCCCTGTGTATTTAAGCCCTGTGAGTCCGTTCCAGCTCCACGATTTTGATCCTAGATTCGGCAAACTCTTCATTTGAGTCCTACCTTCTGCACGCTCGCACGCACGCACGCTCGCACGCACGCGCGCACCTTCGACGACACCTACCTGACAGCGACGGCCTTTTTGAAACATGTTTGCAAACAAGGATATATTTCAAAATGCCATGAATGGGCAATCTTTTTTTCTGTGGTAATAAATATTGGCTGTGTGGGAAGAAAACGCTTGCAAAAGCAAAGCACGTAACTACAAAGATAAAACTAAATAAAACATTAATTAGACCGTAATCGGATTCAACACGAAGGCAAAAATATAAAAGATTGCTTTACCTCCTCTTCCTCCCAGTCAATGAGGTCCCAGTCGTACGCGAGAACTGCCCTGCGCCTCTTCCAGAACTCCAGGAAGACCGTCGCTAACCGACATGCCAAAAGAAAAAAGAAAAAGTCTTCAGTATTAGTATGTGATCCTTTTTGTCACTCGGAAACATCACTGATCACTGATTATGCAAATGATATAATCTATGTATCAAAACCTCTATATCAACTGAGTTGGTTCATTTATTGCAGGTTATTAAATAAGCATGAGTGGGTTCCATCAACAACAGCAAAAAACAAGGGTTTGATTCTCTCTCAAAAAATAAATGCGATGCTTCCAAACCTTCTTGATGGGGAACATTCTGTCGAGACTTATAATGTACATAAACCACGTTGTCTTCTGGAAATCTTGAATAAAATACATTCTGTTGATGATGTCGAGAGTCTTTTAGGCAACATGACAGTGTCACAGTGTTCTCACACGGAGGCGAGGTATGGCTGAACAAAGTCCTTTAGATAGCTTACTTATTGGACACAAACACATCGTACCACTAACAGTGTAGCCAGCTGAAAGCTCGTAGTTTATTTTCTCTATCGTGCCCCTCCTGAAACGCAGAGCGGTGCGTTTTATCTGTGTGGCCGCAGCTGTCTGAGAAGGGCAGCGCTTCCCCATGTGGAGACAGCAGGGGAGTCCACTTCTGAAGAACCTTAATGAAGCGATTTGAGAAAAATTCCTCTGCAGTCAAAACCTAAAATCATATTCACTTGGACAGCAGCAGCAACTTTCAAGCAGCGGTTATTCTGAGGTCAGTAAATTCACGAAAAAACAAATACTTGACATTTTTGCGCTGGGCTCTGGTTAAATATATAGTTATGCTTTTAGTTTGATTTTTAGTTTGTGTGAATTGTGTGTTGTCTTGCATATATTTTCATTTACATTGTATGTGTTTGTTAACAGATCATCACTTTTTTTACACTTTCAGTATTTATTTTCATTTGATAATATTGATGCATCCATTGTTATATGTTGCTTTTCAACACTTGAAATATAAATAATTTCATCCTACCCTATAAATCTGCTGCATGATTTTTTGTTTGTACGTGGCTCAGAGGTGTGTAAGTTATTACAGGTTGCTAAAGTTAGTCTGTACACAATACAAGAGGAAGACTCATATAGTGAAAGTAAACATTAGGTTTATTAATCCCATTAAAAATACTAATTTTAGTGTCAGGGTCTTTTTCCACATAACAAGCAAACCAGAAACCTATCGACACTGTCAGAACAAGAAATCTGAAGTCAAGGGATTTGCTCTTAGCCCATAACTTATTAGAATAAAATCTGTCAGTGTAGAGGAATTTTTATTTGCAGTAAACTGGGTATTAAAGATTATAAAATGGTCTTGGTTTTCAGTGTTTATATGAATGATTCGACTGATGGGATTTCTTCAGAACCAAAACGTGACTCAACCAGAGGTCACCCGCTGGGAGTCAACACCACACAGCTCTTCAGCTGGTACTGGAACATTTTAAAGAAAAAGTTTACATATCTTAGAAAATGATCTCTTCATGGAAAAGTGTTTATTTTTGGTAATGCTTATGTATGTGCTGAAATGTTTTGCTTTATTTTTTTTCCCGCTTTGCTTGGACTAAACCATAAAACATTTAAACTTTTTAATGTAATAGTGTATCCACTGCAATGAGAACATTGTCCAAAAATACTGATTTGAATTATTAACACGCACTAATGGACGTATTAAATATTGTTCCTTTTCTGTCCTCTTTACTCTCAACAGCTAACAACATCATTATCGTGCTGGGCGTGTTGACCTTTATCCTACAGCTGTGTTTTGCTCTGTTCTTCATGCTGAAATGTTGGAGATTCGACAACAGAGTACAAGAAGCTCTCAAACACTCAGAGACTGTTAACAAACTCACTGGTGAGCATTAACCAAAACTTTCTGATAGTTATTGTTCTTGTGCTGGAACAAAGGGTATGTTAGGTGAAGTTGTAAACAGAGTTGTAATGTTGTAAGCAAACATGCAAGTAGCGCAACTTAAAAGTCCTGTCAGTTGTTGTTTGAAAGAGCGAGTTGCAAGTATCAAACATATACATTTTTTTTAATTTAGAAAATTATTTTTCAATAAACTAAGCTGAGCTATTCCAATTTTTATATTGCGTAGATGAGAAACAATCCAACACAAACAGAAAGTGTTCTGTGCAGCCCTTGATAGTAAGGAATGAAGAGAGAGAAGCAGCTTGAACGATGAGTGTTGTCTCTTCCTGGGGGAGAGATTTCCTTTCGAATATGTTTTTTCTTCCACGAGTGATTTTTTCCTTTCTCTTTTCTATCCCTCAGCTGCCTCGTGCCTCCACATAGACAGGTATAAACAGGCCCGTTATGAGCCAGGTAATAATGCTGCTGCTGCTGCTGCTTCATCACTGGCCTGGTTTGCAGCAGCAGAGGAGTCTGAGCCCATCACCCACTCTCTTACATCTCCCATACCCTGGGACCTTGTTCAGCGCTGACAGCTTCCTAATCCTCTTGTTGATTCCCAAATGCCTTCGCAATGAATGCAGAAATTGCATCCTTCTGAATGAAATGTATAATCTACATTCAAAGTGTAGTAGGTTGTAAATGCTACAAGTTCGTTTTTTTAGAACAGACCCCCCCTCCCTTTTTTTCTTTGTTATAATTGCACTCTTTCAGACGTTTAAGGTATTACCCGATCACGTCAATAGATGGTGCTGCTGTGGATCTATCGGAGAGAGTTCAGCTTCAGGCTCTGCTCATAACGCAGATCAGTATACAGTAAATCTAGCTCTGGTGTGAGCATGACGCTATTGTGTGTCCTCTCTGTATTAATCCACAGGTATGCTAAACTTGTTTTCTGTCTTTTACTTGGCTTAAGATCGAATGCAAGTGACACACACACACACACGTCTGAACGCCTGTAAATTGGTTTGTGTGTAACTGAGGGACGCCTAAAGGAGCCCTGCGAGTGGCGGTCATCCAGACGCACTTCCTGGAGGAGTCGGTGAAGAACTGGCCCTTTCTCAATATGCGTTCTTGTGTGGACTTTTGTTCTCATGGACTCGTGAAACGTCATCAGTCGCAGCCCGAGTATTGTTCCAATACTAAAGTCCGCATCTGGGCGAGAACGGCCTTAATACCCGGATGTGGCTCGCCCCGCCCATTTTACCGGGCATGCATCGGAGCAGGCTTGTCTGTTCTTGCGAGAGCAAAATATCCCAGAATGCATTTCACCTCAGCAGGCTACGATGGAAGATGAGTCAGCTGCTGTTCCAATTGCGGAAATAGCCGTTCTCCGTTCTCCCGTACCCGCGAGTTTAGACTCCCAAGTCCGTCTCCCGAGTCTATTCTCGCGGGAACGCAAGCCCGTTCTTGCCGTCTTGAGTATTGAGAAAGGGCCTCTGTCTTTACGGAGACAAGAAACAGGAAGTCCAAGCCACGTCACCCCTTCAAAGCGCGCACGAGGCGGGTAGGAATGAAGCGAAATAACCACAACTAGTCGGGGGACTAAAGCGCGGCGAAAATTTCATGTGTGGCGCCTTCAGGTGGCGCAGCATAACTCCAACGAAGCATCGAGGGTTTAAAAATTAAAGCGTCATATGGAAAACAGATCGAACGTTGGTGGGAAAGCAGGTGGATTTTTTTAAAAGAAAGAAAAATGGCTACAGATGCAGAAGAAGTGGCATCTCACTAACTGGTATTGTTAGGTAAGTTAATTGTGCAGGTTTATATACAGATAGTAAATAAAAGTCCTTGTGATGATCACTGTATTATGTTTTTGCTAGTTAAACTTTTATTTTATTATTTTATTTAGTCATTGAATACAAATACAGCGATAATATTTGAACGGGACCCGGGTCACTTTGTACTTAAGAAGTTTGGCCCTGAGGTCAAAAATGTTAAGAACCCCTGATTTTGTGTCTTTCAGCTGATTGTTTTGTTTTTTGCAACCTGTAACTTTGATATTTTGGTTCATCCTCTCTCATGAGTGTCACTTCCATTAGTAGAGGGAATCTGTTTTAAGGGATAAAGCTACCTACCAAGCAGCGGACAAAATCACAGATACAATATATTCATTCATGATTTACTATTAGTATTGTGGGAGGAGAAAAAAATCTTGAACGTTTTGAGAGAATTGTGAACCGTTTGACTTACCCCAAACAGCCATAAAAACAGCAAAGAAAACCGTTGCTCCATTGTCAAAAAGATGCGTGACCTGTGAAGAAGACAGGAATAAGAAAAAGTCCAGTTGGATGAACTTAGGATGGCCTGATAGGTGAAATGGATATTCCTGATAAAAATTGATTTGTGTATAACCTGAAAATAAGCAGTGTTGTGTCCTTGTTGGCTTTGGGTAATCTTTTGATAACTGCAATACACCAAGCTCCCAAGAAAAGTGCTGGCTTTAACACAAACTTTAAAAAGTTGCCAAACTTTTGAACAAATACGTTTTTCCCATGAACTTACATTGGGAATGAGACATCTGTAAATCCCTGAATGAATATTTTTTTTAGGTAAATCAACGTGAAAATTGGTGTTAATTAAATTATTATGTCATAAAAATGAGTTATTTTCCCATCAGCCACAAGTGTTTTGACCTAATGCTGTGGTGACGATACCTTGGCGTAGATGCAGCTGTCTGACAGTCTCAGGTAGGGGCAGTACTGGTCACAAATGGGGCACATGATGATGTCAGTAGCCTGGCAGATTTCCTTACTGGAGAATAACATGCAGCCTATCAAACTCTAGTTAAGTTGGCATCACAGTTTCCAGCAGCATTTGTGGACACCGTAAAACCCAAAAGTGATGCAACATACAGATTTCCAGAAAAAGGTTTTCTGAAATGTGAAAGTGTTGCTGTACATCTGAGACGAATAAATACTACACCGCCATTTTTTAACTTAAGCATTTACTTTCAATAAAGAATCCTGAATAAGTTTAATTTCCTTTTTGGTTTTACAGACGTTCAATACAATAAGTAAGAAGGCACAATTTCAAACTCTGTTGCCATGTTGGTGGAATCTAATGGTTTTCCATAAATAAAAATCAGATCTGCAGCACTAACCAAAGCTTGTTTTTACACAGAAATTCTTTAAAAATCTTCAAATACACTACAACTATCACTTCTGAGCACACTTGATCTCATCAGAAAATAGTGGAAGTGTGTTTACCTGACCGGACAGTGCTCCAAAGTAAAGAAGCCATACAAGAATACCAGAAGGCCGACTAGAGCGGCAGGAAACAGCATTCCTGTGTACCAGCCGAGCCAGGCAAAGTACAGACCGATCTTCTCCCCAAAATACCTCCTGAACAGTGGAGCATCAGAGGTGTTTTTTTATAACTTAAAAAATTAATAATAAGTGTGGTAAAAAAAAAAAAAAACATTCAACCTATAAATAACTGTTGGGAGATTATGTAAAACTACTTGTTGACTGTGATGATGTTTTGGTTATTGACAGGGACTTTTAAATCCCTTCAACGTTACCTGATGAGGTCCAGCGGTTGGTACTTGTACCAAACCCCCCACCAGGCCCAACATTCGTACAGCAGGTGCCTGTGGTTCTCTGCTCCATGCGTCCTGATGGAGTTTTTGCTGTGGTAGCTCCCCTGTTAAGTACAGACACATTCATGCAGATACAGGATCTTATTGCATTTATGGATTCCCGTAATATTGATACATGGAATCCAGGGCCACATACAAGAAACAGAAGTAATGACATAAAAAGTGACAAAATTACATTAATTAATGATTTTATGGAGCCAAATTTTATCAGCCAAATTACCTCGTGAAGAGGGAAAGCTGCCTCATATGAACTGTTGCTCAAAAGACGATTAAGCCCTGGAAGGAAAAACAGAGAAGAGCAAAAGATCATCATCATCATCATTTAAATATGATTCATATCACTATTACCCTTTCCTGGAAATCTTTGTTTTCCCTCCTCACAGTCTTCTGTGGATGGTGGTTCGATCTGATGGTGCTGGCCCCTGCAGTGGTTCTGCCGTACACCTGGCTTGCTACTTTCTGTTATAGAAATTGAATGTATTCTACATCTGTATGAGTCATTCTGTACACATGACATCCATTGCAGTCCGTCCATCCCGGGAGAGGGATCCCTCCTCTGACGTTCTCCCTAAGGTTTCTTCCCTTTTTTCCCTGGAAGGGTTTTTTTCATTTTTTGGGGAGTTTTTCCTGTGCCGATGTGAGGGTCTTGGGACGGAGGATGTCGCATGTGTACAGACTGTAAAGCCCTCCGAGGGCAAATTTGTAATTTGCGATTTTGGGCTATACAAAATAAAATTAATTCAATTGAAAAGAAGAGAAAGAGATTGATTTGTGATTTGTACATTACTGTGCGTTTTAAATTGAGCAGTACAGAATTAAAAATTGTGCAAAAAACTGTTTAAACAAATCAGTACAGGATTATTGGGTTTCGTGGGGTTCCTTTGAACAAATTCAATATTTTATAATTAGTTGCACCTTGATTTTTTAATACAGTGACAGCCTAGGCATAGATTGCTAGTGAGCCCTTTGTTGAACTAAAAGATTAAAAGAAACATTCTTAATCAAATTTGAAAAATCTAGAAATGGGGGGAATAGAAATACAAACCAATGCAATACCGTTTCTCAGTATTCCTTTTGATTTTTAAAACCTTTCACCATTTAAAAAAGTTCAAGGACTTTTCATTGTGCCCAAAGGGAAACTTACCCATCTTATTTTTACCTTCTTCATATTTGACCCGCTGGAGGATATGGTGGATGATGCGACTTCTGGTGGCATTGCTGAAAAAAGTTTCTTTGTTGTGGATGATGAAACTGCAGAAAAATGCAGCAGTTATTATAAATCTGTCTGTGTACAATGCCAACTAGCATGCCAACAACAACAGAGGAAAAACTTGAAAATATAAGAAAATGTACCAGGCACTGCTGTTTGATGAAGTTCAAGTCATTTCTCTAGGACGACTTTGTAATGAGCTGATCCGTAAAAAAAAAAAAAAAAAAAAAAAAAAACTCACTGGTGTATCCTTGATCGACTGAAGGGGGCCGTAAAGCTCTCATTCTCCTCCAGGTCGGGCAGAGCGTCGTTATCAAACTTCATGAGCTTGCGGGGCAGCCAGCCGCGAACCTTGTTGATTCGCTTTTCCATCCTGCGAGCCAAGCTGTCTGTTAGAGCGGCCCGAGCAGTTATGCTGCCGTTGGCTGATCTCATCCTGCCTCCTCTGACTGAACACTCACCTGCTCATGAACTTGTGCCGTCGGTGCATGAAAAAGATTTTCCTCCTGCAAAATACAGGATGTTGGGAATAGTTATCTCCCAAAAAAGCGTATTATCAGTAATGAGAATAATCAAAATATAATATATACAAAAATAATACTATACAAATATTACAATTCATTAAAAGGTAGCCAGTGGATCTCTTCAATCAACGTTAGCGCTATGTTTTTATGAACGTGCACATGGGTGACAGAATATACATATCTGCTGCTGGTTACAGCTGGACCAGTAACAACCAAAGAAGCGCAGTAATGCACCAACAAAGGCGAATGTGAATATACTAGGGCTGTCAACTTTGGTCGTTTAGTCGACTTATCGGTCCGACTGACATTCTCATTGGTCGACCAGTTGCATAATTTTTTTTTTACAACAATAAAGAAATGTTCATTGATTTACTCCTTGATATTTATTCATTTATAAGCAGTTATATATTACTGTAATCTAAATATAATTAGCTTATGTTTTATCCCCAACTTTAAATGCTTTAATTTAGGCTGTTTTGTAACAGCGGCACAATTCAGCACTCGGGAACCGCGGCAAAGAACTTCCTCTCGCCGTCGGAGCCAGTTACGTCTCTGCGCTTTAAAAAAAAACACTTTAACGTTCAGACGTCGCTTCTTTATTAAAGAGCGAGCTTCATCACCTCCCGCGTTAGGTCCGTTAGCTTCCGCGGGGACCACGCGCAGCGACAGCAGCTCGGGCCCCGGCGGTTGGAGCTGATCCGAATGGGGACTCCTCCGCGTGAGTAATCCGTCAGACTGGGGGAGCGGCACGGACCCCCTGCCGGAGGGCCGTTTATTTAGTTTGCATGCATTGTTTTTAAGTCATGTCGTAGGCTACGGCCCGGTTAGGAATGTGGTTGTTAATTGTCGACTAAGGACAAGACTTTGGTCGACTAAGCATTTCTTTGGTTGACTACAGCCCGAGAATATACATTTTATGTGTTCAGTGTCCTTTTCATTTTTTTTTTTTCTATTAAAAGTAACTTCCAAGAGTTATTTGTCTCACCTGAAGGGCATGCGAATGTTCATGAGCTCTGCATAGCGACAAAGAACATCCCATGGGGCATTAAGCTTCAGAAAAATCACATCACTGTTTGTCAAAGAGACCTGAGAAGAAACCAAACCCAAGTAAAGAGAGTTGAAATAGAGACGGCTACAAAATATCATCTCTGTACATGAATCACAATTCTTACAGGAATATTTAAAAAGAAGATATGAGCTGGCTGTTGAGGGAGAGAAGGGCCGTTGTTTCACCCGACGTGTTTTAGATCATTATGACCTTGATGCTACTGCGTCGGCAGATCCTGCAGAAGTTGTTACACACAAACACACCACAACAGCCACTCGTTCGGATTCAAGCCTCTCAAGGACAAAATGGTCATCAGCACATTTGTATCTGCTCTGCGAGTGGCGGCTCGCCAACAACTGCCGCAGGAGCACTTTCTCGTCAGAAGTTGTAGGACCAAGCACGAAGGCTCTAGGCATCTGAAAAGTCTGGCCATTGAGGTGACATGCTTTATAGGCTGAGGATTAAATCGCCTCTTCACACAAATTGATATTGATGCTGCTCATGTTGCCGTCTCTAAATGGAGCCGCAAGTTTGCCAAAGTTAATCACAGCAAATCCAATCATCTGTCCAGCGTGAATTTACAACACTGTGTGTTTTATTGGGTTATTTTTGCTTGGCAACTTAGTCTGAAAGAAGAAAATAAAAGGTTGAGTGAGCAGCAAAAGCAAATTTGCATTACCACTAAAGGGAGAGCCAAGGTGATTTAGAAAGGTCACTCCTCAGGCAGACCCCCCTTATTATATCTCCTGCCCTGCTGATATGCCCTAACAGCTAAATAAACTTAAAATAACATAACAATAACATAAAATTGATCATTTTCATTTGATTAATTGGTTCAGATATGTTTATGCTCTCATACAGCAGATGCCAATGTAACTTTGTTGAGCGGCCCGATAATGTTTAAAATTTCGAAATGAATAAAAGATGAGACAATCATGTGTGATGTGAAAGGTGTTGCTTGTAGTAACTCTGAGTTGGTGGGAACTAAAATTTTGAATGAATATTGTACCTGCATTCTTCAGGGCACCAGAAACATCATTTCAACAAAATGCCAATGTTGCTTTGTGTAGGCTGACAATAGGCAACTGTTTGATGACACACCTGTCACACTTGTCACATTTTTCAGATTTGGGCTGCATTTGGGGAAAAACACTGGGAACTTTTCTTTGAGAGGAATGCATATTCGTCCTCTAAGACCTTGCCTCCCTCATTTGTTTAGCCTGTGGGCGTGTGTATGTGTGTTTGTGTGTGTGTGTGTGTTTGTGTGTGTGTGTGTGTGTGTGTGTGTTTGTGTGTGTGTGTGTGTGTGTATGTGTGTGTATGTGAGAGACATGAGAGGCAGCACAGCTCATGTCAACATAATGAAAGACGCAGCAAGCGTAAATGTTCCTTTACCTCCTTTTCCATCTGAAGGCCCTCCGCACGGATGTTCCTCTCAAATATCTCCCTCTTTTCTGACTGCAAGTTGGACTTCCTGTAAACCAGGATGTAGTCAACGCGACACTGTCCATCGCTGAACCAAAGGCCGCTGGACTTACTCCTCCCCTAACAGACGAACAAAATGAGTATCAACACATTGAGATGAAAAGTCTACTTCCTTGTCTTATATTACGTCTAATTCATCATCCATTATGGATTGAAAGGAGAAATGACCTTATGAGGACAACCGATCTAGTTTCACCACTGACCTCCCGGACGGCAGAGTCCAGCTTTGTGTTGTCGTCGAGGATGCTGCTGTTGGTTCCCTGGTTGAACAATGTGGAGTCATCGTCTCTAGACGGGCTGCTGATGCCCTCCGACCTTTCTCTGTCTAGCAGCACTTTGACATCATTCACAACTGGACAATAGACGAGCAGAGTGTAAATAATAATGCTGCAGGTTTGCTCAACTGCTGGGTGAATATTTAAATGGGGTTGGATTTGAATCCATGATATTTGACGAGCATGCCCTCTCATGGTCCCCTTATTACAGAAATACATTACGCCATAGTGGCATTTGAACACAACGAGTTGGTACTGGTCTCACCAGGGGGAGGCACATTGTCTTGAGTGCTGGAGTCCTCGGCTTTGAATGAGCCCTCCTCCATGATGCCTCCCTCCCCACAGATGGGGAAGGGGATAGGTCTGTCCGATGCCTGGTAGTGTGAGGCGGGGGGCTGCTGCAGGAATCTGCAGCGGTGGGGGCTCCTCTGATGGGACTCAGACCCATGTAGAGAAAAACTCACACCTACAAAACAATTTTTTTTTATGATATTTTGTTTCGTCTCTATTTTGCAAACTCTCTGGTACTACTTGTTGCTTCAGTGATCCATTTGTCGCTCTCAGAGTTAAGAACGGTTTACTAAGTATAAGCTCACAGAGAGTTGTTAATGCAACGGATATGTCCTGGTCATTTTATTGTGCAGTGTGGTATAGCAGTAGAAACCTACTGCCAGCTCATCTGAGTATGGCAAGTGTCTCTGTTCCTGCAAGACCTGTGCTCATAGTTATTCTTTAAAGCAACAAAGGATGTTCTTTCAGCAGCTTAAAACGTCAGTTTGAAGTAAAGCACAGGGACCACTTTCACAAAGACGCAAAAAATGCTGGGTGGATATTTAAATACCGACAGGGAGCAACATTCAAAACTATTTTGAGTCATGTTTCATGTTTTTCTGAAAAGCCGTTGACTCAGATAAAGGTTGGGGACGCGTCTCGGCTCCTAATCAGGCACTGATGTTTTGGAACATTGGAGCCGATGATTGGAGTTGATAGAAACTCGTACCAGGGGTGGTATCACTACTCAGTTTCCTGCTCTACTCGGTACATCATGCGCTGCACTGGGGTTTAGCTATCCAATTAGGAGCTGCAGTGGTTAGACAAGGCAAGATCTAAATTAATTATGCTATTTGATATAGTTTTCCAATTTCCTCTCCTTCTTACAACACTCAACAATAAATCCAGGGAACTAGAATACCTTGGAGGCCAACAAACAGGTAACAACAGACTGCTAATAGTAATATTAGATTTGGGTAAATAGGATTTTCAGTTCTGAAATGGTCCCGATCTTAGATTTTTTTTTATTTTTGAGAATATTGATTATGACCCTTTCGAAGGCATAGTATTAATACTTTAGAAAACAAAATTATGAAATTAAATATGAATTAATATTTGGGAATCAAGTAGTAATTGTAGCAAGTAGTTGATGGAAATGAATGAGTGTAGATGTAAGTAGCCTATTCTTTTTTTGTGCCAGATACATATTTAATCAGCATTTCATAATGTTACTCTCACCTGGTTTTATTTCTATATCCCTAAGCCACTAATTATTATAGGAAACAAAAAAATAAATAGTCTGTGTGATCTGCTTGCACATTTATTACACAGTATTGATCTACTACTATTTTGATGTATGGTTTTGTTGTTATTTCTGTAATGGTCACAGTCTTGACCCGAGAGTAAAAATGAACAACATGATTATATGTACCAAAATGTTCTGCTTCAACCCATATTTGTTGGGCTTTAGCCTTACAAAAACGTTTTTCCCTCCCACAGCTGTGTTGTCCAGCTGTCTAGCAGCAATCCAACAGCACCATAAACAAACGTATGTATAACCACAACTACATCAGGTCGTATTCTCCAAAATGTTTGATGGTAGAAAATAACATTGAATCAAGTCACTGACTTTAATTGTTGGAAGTGTGGCACCCAGTATTTTTTAAGACCATTCTTTTGACCATACTTTTAATAAAGAAACAGAATAAACAAATATCACAATGATCCTACTTTCAGTGTGATACTAGTTCCTTGGAGTTAACTTTTAATCCTTCCACATAACGCACCATTAATATTTGCCCCTTCAATTTGTGAAAAAAAAAGGTTGTAGCTCATTCCATAATACAAACTCAGGTCTTGGGATGACAGCATACACTGAGGAGAGAAGAAATGGACGAAGGGAACAAATAGGAGCTTGGAGGTTTCTACAGGAGATCAAGTGTCAGCCCCCGTGAGGACGTATTCTTTGTTTCAACTGGATATCTTGGGGTGGACGGAAAGATGTTTGCATGATCTCCCTGACGGCAATTACTGTGTCTTCCAACTGATGCCGTATGGAGACACATTTGCAATTAAAAGAAAAGGGGACAGCTTGGAGAGAAAATGAGTGTGAGTAAGTGAAGGTCAAATGCTTGCATGGTCACAGGGAAATGTGCGCAAAGGAGGTGAAGTAGCGTCAAGGTAACTATGAGCAGCAACACATGAAAGAGCACTGCAGAAGAAAAAACATCCATTCTGGTGAACAAGTTGCCTTCGCTTCAAGACAGCTTGACGACACTCACCATGTGAAGGTGGAGAAAAGTAGACAGGCGGTTCACCCCTCCTGGGGGAAAAGAGGGAAAGGATAGAGAGAGAGGAGGGGGCAGGGGGTGCCTTCCCACCACTGCCGCAGCAGACGCAAAAGCAGCCAGAGGATTTTATCCATACACACACACACAGGCATGCACACACAAACACAACGGTCACCCCACCTTCCCTCCCGTCCCCAACCCAAACATGCGAATGACCTCACTGAGGAAAACAAACGCCACGTTCCATCACGTTCCACGTTCCCAATTCGATGGGGAGGAAACCAGCATCCCCACTTCTTATTCCTCACTCCTTATCGCCGCATCCGTCGATCCAACATCCCTGTACACACACACACGCGTGCAGACACACACACACACAGACACCCCCATGCTGACGTATCGTCACAATGCAGATGCTACCTCCAGAAGCTTTTCTCTGGAGAGAAAGAAAGCCCACAACCATGAGCAGGCTGTTTACAGTGAAAGAGAGGGAGAGAGGGAGAGAGAGGAGGTGCGGGCTGTTCATCATTCTTCCCAGGCAGCCAATCAAAGGTTGCCCTGCTCTGTCAGCATCCAATCAGAAAAAAAGGGTCTGGCAGTGGTATTTGACAGATACTCAAGGGCACACACACACAATTAAGTCTGTAATAAAAGGGAGCTTTATATTCTTTCAAGTCTATCTCTAAAACACTTTTGAAGTTTTTGGTTATTGGTCACTGTGATTGATCCTCATTTGGTAATGCAAGACATTCCTTCCCAAATAAATCACAATGTAAGTGACAAGCGAAAACAGAATGCATTCCTTGGTCATATGTAGCTTCAGCATGTCCACAAATACAGTAAATTCCCTGTGACTTGATGGCACTTTTCTATTCTTCTTCGCACTCAAAGTACTGACACTTAACACTGCATGTGATAATTTATCTATTCACACACTGAGGACTGAGGCTCAGGTGAAGGCGTCAGGGCAAGCCGAGCTTGGGATAAAACCGCCGATCCTCTGAAAGACAACCCTGCTCCGCCACTGAGTCACAGTCCACAGTCCTACAAATAATTTTGCAGAGGTAGGGATAGGAAAACTAGAGGGGGGGAAATCCCCACCATCCGCCACAAATCGCACTCTGGTTGTATGAACCTGCACAAGACCAAGACAATAAAGTTAGCAAAAGATACCACGGTTTGAAACTTATTTTACACATAACACTAGAGACTGACTGTTACTGCGTATGATACGTTACAATCCTACAGCTAGGTATGTGCCGGGGAAACAACTTATCATAGCAAATACATTGTCCAGACATCCCCAGGCTGCTGTCGCACAGGAAATCACGGAGCTGACTGGTGAAATAGAAGCCTATGAGGAAGTAATCCACAGGTCATGGCCCATTTCATCCACCAAACTGGACATGGTCAAACAGAAGACCTTACAGGACGCCAAACTTCTGATGGTTCAAAACTACGTGGTGTAGGGATGGCCCAGGCAGGGTGCGATTTGTGGGGAGGGATCCTATCCCCCCCTCTGCTAAATTATTTTTAACATATATATATATATATATATATATACACACACACACAGGGTGCAAATTGACAAAAACTAGGGAGAAGAACGCAAAGGGTAGAGAGGCCCTTTTTCACGCAAATCACGCACTGCGCGTAGGGAACCAAATGCCTGGGGGGCACCAAAAAATCGGGGACGTGGAAAACCATCACAGTAGGCTACTAGTATAAATAACAAATAAAATATGTCTAAAGCATGTTAATATGCAAAGCCAATACAAAAGTAATAGGCCATCACTCACAGGAGACCACCCCCCCCCCACCCCTCAGCGCAATTAAAGTTCCCCCCGATGGGATCCAAAGTCCAATGTTTTAAAAAACATTTGTTCTGACTGGGCAGTTAGTCATGCAGAAGATGTCTACAGACAGTATTTTTTTTTCGCAGTATGTCTTAAATGATTCAAAGAAAATAAATGTAAATTTGTTAACTTGTCAACAGGGCGAACAAACCTGGTTTGCTAATTTTGTTCCTGGAAACTGTGCCTGATGCAAGCTATTGAGAAAATACAGGCATGATATGGGCCTTAGACTCAATTCAACTCAATTTTATTTTATACAGGCCAAAATCACAAATTTGCCTGAGACACATGTAACATACCACGTCCTGAAACCCTCAAATCGGCACAGAAAAAGCTCCCTAACAAATGAAAAACCCTTTAAAAGGGGAAAAAAAGGAAGCAGCCTCAGGGACAACGACACAGGGATCGCAGGGATGGACAGACTGGTCTTTTTTTTTTGCGGCATCTTTGTGCATTCTTTTCCACTCACACTCCTATGCACCACTTATGTTACTAATTACATTATAGCCATAATTTACCATAAATTCTTTTATTTTTCGACCCTCATCGCACTCTCTCTGAATCAACTTCATTGCAATATACTGTGTGTATATATCCAATATCTTCTTTCATGTCCCATGTATAAAGAATGTTGTGTCTGTGAAGGGCTCTTTGATCGGCTGCTCTGGTAAACTAATGGCTGGTAGTTATAAACATGCATTGTACCACACTGTACGTACTGGTGCTGCTGTCGCAGAGAGTCTCCTGACTGGCACTGCAGGTGGGAAGCGGGGTAATTGGCAACGACGCCGGGCAGGAAACCGGCTCCAGGTGCTCGCTGTTGGCCGGCATAGCGGAAACCTCAGAGTGAACACAATCCGGACTGGGGAGATTCTGGCCACCCGATGTGGAGGGACTCTTCCAGTGGGAGAAACCGATGGCCAATTGACCCCCGGGGTCAAACCCTGCCGAAGGACAGCGGTCAGACAAAAGCAGGATTAGGAGAAACATATATTAAACTTGAATGTTTATCATGCGCCACATACACTTACTCCAGCTTCCAACTATAAAACTAATTTCACAAGCACCAGAATGAAGGATGACATTGAATGTCCTCTCTCAGTCACACGTGATCATAAGAGCATTTTGTTTTGTTGCATAGCATTGAGACTGACAGGCCTGTTTGAAAGCTGGTGGATACATAACATTTCAGAATATTATAGTAATCTCATTAGCAATACTGTCCTCTAGTAAAAGAAGTTGCTACCACAAATACACTGTATATACTGTCAATACTACTGTCAGTCATCAGGTTAATCGCGCTTGCGAGCCCTACTTCAAAAAGTTTTACCAAAGCCATAATTTTACAGTACAACGGCACAAGGTTTCTCCACTTTTTCCTGCGCCAATGTGAGGGTTTCAGGACAGAGGATGTTGCATGCGTACACAGGGTGCGATTTGACAAATAAGCAGAGGGGGGGGGATGTTTGTTTTTTTTATTCATAGACAAGAACATTAGTAGTATATAATAGGTACTTTCTGGGGGGGGGGGGGCAGTTGATTGATTGACAGCTGTCACTTTGAGTGATTTATGACAGGGGTGACATTTGATTGACAGGTGACATGTTTGAATGATTTATGACAGGGGTGACATTTGATTGACAGGTGACAGGTTTGAATGATTTACGACAGGGGTGACATTTGATTGACAGGTGACAGGTTTGAATGATTTACGACAGGGGTGAAATTTGATTGACATGTGACAGGTTTGAATGATTTATGATAGGGTGACATTTGTTTGACAGCCGAGAGTGATTCATGATAGGATGGGATTTGATTGACAGCTGCGAGTGTTTTATGATTTGCAGAAACAAACAACCCCCCAGGGCATCCCAGGACATGTTCCTTTTTGTTTGGTGGCTTTGAGTTTTTTATGATGTGCAGAAACAAACATACATACAACATACAACAACCAAATCACTTTAACAGGGTAAAACACACCAATATAACAGTTTGTAGAACATAAGCAATTTGTAACAAATAAGTAATTTGTAGTACGAATAATGGTACTTTTATAAAATGCCAAGGCCGAAATGCATGCTGGGTAGCGTGGGTAGGGTTAGCTATTAACATTGGACTTTTAGCTTGCATAACTAGGGAGAAGAACACAAAGGGTAGACAGGCCCTTTTCCGGGTCTGTCGATTAGTCCCCATCACAACATGGCAAAACTTTTAATGTTAATTTAGTTTTATTATTGGGTCCTGTAATGTAAGTAAGCTCCGGTCACGCACTGCGCGTAGGGAACCAAATGCCTGGGGGGGGCACCAAAAAATCTGGGACGTGGAAAATCATCACAGTAGGCTACTACTTTAAATAACAAATAAAATATGTCGAAAGCCTGTTAATATGCAAAACCAATACAAAAGTAACAGGCCATCACTCACAGTAATGCAGCTCCGCACTGCTCTTATTATTAAAGAGCTGGTTCCTATTCTTTGCTACGAAGAACCCCCCCCTCAGCGCAAGTTCCCCCGATGGGATCTAAAGTCCAACTGGCTTGATGCTCACTTTCACGCGCACGGACGGTTTGGCTACGGGGAGGAAGCAGAAGCGCCGAGCGGCGCACAAAGACGGGAAACCGATCCGCGTCACGAGCACACACGCACTAAAATGTTACAATGTTTTTGTATTCAATGACGTTCAGAAATATGCGCCGTCTGCCAGAAGGCTACTGAATAGCTACCCCCCATCTGCCCCCACAAATCGCACCCTGTGCATACAGACTGTTAGGAAAATTTGCAATTTGCATTGAAAAAAAGAAAATGCAATCGAAAAATCATGGCACAAACTAACACCGCTGCGAGGGCTAAATGCCTGGCAAAGTATCACAGACAAATTAAATGCATATTATTATTATTTTAAGTGCCTCATCAATCCAATCAGATTACATTTCTTTAAATATGGCTGCAGGCAATTATGCAAGGCCGGCCCGAGGCATAAGCGAACTAAGCGGCTGCTTAGGGCCCCCTGGCAGCCAACAAGCCGCGAGCCGGCCCAAGCTGCGTTTTATGTTTCATTTCTGGGTATCTATTATCTGAAGAGACAGACCACACTGCGGTTATGTAACACCCCCTCCCACTCCCACACACACTCCCACACACACACACACTTCCTGCTTTTCTGTGAAACACATAGCCCAGCAGATTTTGAAGGAACATCAGCAATGAACAAACAGCCTGATCGATAGAAGAGTTGTGGAAGGTCTGGCAGACTCTTATGCTCCCTGCTGGCTCCTCACTCTCACTTTCAGCTGCAGGTTAGATTAAACTTACGCTACACATATCAGCCCCTGAAAAGTATTGTTTGTGTTCAAGTTCCTTGATTCGTTCCTTGAGGTGAAATTGTCTCCTAAAATGATTAGAGGATGTTGACGGTGTGAAAAAGGTTCTAAAAAAAAAAAACCAACAGTCCTTAACTTTCCATGAAAGTCACCTGAAATGGCAAGAGGGGTGCAGTAAGTATTCTACACCTGGTGTACATTCAAACGACCTTTAAAACTCACGGTGAGTGCTGCAGACGTAGTGTATTCTAGGCAATATCTATGTCGCAGTCATCAGAAAAAAAGTGCACACCTGGCTCTCTGAGGAGAGCGAGGCCCAGATAAGTACCACTTCTACCTGACACCCTCAGAGGTAAAACAACAAATGCTGGTGCAGGGAGCTGGGCCTGAATTACGCAATAACAGGTTTCAGCTGAGTGCCAACAATAAGTACAAAGAAGTTCTTTAGATAGATGCAGGGCTGGTATATTGGAAAACTAAAGCTAGAATATTTAATGTTTCCACCATGTATGAGTGTTTTTGTCAGCAGTAGATGTAGTGGCATTAAATGGCCAGTGGATGAAAGGACTATTTTTTGGAATCTTCTTGATGAAAACGGCACAGCAGCCCCTTACACTAATGGCAATAGATCAGCTCGACCAAAGAGTTCATTCAAATTCTAAATAAAAGTATTTTTGTTGCATGTCTACTAGATCTGTTTGAATTCCATATTTTTGCACACTTTCATATACAGATCAGGCTACACTAATCATATTTTCCACCTCCTAAACCGCCTTGTCAATACGCTATAAACACAAACTGCATTTGATTGATTAAGTACTTTCCACATGCTGGTGCCCAACCACATGCAGCTTAAATGTTTTAGTGCATGCACCCCGAGTTTGGGATGTCAAAGAAAGGCACAGGGATTGTATGTCAAAGAAACGCCCGCTCCTGAGCTAACGTTAGCGGCTGAAGTTAACTAACGCCCGCTCCTGAGCTAACGTTAGCGCCTGACGTTAGCTAACGCCCGCTCCTGAGCTAGCGGTAGCGCCTGACGTTAGCTAACGCCCGCTCCTGAGCTAACGTTAGACAATTCTTCTAACAATTCTTCGCCCCTCTAAAACAGCAGCTGCTGATGGCAGCACAGCGCAACTTTTTTTAAAGCGGCGAAGATCGCTGACACGGTACGTGGTATCAGATCGGAGCCTGGACTCCAGTACTCGCCGATACCCGATGCCAGCATTTCGGCAGTATCGGAGGCTTTTCTGATACTAGTATCAGAACAACTCTAATAATTACTCACTACTTTTTCTAAAAAGTAACTGAGTTAGTAACTGAATTACTCTACAATAAAAATAACTTGTTTCCAGGGAAAGTAACTATTTGCATTACGGTTAAAAAATTGCTTACAATAGATGTCGACAAAGTACACATGTACACATTACTTGCATGTTCTGTGGAGTTTCTAAGTTTTTGCTCGACAGGGTTCGAATCCAGGTTGTGGCGATCTTTTATTAAATATATTTTCTTCAAATGTATTTTTTTATACGTGGCAGTGATGTAGTGCTCACTTGTAAAATCGTAATCAATTCAATGAAAATGTGATTCAGTTTGAACATTTTCAGCAATATGTTTGCGAATGTTAAAACGGTGTTAATCCAAACACTGCTCATAATAAAACAAATACAATGATTTTATTTTATGACACAAACATTTTCCTGTTTTCCTTTAGAAATTCACTGAATAAAAAGCAAAAAGCAGTCAGCACAACCCATTTTGTTACACTGGGTCGCTCATGGTGCGTGACGGAAGAGGCAGGACCATCCAACGGGGACAATCAACAATGACACCACAAGGGACAAGAGACACACATGGCTTTAATACACAGGAGAGGTGCAGGTGATTGGACACAGCTACAAGAATCATCGACACAACAGAGGGCGAAGACAGGACAAGGCAGGAAGTGAATCTAACCCAGGGACACAAGAGATGTCATGTCATCCTACGTTGAAATTCTGCCTCGGAGTGCACAACTGCAGTAAATTCCTCCAACAATGCAGCAGGGTGAAATTAATGGTAGATTACAATCGATTAGAACTTTTAAGATCCTACAGTGCTGCTGACTGGTATTTTCCTCTCAGGTTTTTTTTAATTACAGGCAGCCTATGGCTCTCTCCCTTTGTAAAAAAAAGGACCGTCTCAACGGTCCAAAGCCCTACTTCAGTACTTCATTAGTTTTAGCACAGAGAGAAGAGAGGGACACCTGCATGCAGCAGCACAGCCTGAGCTGAACCCAAATGCTTAACTGCCACAGCAACCGGCTTAAAGCCTCCGCCACTAAGCACAATGTCCTGGTCAACAAGAAAGTATAAAAAGCCCATGTCTGAAAGCTGCTAAAATGAAAGTGGCAGTTATTTCTGACAGTTTGGTGAGGAGACAATTTTGCTGTTGTTTATTGAATCCCCCTACC